>CM053751.1:47770437-47785634 GCA_028658305.1 Pachyuromys duprasi
ATATATATATATATATATACATGTCTATGTACACATACAAAATAAAAATGCAGAAGTACATGAGAGGGCAGATGTGATGGTAAAGGTTGAAAGGGAGACTGGTGGATCAGAGTGTAGTATGATTTAAACACATTATATTCATGTATAAAACTACCAAAGAATTCATTGTCCATTTAACAGTACAATTAGTTGAAATTTTTCCTTAAATTTTAAGGTCTGATAAACTGGTTTTCCCTAAATCATGATGCTTAATCAAAATCAATTGCCTTATAACATGTATTTACCTTTTCATGCCTACAAAGGACAATAGCTTCTTTTATCTTGCTTTTTGTCTTAAATAATATGTGTTTAAAGGTTTGCTTCCTAAATTGAGTACAAGAGTGAGAATATCGTACATCTTTCTACTTAATCAACCCATTTACTCAAATGACAAATACTTAAATTAGAACAGCCCATGACCAGATACTCCACATTGTGAATTATTGTTCTCCTTCTGCATTTTTGTGACAGAGATGGAGTGGGTGAAAACACTCCATAACGAAGATGGAATAGTAATTCTGCATTTCCTTGGCAATTCAAAATGAAGCTTCTTATTTAAATGCTTCTATTAATAGTAATAAGGCAAAATAGCTGTTATTTTAAATATCAATAATAAATAGAGTTAACTATAGATAAATCAAATTATGCTAAATCACAAATTAGAATTGTTGTGAAACAGTAAAATATTACTGAATTAGGTAAAATAGAAGACCCTGTTGTTTTGACATCCATTTTCTTTTAAATTATTTTTTCTAGTTATCTTTGTTCACACTAATCACCAACAGCAACCATCAGTCTGAAGCCGTGAAAGCTCTTATCCTGTGTTTTCTATCCCTGCCTTCCTCTTTTGGTGGTAAATGAGGTGCACTACTGAAATATGCATATCTTACAGAAGAATAGTATCATTTACCAGGAAAGGGGAGTACTTTTTTATGTCTAGTTCTCTTGAATAGAGCTGGACAGAGTCTCCAGTAGCACAAATATAACTATACTGTAATTTCTGTAATAGTCTTTAGTTGTGGTTTCAACAAGTCACCAAACAAACAGACCCTTCGATTTAGCAAAGCACATCCATGAGGTACTTGGAACACTATATTTTTTATGCTTGTATAAACCTTTAAAACCTTTAAAATCCAGGTGTTTGTTGCTTATTAAATAACCTCACACATGAACTAAGGAAATAGCTCAGGCACATGGGAAGAGGACTGGAATTTGGATCTATAGTTTTCTGGTCAGATGGGTGAATGTGATAGTTATGTTGTAATTTCAGCCTTAGGTGAACATGGAGGTTCCCTGGAGCATACTAGATGAAGGAAAGCTTTTTTTGCTTGACGAGAATTTACCTTTGGGCCAGTGAGAAAAGTATGCGGTTAATGGTCAAGGCTCACAACCCAACCAAAGAAAAGTTTGGGTTGCTTGCAACTACCTGAAAAAGACTAAGGTAGAGAAGCAATGGGGAAGAATCCAGACTCTATACATCAGCCTTCAGCCTCTGCATACCATACACATATGTGTGCCTCACATCCAAAGTCTCACATGTGTGAACACACATACACACCAGACACATAGGAATAGACACTATGAACACTTGGAAAAGCAATAAAAGCAATGTGGTAAGTTTTGTGGAAACTAGATGATGAGTTTATTTTAGTTAAGTTGACTGAGAACAATAAGAATGAAAGCTGTAAAAATGGTAAAATAGAATATATATGTATGTATACATACAAAATTTAAGTTATTTATAATATTCACTATTATAAAACAATGTTACAGATGGAATTTGGATAAATATCGTATTTCAGAATTAATTAATTCCTTCATTAACAGATGCTAGCTTAAAATAAGACTATCTCTCCTAATGGATACATTTTATTCAAATATTTACATGCATTTGCTGACTTGATTTCAATTAACAGGTTTTATAAAATTTTCTATTATAGCAAAGTATACAGGTCTACATATGATAAGTTTACATATAGTCAACTACTTGCTGTATGTGGCTATAAGGATTCATCATCTAACAATTGAAAGCCTGAGTATAAACTGAATACTCCATATATTTAAACTCATTTACCTATAAAATCACCTCTATTGGAAAAACTTTTCCTGATTTTCTTTTATGAGCTTCCAAGCCAAATAAATTACTACATTAATAGATCATCTTTTTAGGGAAGATGCTTAATCCTCATTCAGAGAACATCATTGAGGATGTACATCAGAAGAAGGAGAAAACAGGAAACAGGACAAGAGCATTCCACAGAGGGCCTCTGAAAGACTCTACCCAGCAGAGTATCCAAGCAGATGCTGAGACTCATAGCCAAACACTGGGAAGAGTGCAGGGAATCTATGGAAGAAGGGAGAGATAGAAAGACCTGGAGGGGGCAGGAGCTCTACAAGGAGACCAACAGAGCCAAAAATTTTGGTTCCAGGTGGGGGCCCAGAGTGACTGATAATCAACCAAGGACCATGCATGGAGAGGACTTAGATCTCCTGTTCAGATGTAGCCCATTGGCAGCTCAGTTTCTAAGTGAGTACACTAGTAAAGGGAGCAGGGGCAGTCTCTGGCATGAATTTAGTTGTCTGTTCTTGGATCACCTTCACCTAGTGAGGTGGCCTTACTGGGACACAGAGAATGAGGATCCAGTCAGTCCTGATGAGACCTAGGGTCTCATGAGGCTAGGGTCAGATAATAGGGAAGGAGGACCTCCCCCATCAGTGGACTAGGGGAGGGACATAGGTGGAGAAGAGGGTGTGAGGGAGGGACTGGGAGGGGATGAAGGAGGCAGCTACAGCCAGGATGCAACGTGAATTAATTGTTAATAACAATAATAATTATTATGAAAAATAAAGTAAAAATGAATGAGCAGATTATCTCCAGTCTTTGGAGAAAGCAACAGTCCTTTGCCAGATATCAAATTCAAGTGTCATGTTCTTGGACTCTTGGAACCTAACACTTTATATAGTTTATAAGTCACACAATCTAGGGTATTTTATTATAATAATCGAAAACAACTTAACCATTTTCAATAACAATGTGTTACCAATCTATAAAATATCAATATTTTCCAAAACAGGAATTAGGCTCTTCAATCTCTTACGGATAATTAATATAAATAACTGTATTGATTACTCCCTGATTTTCATTTCCAATGCAGATTTTATCCTCCTTACCTTACACATTTAAATAAACGAAGCAATTTGTTGATTATAAATGACTTAAACATTTGTGGTTTTAGTTTTTAATTGACCTAAAACTCAAATACTTTGAATAAATTGTCAATATTTTCATTTCATTGCAGTCAAGATTTAAAAATGTCTATCTTGCAGACTCAGTCAACTCACAGATTGGAATATGGAGCAAAATACTCATGTTTTTAGTAGCTGCTATTTTCTGTTGCATTTGCTTGGTAATCTATCAGAACTGACTTGCTGTACAGAAATGACCCTTTGATGCTGACTGAACAAACTCCATATCTATGCAAAACTCCTACCCAAAACAGAGGAGTTTTGCTTGTCTTCTTTTCGTAATTGGAACTGTCATCTATCTAGTTCCAGATGTGTTAGTTTTTCAGATGTTTCCAGAAGTATGTTATGAGGTAGGTCTTACTTCAGTTTTCTCTGTTTGTTCTGCAACAGTGTTTCTAAGTCTTTGTCAATACTACTATTGTCTAGATCATTCCACTTCTCCCTAACCTGTCTCATCCAAGCTCCTCTTATTCCCTGGGCTCTTGGTAGATCCCCTCATCTCCTCTTAGCTACTTTTTCTATTTTCCACTCAATTTGATGCCCTGAAACACTAACCATAGCATTTCTTGTTTAAGAGCCTTAAATTACTTCTCCTTGTTTCTGAAATAAATAAATTTCTTAATATCAAGTATTTACAGTATGCCAAAAATTGCAACCCACACTGAAATATAAAATCAAAGCCTCCTAACAATTTTATTTAATGTTATATGCCATCGTGTTTCACAGTGTAGTAAAGAACACTAAAATGTTATTTGTTTTGTTACCTGTGCCTATGTAAGGTTAGAGTGACATTTTTTACAGGGCAGAAATCAATGCAATTGTTGTAAAAAAATTTGTTTGCATCTTTGAGGGCAGGACTCATTTGCTCCTCTATTAGCAGCCCATAGTTTTACCTAGGGTATCAAGAATTGGCAAAATAGTCCAGACAAAGTGAAAGGCACTCATCTCTGCAGGATGGAAAAGCCTGATGGCTCTTTAGGAACACATCACACTATTTTAAAAGGTCTTATGCTGCCCTTTTCTGAAAAGTTTCTCAGAATTGTACTTCAAAGACAATGTGTACTCTAACCCATTCTGCAGTTGTTGTTCAAGTATTTCCCAAGTAATTCTTTCTCTATTCTCGGCACTTTAAAGATTTTACTGTGTGTGTGTGTGTGTGTGTGACTGAGTGTTTCTCCTGAATTTTCTGTGGATTTAAAACCTGATTTGCTCATGTAAGTCTCTGTAAACTTTAGGTTATGTTAAGATTTTTCTCTAGCATAGACAGGGCATCCTAATAATAGTAATTGATACTAAATTTTAATTGTCTGGGCACTTTGTAAGTGAGCTGTTAGTGTGAAAGTGGATGGTGCCAGTGAGTATCTCTTTTGTCATGAGTCTCTAGTGGTATATATGAGATACACAATGTGTCATTTTAAGAATGTAAATTCATTAATATGCCTTTAAATCTATATTTATTTTTGTTTGTATGAATGTGTTGGCATTTTAAATGTAATCATGGTAAATAACAGCCCCTTTCTAATTACATCATCAATAATAAGAATTTGTTAAGTTATATACATTAATTTATTTAAAACTATATAATAAACCAAACTAAGCATATAAGTTTACAGAATGTGATTCTCTTTACTCACAGTGCAGTGAAGGGGCTGCTGATATAATTTCAGCCACTCATTTTCAGCTTTCAAGTAATTTCTGACCGTCACATTGTTTTAATAAGTAGGAACTCAAGACTAAAAATATCAAAATGCTCCTTTGCAGTGTAGTCAGTGGAAACTGCACCTCTGAGTTCTACAGTGGATGTCAGAACTCCGCACAGGTGTGACACTGAAAAGTGTGATTACTTCTATGCAGGTGTGTGCAGAATGTCTACATACAAACAAGTCTGCAGTGATGTGGCTGCTTCAAAGCATAGGAAGAACATTCATATGTGGGAAGGAGCAAACAAAACATGGGCTTGGCAGACTTTGGGGAAATGAATCCATTAAGGGTCACCTCAGCTCAGCCTGTAATTACTCTGCAAGCTGAAGGTTAATGGGAAGTCACCTGACTGTGCTGTAGCACAGTTTGGACATAAAACTTTAAGAGAGCCAAGAGTCTCAAGTAAATTTGGATTTTAGAGTTCATTGTATAGGCTGGGAGGTAGTTCAGTTGGTGGAGTATTTGTCCGACATACACAAAGCTGGGTCCAATATCCAGCAACGCACAAACTAGGAGTGATCCAGGCCTGTAGTCACCACTCTTAGAAGAAGGAAGCAAGAGGATCTGAAACAGGTGGTTGTTTTTGGCTACGCAATGACTATAAGTTCAGCCAGAGACTTGCAAAACAAATAAAAAACAAAAAGAAAAGAAAAGGAAACAAAGAAATAAAAGGGAGACATTTTACTAGAATTTTTTTTTTGCTAAAATTTGCTGTTTATGTATCTTTTAATTTATTTTTTCTTTTTGTAAATATAATTTTTATTTTTTATATTAATCACAGGTTACTTACTTTGTATCCCAGCTGTAGCCCCCTCTCTCATTCCCTCCCAATCCCATCTTCCCTTCCTCATCTCCTCCCTGCCCCTTTCCAAGTCCACTGATATGGGAGGTCCTCCTCCCCTTCCATCTGACCCTAGCTTATCAGGTATCATCAGGACTGGCTGCAATGTCCTCCTCTGTGGCCTAGCAAGGGGGGGGGGTCAAAGAGCCAGCCATTGAGTTCATGTCAGAAATTGTCCCTGTTCCTCTTACTAGGGTACCCACTTGGATACTGAGCTACCATGGGCTACATCCAAGCAGGGTTCTAGGTTATATCCATATATGGTCCTTGGTTGGAGAAAGTCTCATAGAAGACCCCTGTGCCCTGGTATATTTGGTCCTTCTGGGGCTCATATCCTCTCCAGGACATACTAACTCCCCCTTCTTTCATATGATTCCCTGCACTCTGCCGAAGGTTCGGTTATGAGTCTCAGCATCTGCTTTGATACACTGCTAGGTAGTCTTTCAGAGGCCCTCTGTGGTAGACTCCTGTCCTACTGTTTCCTCAATATTCAGCTATACCACTCCTAGGCATATATTCAAAGGAGGCTCAAGTACACAACAATGACATTTGCTCAAACATGTTTGTAGCAGCTTTATTCATAATAGCCAGAACCTGGAAACAACCCAGATGTCCCTCCATGGAGGAATGGATATAGAAATTGTGGTACTTTTGCACAATGGAATACTGCTCAGCAATTAAAAACAAGGAAATCAAGAAATTTGCAATCAAATGGTAGGATCTAGAAAAGATCATTCTGAGTGAGGTATCTCAGGAGCAGAAAGACATGCACAATATATACTCACTAATGAGTGGATACTAGACCTATAAGATAGGATACACATACTAAAATCTGTACATCTAGGAAGGATAAACAAGAAGGAGGATCTGGGGTAAGATGATCCATCCTCACTTAGAAATACAAATGGGATGGGCATTGGAAGTAGGAGAAAACAAGCATCTTTTAATTTGAAATAATAAAAGATGAGTAAACCCATCCATTACATAGTAAACACTGGTACCTTTCTCTGTGTGTGATTATTGCTTTAAGCCAGAGTGAGGTCAAAGGATGTGGAAGTTCAGGCAGACATGCTTCTGCTTACATAGATTCATGGCAGCTTATTTATGAGTATTATGTTTGTTTCCATAAGGTGGTATTCACAGATAAAATGTCTTTAAATTTTATTTGAACCAGCCTTGTACAAAATAACAAGTTTAAAATTTTTTTCATGATGCATTGAACTCAAAAGAAATAACACACACCAGTTGGGGAAGAAAGCCATCCTGAGAGGACCCATCAACTCTTGGCTTTTCTTCAGCTACACTGTAAGGTAAAATGGCACTGATAATGTTTTCAAGTCTGACAAGAATGCAGTGAGAAACTGCAATGATTAAAAACACTGCTGAAATATGCATTTCCGTATCCTGGCTTTAGTTATGAACTTTGATACCACTGTATAATGCAATATGTGCACAAAGCAAAGCACCTATAAAATATAGACAAGTGCTTGCAGGTGTATAGGAATGTTTAAAGCTAAGCAATGGTACACACAAGTGTTTCACACATTAGCTAGATATGACAGTGACTATTTGCAAGATTATTTTGAGATTTCTTTGTATTACCACAAAAAACACAGCTATAAAACATGTAAATTAATAATGAAAGCATGCATTAGAAAGGCACGATCCAAAATATTTTCACTGTTCACGTATGGGTGATTGTTAAGTAGGTGGACATTGCCTAGTCAATCATTTAAAGGATCTGCTCTAAAGAGGAAAATTTTTATTAAAATTGGAATGTTTTGTAATTATTTTTTCCTTTAGACTAATATATAATAAACATACATATTTTGTTGGGTAGAAAAAAACTTTCATTAGATGTTTCAATCTTTTGATCTTCCCTAGAATCCTCCCTGTTGTTTAGCTTCTCTAGGACTATAAATCTGAATATGTTTATCTTATATTTTATGGCTAATATCTGCCTGTAAGTGTGTATATACCAGGGGTGTCTTTCTGCTTCTGGGTTACCTCACTCAGGATGATCTTTTCTAGTTCTATCTACTTGCCTGCAAATTTCATGATTTCCTTGTTTTTGCTGCTGAGCAGTATTCCATTGTGTAAATGTACCATGATTTCTGTATCTATTCCTCAGTTGAGGGACATCTAGGTTGTTTCCAGATTCTGGCTACTATAAATAAAACTGCTATGACCATAGTTGAGCAAATGTCCTTGTTGTATGTTTGAGTATCTTTCAGATATATGTCCAGGGGTGGAATAGCTGGATCTTGAGGTAGCACTATTCCTAATTTTCTGAAAAAGTACCAGATAGTTTTCCAAAGTGGTTGTACAAGGTTACATTTCTACCAGCAACCAGCAACGGAGGAGGGTTCTCCATTTTCCACAACCTCTCCAGCTTGTGTTGTCACTTGAGCTTTTGATCTTAGCCATTCTGAAGGGTGCGAAGTGAAATATCAGAGTTGTTTTGTTTTGCATTTTTGGAATGACTAAGAACTTTGTGCATTTCTAGGATTTAACACTTTCCATCAGCCTCAGCTAGACTTATTTCATCAGATTTGGTATTTCAGGATATGAATTAAATGAAATAATTGCAACTGAATAATATCAGTAATAGAAATAATTAAAAGTTTAAAATCATCCTTTAAATAGCTATCATGTTCCTTAAATGACAAATACATCACATAACAATGTTTTTTCATATATTTATTGAAATTCTAAAATTCCTTGTCTTTTTAGCACGTATATAATAACAAAGTTTATTTTACTACATACTGTGTCTTTGATTCAATTTTACATTACAGAAAGTACTCATTTTGGCCCAGATTTAATATAGTGTTCTCAATTACTAGAATTTATATGGAATGGAAAAGGAACTTAGTAAATGCTGACAAAACAAGTGAAGAATAACATACATAGTATAAATTATGTGTACATATATTTAATGTGTATATTTCTGAATAATTAGGTGAAACAATTTTAAGGTAACAAATTTGTTCTATAACATTCAGAGTGTCACTATTTTCACTGTAAATATAACAATTATATTCTGTAAAGGTTTTAAAACAGTACATAGTCATAGCACACTAATATACTCCCAATAAAAGTTAACAAAAAGGAAAAAAAAAACTTTACCACTGTTAGAAAACAATTTATCAGGGTAATTCAGAGTAAATGTGTACTTTTATTTTCTCAGTTTTGTGTAATGGTAAGATAATGATATCTGTCAAAAAGTGATAGAGTGAAATACAGTTAAAAAGGGGAATGGAGGAGAGGACTTTTGCATTCTTCTTTAATCCCTAAATCATTGTGTTTCAGGACTAACATTTTGGAGAGCACAAGAAATTCAAGCATAAAAACAGAAAAAATATGTCTAAAATGCCTTTCCAGAATAACTCCCATAGAACACCTTCACACATTATGTCATGGAGCAAATCAAGCAACACAAACAGGGCTCATGGGTGTATACACATGGTGCTCACAGCATGGATTCAGGGGGAAAATTACTTCGTGATAGAACATACTAAACATTAAGTCAGCAAAGTTTGTGCTCGGTTCCCATGAGACCAGAGCATCATGTTGGAAATGAAAGAAAAATAAATAAATGAAAATCATTTTAAAGTAACATATTGCTTTTCGTAATATCCGAATATAAAACAAAAACACTGCAAATGACTCAATTTCAAATTTTAATGTGGCTATAACCAACACTTAATAGAGGGGAAGTATGAATGCTAAAGTGAAGCTCTCCTATCACACATTTTGAAATGTTTTAACTTAAAGAGATCTCTAAAATCATCTTGCATTTACTAGACTAAATATCAAACCTGAAATTCATGTCTAGCCAGATCCTCAGAATGATATCTTAACTGAAGTTCAAGTTATTTATGATCGCATCATCTTGAATCATGGTGGGTCCCAATGCAGAGGTTTATATTTTAATAAAATGAGAACACATTGATCCAAAAGCAAGTAGTTGACTAACTGAAGTAGGGGGTAGAGAAGAGAGTGATAAGCCCACAAACTAAAAGATGTCAAAGATTTGAAGCTTCTGCACATTCTGGGAGCAAGGTAGGCAGCAAGTAGCCTATGCACACAGAGAGAACTGGCCCCACTCAGTGTCTAACTCTGGACTTCCAACTTCTATAAGAAAAGGTATTCCTATTGTTTATGGCTATACATCTTGCAGTACTCTCCCCAGGCTTTATAGAATTTTAATACACAAACCATGTCCTTTATTGTGTAGAAAATAATTAAGATATGGAGAAAATGATTTATTCAAGATCACGTAACTAATTATCATCAGAATTAATATTAGAAGCTCTAATATACCAAGGTGTTCTGTACTAAATTTATGATTAAATAGACTCATAGAAGCTGCTAGTATGTTGAACACACAGGAGGAAGAATTGCATTGGAACCCATTTCTTCTCATATTTGTTGTAAGTAATTTTAACTGAACATTTGAGAAACAGATTAGCCATTGGTCAAGTGATCCAGGGGCCAGTGTGTTCTGAACTTAACACATTACTTCAGTATGCCTTTGGGACTAAAGGGCCTACATCCCACATGTGGTGGCTCTTAGGGTAAATGAAATAACAATTGGAAACTTGCAGTATAATTTGTGTTGTGCTGTTTTGAAGGATATGTGATTTCTGGCTGTTTATACCTTTCTTTCTTTTTTGTAAACTAACTGCAGCTAAACATTTAAAGTTTCTTGGTTAAATAAGTCTTCTTTAGTCATCACATAGACTATTGCTGGAACTGGAAAAGATCATCCTGAGTGAGGTAACATAGAAGCAGAAAGCCACATATGGCATATACTCACATATAAATGGATATTAGCCATACAATATAGGATAAACTTACTAAAATCTATAGTCTTAAAGAAGCTAAACAACAAGGAGGACCCAAGGGAAGACATTTAATCCTCATTCAGAAGGGCAAATAGGATAGACAACTGAAGTGGGAGAAGATAGGGAACAGAACAGGAGTCTTCCACAGAGGCCTCTGAAAGACTCTACTCATCAGAATATTGAAGCAGATATTGAGACACATAGCCACAGTTTAGGCAAAGTGCAAGGAACCTTACGGAAGAAGAAGGAGATAGAAAGACCTGGAGGACAGGAGCTCTACAAAAGAGACCAACAGAGCCAAAAACATGGGGCCAAGCCGGCCTTTAGAGACCAATACTCCAGTCAAGGACCATGCATGGAGAGGACCTAGACCCCCTGCTCAAGGGGGGATGAAGCCCCATAGGCTGCTCAGTTTCCAATTGGGTTCCCTAGTAAGGGGAGCAGGGGCTGTCTCTAACATGAACTCAGTGGCTGGCTCTTTGATCATCTCCCCCTGGGGGATGCAGCCTAGCCAGGCCACAAAGGAAATTGATGCAGCCAGTCCTATGAGATCGATTAGGCTAGGGTCATATAGAAGGGGCGGAGCACCTCCAGGAGACTAGGGGAGGGGCATAGGGGGATAAGAAGGAGGGAGGGTGGAACTGGGTGGAAACTAGCAGGGCTACAGTGGGATACAAAGTGAATTAATTGTAATAAATAATAAAAGTTAAATAATTAAAGAAGAAATCTGTGAGCAGAGACATAAACTTTTATAATAAATACAAAAAGAATGATGTTCTATATCAAATTCTTGATTCAGTAAAGACACAAGACAAGTCAATCATTTTATAAAATACTGAAACAAAAACAAATGCTAAAACATGATACCAGTTACAGCTATAGATGTGGAGAAAACTATCATCCCTGGTTACTTTACCTACCAACATTATATTAATTAAGTTTTACTAGATATGTTGAAACCCTTCAAACACAATCAGAAAATACACCGGGCTTCAAACCCAATCAAGTTTTTCTAGTTTATTGAAATCACTTAAATTCAATTTTCATATGAAGACTGCTTTTCTAATTTCTTACCTAATTGTTCTTACCTACTTTTACCTCTCAAGGTTATAGAAAATGAGATGGGGCAGCCAGAAAATAGATAATTCTTCCCAACTTATTTCCTATATTTAATAATTTATACTTATAAAATATATGACCAGTTAACTGACCATTCTAAAATCAAAAGTAAGATACATGATAGTCAATAAAACTAGCTCTGGAAATTTTTAAGATGTATTTTTAAGTAAGTATTTAATATCTTGAATATTTAGTTATTTTAAATAAAATAAAGTTTATCAGTTTTGAATCTACTTCTGAAGTTTAAGTTTACAAATGTCATGCCCTCCTGACATTTCTCAATTGACATTACAAACTTCATGAGTTTCTAATTTTAATATATGACCATTATAAAAACAATAATGTAACACTTTAATGGATTTTGGAAATACTTATTTGGGACTTTCTTGTCATCAGGCTCAGCTAAAGATTAAATGTAGTAGACAAGGAAAGGACTTTTCCGAGTACAAATGTTTTCGCAATTAATATAAGCTTAAAATTGGTGCTTTTAAAATTTGTGATATAATCTCACAGCACATGATGACTGTTTTTGTTTTATAATGTGATCTCTCCAACTCTCCATTTTCATTCTCTACAAGGCAGGAAAACAACCCAGGCTACCTAAACATACTGTGAGACATGAAATGATCCAAGACACAGAAGTGTTAACAGGGACTGTTAGAGAGGACATATGTTAATGTTTCAGCAACTTCTTTATTTTGTGTCAAGCTAGATTTTCTTTTGATTTTTTATTTTTTTATATTAATTACAGTTTATTCACTTTGCATCCCAGCTGTAGCTCCCTCTCTCATTCCCTCCCAATTCCACCTTCCCTCATCTCCTCCCTGCCCCTTCCCAAATCCACTGATAAGGGAAGTCCTCCTCCCCTTCCATCTGACAAGCTAGATTTTGTCTTGAATCTTGAGGAGGGCTGCTTTTCCTTTGCCTTCTTCAAGCCTATTTGATGCACACATTAAATTTTCCAGATTTTCATATACTACTAGATTCAAAGATAGGTTACATTTTTTTTTTCTCCAGTGACTCAAGCTATTCTAATGTCATCTTCTCAGCTAAGACTTGTATCTTCTCTTTCAGTTGCTTCTCATTATATGCCACCTTTTCCTCATCTTCCTTTCTTTTGAGTTCATTTTTATACATCTTTCAATATTTTCTGTAGCTAATGCCATAGACTGCTTGTTTATGATATGCTCTTTGTTTCTCATTTACTTGTTTATAAATGGCTTTTTATATAAAATTTGTAATAATTTTATTGCTTCTGATTTTAATTTGTAAAAAGAAAATCATGTATCCAGGTTCAGTGGATGTAAGAAAATACATTTAAAAAGAAAAAAAAAAACCTTCCAGGTTACTATGATCAGGTGTAGAGTGATTTGGCAGGTTTTCAAAAGTATTTATAAAATGAGAAACTCATGATGAACTTAATCAGCCTATTCTTCTTTCAACACAAATTCTACAGTAAATTGCTGTTTCCTTTACAAAATTACTTGCCTTATATCTTCATTTTTATTTGTTTTTCAACAGAGCTGCGTCTATAAAAGCCAGGCCCCCAGAAACTTTGTTTGTATGGCATTTTCGCTCTGTTTATTTATTCACTTTACATCCTGATTGGAGTCTCCCCTCCTATCCCCCCCAACCGATCCTTCTCTTAAATTCCTCCATATCTGCCCCTCAGATAAGGGTGAGGTTTTCCATGGGCACCAACCCATCCTGGCACAGTAAGCCTCTAGAATAAAGTTCACATAAAGTTGAGACATATGTTTGCCAGCTGTTCTACTTTAATTCATGCAAGAAGGAACAAACATAATCCCTAATCTAGCAAATGTTACGAGGTATGATCCTTTAGAAGACACTTTCTTTTTATAATCTGCCTATTTCTACCACTTCAAAAAAAAAGCCTCTAAAATCCAAAATTCTATTAATTGAATTTTATAGCTATCAGGGATTTAGACAATGGTTGCCTGCAACAGTTATTTTTATAGATTAATTTTATATTTTAATAGTTTGTTATTTTTTAAATCCCTAAAGTATATCATGTTTATATAATATTCCTTTTATCTAATCAATCTAGTAAGATAAGAAAAATTATAATACCGCATCATTAAATTAGTCAATGCTCTGAAATTCCTCCAACAACAATATTTACATTTTATATATCCACCACCATGAGGCACCAAATATTGTATTCACTCAGTATGCGATAAACTGTTTTCCTGAGACATACTAATTATTAAGAAAGGAAAGAATTTAACAGCATTCATTTTGCTAATAAAAAATTACTGTTACTCTGACTGGGTGTGGTGCTGTGTGCTTGCAATACAGGAAGATCAGAAATTCCAGATCTTCCTTTGCTGCATAGCAAATTTTAGACCAGCCATAAAAACAAAGCAAGATCCTGTCTCAAAAATAAAACTGAATGGATAAGTAAATAAATACAAAAAATTGAGCTTCATTGAATGTGATTAATATGAGGTCAGAGGGGCACTGAACTCACTTGCTTAACCCCACCCATGTTATATTTAAATCTCATTCAGAAAGAAAACTACCATTCATTTCTTGATGTGAATTTACTGAATGAAACTGGCACAAAATAGCACCATTCATATCTAAGCCTGAATACCCTATCATATTCATAATAGTAGTAATGCACACATAAATCTGATCCCTGAAATTATGACCAAGAGATAAATGAAAATAGGAAAAAAAATATTGGCATGAATGCTCCCAAACCTCTTATCCTCTAATTCTTTTACATATAAAATAAACTTATATTATTTGCAATCAAGTGTCTGTCAGCTATTAAACTATTTGAAGCAATCTGAATAAAGACCTAAACATCAAGGAGGACACTAGGGAAGATGCTTAATCCTCATTCAGAAGTACAAACAGGATAGACATCGGAAGAAGGAGAAGACAGGGAACAGGACAGCTTTCTAGGAGTATTCTTACTACTTTGTAGTGGGAACTGGAGAGGACAGGAGCTCCACAAGGAGAGCAACAGAACCAAAATATCTGGGCACAGGGGTCTTGTCTGAAACTTATACTCTAACCAAGGACCATTCATGGATATAACCTAGAACACCTGCTCAGAGGTAGCCCATGTCAGCTCAGTATCCAAGTGGGTACCCTAGTAAGGGGAAAAGAGGAACTGTGTCTGGCATGAACTCAGTGGCAGGCTCTTTGACCACCCCCCTGAGAGGGTAGCAGCCTTGCCTGGCCACAGAGGAGGACAATGCAGCCAGTCCTGATGAGACCTGATAAGCTAGTGTCAGATGGGAGGGGAGGAGGACCTCACCTATCAGTGGACTTGTAAGGGGCAGGGAGGAGATGAGGGAGGGAGGGTAGGATTGGGAGGGAGTGAGGGAGGGGACTATGGCTGGAATACAAAGTGAATAAACTGTAAC
>CM053751.1:47786134-47811411 GCA_028658305.1 Pachyuromys duprasi
AGCTAGTGTCAGATGGGAGGGGAGGAGGACCTCACCTATCAGTGGACTTGTAAGGGGCAGGGAGGAGATGAGGGAGGGAGGGTAGGATTGGGAGGGAGTGAGGGAGGGGACTATGGCTGGAATACAAAGTGAATAAACTGTAACCAATATAAAAAATAAAATAAAACTACCAATCGTAAAAGCATCATTAAAAAAAAAAGAAGTAAAATGCTGAGAGTACACACAGATGTATGGAGGCTGCTGGTAACGCCTGTATCCCAGGGATATTTCTTTAATTGTTTTTTTATTATAAAATACAATATGTATTTCTAAGACATTTAATATTTTGTAGCCCATTCAAAAATATACTTTCAGACAAGGTGAAAATAACTATCTGTCACTAATCTAACAAGAAGAACCTGGGTGCTTACTAAACCTATAGCATTGTATCGAACTGTGAAGAAAATAATAAGCATGAAATTAATAAATAAAAAGGAATAGATGAATGAATGAGTGGAAAAAAAGATTTCCTCCTCATGTAACTCTCAATATAGAACATTTCTATTTCCATCAATTGGTTCAATTTTTTTTAACTCAGCTGGTTATACTTATGGTATCAGAAGAAACACATAACATTGACAAACTCAGAAAAACAAAAACATTCTATCATTTTCCTGGGTATTCAAGGACAAGAGAAGTTTTTACATAAAAGGCATGCCCTAAAGAAGCCTCATTGGGCGTTTCAGAAGTTGCTAGATTAAAAATGTAAAAATATAAGACATAAGAAATAATAGTAAGAGTATGATAAAACTAAGAGAATCGAGATTTCATATGTATTTTATAGGTCATTTCTAGAAGGAGAAAAAGAGGACCTCTCAAAGAGTCACCAATAATAAATAAGAAAATATAAGAGATAGGGTGAGGAGGCAAAAGGAAGAAAAGAAGAAGTGATAGGGTGAGGAGAAAGGGGGTAAGAAAAGAAAGAAAGAAAAAATGAGGATTAAATGAGGAAGGAAGGGAAGAAAGAAGGAAAGGAAGGAAGGAGAAAGACAGGGAGGGAAGGTAAAACACTGTTATGTTTAAAACTTAAATTCAGTACACTATGTTTCACACTAAGGATTTAAAAATCACATTTTTATAACTTTAGAGGCATATGTATTTCCATCCTTTTAAAACATTATTAGTAAGTGTGAGAAAGCCATTAAGTTATAAATGCATATTTTTCTCAGTGTTTACATAGGAGTATATTATTGCAGTAATTTTTATATATCTTTTTCAGCTTAAATATATCTTTTCAGCTTAAAAATTTTCCACTTTGAGAAATTTCTACTGACTAAAATTAGTTCCATACATATTTCTGTGGTCGTCTAGTATACATATGGTTATATTTGGAATCTAATTCTTTGTGTGATGGTGTAAAACACACACAAAAGTCTCCCATCCAAACAACTGTTTATTTTGGGGGGTGGTCAATGTTTCTGAACACCCATACATAACTTGCTGTCTGTCTCTCAGTTCCTATCTATTCCTATCTTCTAGAGGTAAAATTTGCACCTATAAAGCTTCTATAACTCGAAGCACATTCTAGAAAGCAGCTTACACATCAGATCTCACAGAAGACTGGTATTCAGCCATAGAGTGAGACAGCAAAATTAGCACTGAGAATTCATTGCCAGGATGTAAGGAAATATTATGTTACACAGTACATACCTTCCCTATACCTCATAAGACTGTGTACGAGATTCTTGATAACTAGGTGCCTAAGGTGAATGAAATGCCAGCTTTTCTGGTCAGACATTCTGAGAGGTCCAGAGAACATGAGTATTGAAAGCACTTGTGGACCACAGCCAACATCCTAGAAGATTACAATGTGCAGCCATGCAACAGAACAGCATCTCAAAAGGGGTCAATAGGCATAACTCTTGTTCTCACAAGATCATTTATAGTTCTTAGTATTTCCTAGATTCACTGTCAGACTAGAACAAAATACTTATATTAGCTTACAGCAATTTTTAAATTATATTAAATATATTTTAATCAAGGCTATATGCAGTCTATATGTATCTATGTTGGACATGCAATGTATATTATATAATAATAGTTAGGCATATAAATTGTACATATAGGGGTCACAAATTAATCTTAAACTTTTGATCCTCTTTCTTCAGACTCCTAAATATTGTAACTATGTGCTTGTGCCACTATCTTCAGTAGAAAATTGTTCCTTATGAATGTATTATCTCTTGTTGAACTTCCGTTTATTGTCCATACGATTTAAATTCAAGTTGAGTGGCATCATTAGCTACACAGCATATTTTAAAGGTGCTTTCACGTTTTATCCTTAACTCTTGGCTCTGTGTTCCTCAAATCATGCAGAACCGTTGAGGTCCTGAGATTTTTGAAGTGAGCCGTGCTTTTCCATGGCTGTTACAAAAGACTGCCCATGTCATAGATAGAGCCCTGGCTTTATACCATCATAAATGCCTTTCTGAGCCCAAATTCCTCACATCACAGTTGCAAAGGGACTTCATCCAGTTGCTGGCACTTGACTAAGAGAACCTTCTGGGGATTATACAATAGCCATAGCATATATGCGCACTTGGACTGAATAAGCGCTGTTGAATGAGCTAGGTAGAAATCAAGGGGAAAGGTGCTGTATACCAGGTTTGGTCAATTAAAGTCAAGAAGCCTCAGAACAATGTTCCTGAAGATCAGCTATTTGGAATGTGTTATGTGATAGGTCCCATATACTGCATAATATTTACCTTGTTATCCTAACACTTATTGTAATTATGCAAGAATGGCTCATAGACATGGATGTCTAGGAAAAACATACTTTTTTTTACCTCCAAATAACAGCATGGTTGATTCTTCTTACCATCATCATTATTATGAATTTATTGTTATTCTTATTTAAAAATTATCTTATCCTAGAGGTACTTTAGTATAACTTCTCATTTTTGTCATTAAAACTTAACATTCCATAGCTTTTATAAATTTAAAAATTGTTTAATTCAAATTTTCGTGCAGCTAAAACCTCAAATTGTCTTTGTTTGTTTTAATATTCACCTGTATTTAATAGCTACTAGTATAGAATGGATTGTCACATTGCATAATACTCAAAATTTATGGAAGGGGAAGAGAGAGGGGGCTACAGTACTACAGCTGCGATACAAAGTAAATAAATTGTAATAAATAAAAAAATAAAAACATAAATGCGTATGTCTCTGTCTCCCACTTACAACTGGAACCTAATCAAAAATTTTATTTTATTCTTTAAATATATATTGGTGTCCTGCCTTCATGCATGTTTCTGCATATGAAAATTCCCACAGTATCCAGAGAAGGCGTTGGATCTGCTGGAAATGGAATTATACATGGTTGTGACCCTCCCTCTCCTCCACTCCCCTCCCCCCCCCCGTGGGTGCTGGAAGTCAAATCTAAGTCCTCTGCAAGAACAGCCAGTGCTCTTAGGTGGTGAGTCATCTCTCCAAACCCGTCAAAAAACATTTATAGCAGCAAAAGAAGTTACCTATTTTTCCTGGTTATGCCTACTGGGGATATATTACCATAACTTAATTAAGTAGGGAAATCCCATCAGAAATTGAGAGCACCCACTGTTAAAGTCTAATTAAGATTTCCCCTGAGCTATGAGCATATTTTCTCAGTGAAAAAGGCATTACAATATTTGTTTAAGTGTGCGCTGTTTTAACAAATACTTTACAGATGTTAGCCTTTTGTGTTCAGTTCTAATTCAGGCCTTGGGTTTGTTATCATTTTTGTGACTAGCCTGTAGAGTAAAAGCTGTTTTTCACACGGTTGGTTTCATTCATCTAGAGGGCTCTGCAGTGTCTGTGTGTGAGGCAGGAGTTTCCCTGGGGTCACCTTTACAACCATACTTGCTCAGTTTTAATTAATCACTATGAGAACTATAAAGACTTCACGAAGACTAGGATGAACTCTGCATGCCAGAGAGACAAAAGGAGGTTTCAGCTGCTTTTCTGTTACATGTGATCACTTTTGATTAAGAAGCAGACATTGCTACCAGTGCAAAACATCACTGCTGTCTCTCCGAATCTGCTAATATATATGAAAGGTGACAGTGGAAAAAAAAAAAACAACAGAAGGTCTGAACCTGGAGCCTCATCAGCCAAGGAAGCAAAGTGCTTTCATCAATGTGTCTGATATCTCGGAATCCCTTCTCTGTAGTGTTAGCTGTGAGGAGGTAGATGAGTGTTTTGTGCCATGAAGGAAGAGATTGACTATAACTCCTTCTAATCAAACGTTTGCATTTTTATCAGCAGCATCGCTGACTCATCATATCTCTAATTTCAGTTTCTATTTTATTTCAACATTCTAAGCCCTCTGGTCACTTGCACTTGGGGTGGGCAGATATGTCTAAATATGTCTAAACTACTTATTGAAATGAGTAACCAATTCTTACCTGAATTCTCAAAAAAAAAAAAAAGAAAATTCACACACCAAAAATATTGTCATTATTTAAAATATACTCTTCAAACCTGAAGTTAGAGAAAAAATATTTTGCCAAACACGATATAATTAGTAAAGTATGAAATGTAAATGAGCTAGTTTCATATTCAGAGATACATTTAAGGATTTTTTCAAATAAACACACACTACTGAGAACTTATTGCTCAGAATGGAACAGAATTATTTTTGATGAAAAAAATTATTTCCTGAAAACTTGGTTAAGAAGAAGGAATATGAATTTATATGAGCTGCCATATAACCAAATATATTCTTTGATGAAATAACACAATCTACACAGACTTGACATTTGTCACGATCCTAAAACAAAATATTCCATTGTATTTCCTCAAATTATTACTTCTTAATTATTCACAATTTATTTTAAATAACACTTTAGTTTTGAGGAAATTATGTTACCAAATATCCATACTACCAGAAAATTTGGCATCTCTTCTTCTCCCAACATAATATTTTTTTAATAAGTGATATCAGTGTAAGACAATGTTTATTGCTTTGGATTGTGTGCTGTTACAGAGGAAGGTCAATTTTCACTTAAAGTTTTATTTTTTATATTAATTACAGTTTATTCACTTTGTATCCCATCTGTAGCCTCCTCCCTCATCCCCCCCCCCAATCCGGTCCTCCCTCTCTCAGCTTCTCCCATTCCCCTCTCCAAGTCCACTGAGTGAGGTATCCCAGAAGCAGAAAGATGCACACGGTATATACTTACTTATAAGTGGATACCAGACCTGTAATATAGGATAAATATGCTATATTACACCTAATATAGTACACCTAAAAAGCTAAGCAAGAAGGAGGTCCTTGGGTAAAATGATCAACCCTCATGAAGAAAGACAAACAGGATGGACATTGGAAGAAGGAAAAAACAGGAAACAGGGCAGGACCCTACCACAGAGGGCCTCTGAAAGACTCTACCCAACAGGGTTTCAAAGCAGAAAATGGGACTCATAAACAAACTTTGGGCAGAGTTCAGGGAATCTTAGGAAAGAAGGGGGAGACAGTAAGACCAGGAAAGGACAGGTGCTCCACAAGGAGAGCAACAGAACCAAAATATCTGGGCACAGAGTTCTTTTCTGAGACTGATTCTTCAACCAAGGACCATGCATGGATATAACCTAGAACCCCTGCTAAGATGTAGCCCATGGCAACTCAGTATCCAAGTGGATACCCTAGTAAGGGGAAGAGGAACTGTCTTTGACTTGAACTCAGTGGCTGGCTCTTTGACCACCTGCTCCCTGAGGGGGGAACAGCCTTGCCTGGCCACAGAGAAGAACAATGCAGCCAGTACTGATGCGACCTGATAAGCTAGTGTCAGATGGATGGGGAGGAGGACCTCTCCCATCAGCCAATATTTTTTTATTGATTATTTGGGAGTTTCCCATAATACATTCTGATCAAATTATCTCCTCGGTCTTCCAAGGTTCACGCCCATCCCCAGCTTTTTTGTGAACCCCCACCCCCCAAAAAGAAAAATATTTCAGTTCTGATTGTGTCATGATAATGTTAGAGACCATATTAGTGTCTGCTCTAAATCAACTTAAACTGCTTTATGCATAACATATATATTTATATTAGTAACTAGCTTCATATCATATTATGATTAGACCATGTAAACAAAATTCTATCTTACATTTCAAAAAAGAAATTCAATGATTCTCCTAGTCTGCATACACACATGAGTTAAAGCCCTATAGTTTACCACTCTCCTTTTCTCTGTGTTAACTTTCCATTCCAGTGTTGCTTCTGCTTCTCTATTCTTTGAGACTAAGTGTATCAATATATTTACTGGATGCCAGAAAAACATACTGTCTGCACAGTTATGACATCTTTACTAAACCTTGTCATAGTATTGACAAGCACTAATCTACCCAATGCATATTGAAAAATTCTGAATACTACTGATTTTTTCACATATTCTACAAAGTATGAAATTACTGTATATGGGTTCACTGACGGTCACACGCTGCAACACCTGAGTAAGGCAGAAAGCAGCACCAGCATTTTCAAAGAATTTATGTATTGCAAATTTGGCTCATGCTGGAAAACATTCCTCACCTGAAATCAGTATGAAGGTTGGTGTATAATTATGTATTCAGAATGTAGGAGAGACCTCAATATAAAACCAGGCACACTAAGTCTGTTAGAAGAAAAAGTAGGGACGAGTCTTGACCTCATTGGCACAGGAGACAACTTCCTGAACAGGGACCTCATGAAACTGGACACTGTCAACAGAACAAAATGACAGCCTACAGATTTGGAAAAGATCTTCACCAACCCTACATCCAACAGAGGGCTAATTTCTAGAATAAATAAAGAACACAAGGACTTAAACACCAACAAAACAAGTAATCCAATTTAAAAAATGAGGTACAGAGCTAAACAGAGAATTCTCAAAAGAGGAATATCGAATGGCAGAGAAAAACTTAAAAGAAATGCTAAAAGTCCTTAGTCATAAGGGAAATGCAAATCAAAATGACCCTGAGATTCCACCTCAAAACTATCAGAATGACTAAGATCACAAACTCAAGGGATGACAAATGCTGGGCAGACTGTGGAGAAAGGGAAGCCCTCCTCCATTCCTGGTGTCAATGTAACCTTGTTCAACCACTTTGGAAATCAATTTGATGTTTCCTCAAAAACTTAGAAATAGTGCTACTTCAAAATCCAGCTATTCACTCGAGGGCATGTATCTGAAAGATGCTAAACCCTAAAGCAAGGATATTTGCTAGACTATGTTCATAGTAATTTTATTCACAATAGCCAGAATCTGTAAATGTCCCTCAACTGAAGGATAGAAACAGAAATTGTGGTTCATTTACACAATGGGACACTACTCAGCAGTTAAAAACAAGGAAATCATGATATTTGCCAGCAAACTATGGAAACTAGAAAAGATCATCCTGATTGAGGTAACCTAAGAGCAAAAAGACACATATGATATACGCCCACTTTTAAGTGGATATTAGTCATATAATATAGGATAAACATACTAAAATCTATAGTCTTAAAGAAGCGAATCAACAAGGAGGACTCTAGGGAAGAGGCTGAAGGCTCACTTCAAAGGACAAATACAGGAGACATCAGGAGTAGGAGAAGATAAGGAACATGGTGGCGACTTCCACAGGGGACTCTAGAAGACTAGCCATCAAGATATCAAAGGAGATAGTGAGAGACATAGCCAAACTTTGGGAAGAGTGCAGGAAACCTTATGGAAAAAGAGGAAGATAGAAAGACTTGGAGGGGACAGGAGCTCCAGAAGGAAACCAACAGAGCCAAAAAACTGGGCCTAGGAGGGGCCTGCAGAGACTGATACTCCAACCAAGGACCATGCATGGAGAGGACCTAGACCCCCTGCTTAGAGGAAGCTCATAGGCTGCTCAGTTTCCACGTGTTTCCCTGAAAGGGGAGCCCTTACATGAAATCAGTGGCTGGCTCTTTGATCACCTCCCTCTGGGGGGGTGCAGCCTTGCCTGGCCACAAAGGAAGATGATAGCAGCCAGTCCGGATGAGACTTGATAGGGTATGGTCAGATGGAAGGGGAGGAGGACCTCCCCTATCAGTGGACAAGGGGAGGGACATAGGTGGTGAAGTGGGAGGGTGGGTGGGAGTGGGAGGAGACGATGGAGGGGGCTACAGCTGGGATACAAAGAGAATACATTTAAATAAATAAATAAATAAACTGATTATTTTTTGAAAAGGAAGAAGAAGAATGTAAGAGATAATTTTGATTACTTGGTTCAAGTATGGCATGACACTCATTCTTGGAGATCTATGACAAACTTTAATGATCAATCTAATATCACTACCATATAACATTTGTGATTACTTTTTTGGAAAGTATAATAAAATCATAATTCCCCAGGTACTTTTGTTGATTATCACAAACATATATTATTTTTATAGTGCATTTTACAATACGATCCTATTGTTAAAATTTAAAAAGCATTATAATTCAGTTACGTTTACTTTATGTTACTGTATTTTTAAAGGTAACCAAATTATAACAATTCTAAATATAGTCAAGATAGCACTTATTCATTTAACAATGCAGTTAATTTCTTAAAATTTTATATATTAGATTTGTTTATTAGTATACTTTCTCTTTTGTGTGTGTTTGTGTCTATGCATGTGTGCAAATGTACTTGATATATGTATGTGGGCACACATGCCTCTTTACACATGTGAATATGAGAGAGCAACTTTATGAAGTCAGCTCTCCTTTACATGAGTGGTAGGGAGCAAACCATCTCCATGCCTGTGTGATAAATACCTTTACCTACTGCAAATGTTCTCAGGCCAACAATAAACTTTTACAGGAAAAACGTTTAGTCATTATCCATGAAATGCTTGCAACATTTTATTTCTATAAAAATTTTAATTGAACTACAATAAATCTCTCAATAAAGGCATAATTAGATTTTTACCAGAATTTAATAACTGAGAATTTATTGTGTTTTGACCTGCAGCAGATTTTATTAAATTGGAAAATTAGTTTTTCCTATATAACTTCATGCTTCCCATTTATCTGATTTTATCGACTGCCTTAATTAAAGTGACAGAATACGTAAGTAATTGATTTTGTGATAAAATAAGTAATTGTAATTAATTACTTTAAAATCATTAGCATAAATCAATTTCCTATAGGTTGTCATTTTCGCATTTTTAAATCATGCTCCTAAGGCATGACACAAAGCACAATAATATAACATTCCTGGAGTAGATGAGTACTCAGCCTATATATTTCCCCACATATTTCCAAGTGTTCTGATTAAACCTCGATTTCAGGTAGTTGAAAGGGCCATGAATAAGGGCACCCAAGACCTTCTCTAAAGCACTGAAAAGGAAGTGGCTGAAAACGAATCCCTACAAAACGCACACCAGCACAGACCCCATCCCTGTTTACCAGTTTGGGAATTGATCATGTTAATTTGTGTGAGAAATTGTAGCTACGAGTGAATTTTGCAGTAATTATTTTATGGAGGACAGCTGTGCAGGGACATGTATGTCTGTGTGTGCAAACATGTGAAAGCCTTAGAACAACTTCAGAAATTGAGAATTCTAGAGAGTACAAGCCAGCAAAACAAAACTGCCACTCAACAAATAAGCTAATGAACTAAATAGAGAGTTTTCAAAAAGCTGATGGTAACAGTCACACAAATGGCCAATAACTCTGATCCCCTCCCCTTCGGGGAGTTCTGCTTTGCCAGGCAACAGAGGAAGACAATGCAACCAGTCCTGATGAGACCTCATAGGCTAGGGTCAGATGGAAGGGGAGGAGGACCTCCCTATCAGTGGACTAGGTGGGGACATAGTGGGAGAAAAAGGAAAAGGGAGGTTTTGGGAGGAGATGAGGGAGAGGGTCACAGACACATACAAATTGAATAAATTGTAATAAATGAGAAAAAAGGATTCAACTTCTCTAACCACCAAAATTATTAAATACAATAATTGTGTGATACCACATCACACCTGTCAAAAAGACTAGTTTTTCAAAAACTGACAGCAGGTGTTGGAGAGGATGTGAACAAAAAGAAGTGGTGAAATGAATGCAGTCATTAGTCATTAGAGACTGTGGGGAGGGCTCGCAGAGGAGGTGGCTGTGGCTCATGCCTTTAATCTCAGCACTTGGGAGGCAGAGGAGAGGCAGACCTCTGAAGTCCAGGACAAACTGATCTGGGGAGTGAGTCCCAGGACAACCAGGACTACGCAGAGAAACCCTGTTAAAAAAAATTAAACACAAAACTACCACATAGCCTAGCTATTTTACTCACAGGCATCTACACAGAGAACTCCATAACCCAACGAAGATGTTTGGACTGTCATGCTGACTGCTGCTCTATTCACTATAGCATGAAAATGGAATCAACTCAGTTTTCCTTAACAGACGAACATATGTTATGTAATATTAATCTCAAGATTCAAAGAACAGAAAAATAAGTATCTTAAACATTGATTGCTTGTCACATACAAAGAAGAAATAACACTTATATTCCACGTTTTATTTGAGAATATTAAGTATTTAAGCCATTTAAGTTGTCTTACGTTCATTATGAGATGTCTGACAAGGATACAATTTTTACTTTCATTGTGTTCAAAATATTAGCTTTGTTTTAAAAGGCAGGTTCCAGAGCATTCATTTAAATGTTTGTTCAGTAGATTTAAGGAGTTTTAACTTTCTTCCCTTTACGGATACATGATTCAGACTAAGAATTTTAAAATCTAGGTGCACAATGGTTTAAAAAGAGCTTTTGCTTCAATGAGTTGCACCCATTAGCTTTTCAAATTTGAATGGCTTTTTATGGACCAATATGTTCTGCTATTACTGTATTTTTCTCAAATATATTAGAATATTAGGGTTCCTGACTTGGATTTTAATGGTTTTGTTGGGTATTATGTTTGCTCCATGAGAACAGTGTTTATTTTCTGTGGCCATTAATCAGTGTCACTTGATCTCAGAGGCTATGCAAGGATTTCTGTCTAATAGCCAAGGAAACAGGATTTATTGGTAGGGAAATCCTTAGCTACAGCTACTAAACTGCCATTAGCAGGCTCCTTAACAGCTCATTACCATGGGAAGATGTGCTGTGTACCACACAGCCTGAATGAGAGCTACAGGTTAAAAAAAAGTTATTTGTTTATTCTGCCCTGATAGATATTACCCTAGCAGAATCAACTTTTTCACAAGATGAAAAAAATGGGACAAAATGAAATAACATCCTGTCCTTGATATGAAAAGAACTTTATGAAGCATTTAGGTTAATATCCACAAATTGCTTCATCCAAAAACTATCAGTACCGTATGTGGCAATAGCTTCCCTGTATTCAGCCTCAGAAACGAATGAACCAAGAATGTACTAATAAAAAAAAGTATATAAGCTACATTTTGCTTCATATTAAAGGCATGACCATTACATACTACATACTTGGTAGTACTGAGAATTCCTAGCTTACAATATGGACAATTTTTATACATCCAATTTTAAAAAGAAGTACATATTGTAGTTTCATTAAACAGATACCAGCAAGGTGGAGAAAAGGTGTTAAGGAATAACTTTTTTATGAAAACAGCAGCTTAGGTGAACTGTTCAAGGCTTCTCTCTAGTGTAAATGACTAAAGAAGAAAAGTGATTCAGAGAAATGAATGAGCCCAAGGCTAATATTTGCAAAGCAAAATATTTATTATAATTAAGAAAGTAGATGAGATCAAATCAAACAATAGACAAGAGGAATGCAGAATCTAAAACGTACAAAGACAAGGGTTTTTAGAAGTTGCAGTGTTTCAAGGGTGTTATGGGATATGGGATAAGCCAACTGGTAGAGCAAAGAGATAGTACAAATTTTTCTCTATTTAAAGCCAATTTAGTGTCTCATACCACTGTGCTGTCAGAACTCAGCGCGCATTAGATTGGCAGAGAGAACAGTCAAGAAACTCAATGATAAATTAAAACATTTTTTAAAAAAATTTGAGACAGTGATTTTTTTCTGTGTAGCCTTGTCTATCCTAAAAGTCTCTGTATATTAGGCTGTCCTTGAACTCCCAGAGATCCATCTGCCTGCCTCTGCCTCCTGGACCCTAGGATTAAAGGCATGTGCCACCACATCCAGGAACAAAACAAATTCTAAATATAAATAGATGAAGTAAAAAGATGCATATTTCAGAGAAAGCAGTTATCCTAGATTGATAACAAATAGAGGCAAGAAAAGAAACAAGGTGATGATAAAAATATTAGAAATTTTAAGATGCTTAGTCATTTTAGAAAGATCCTGAAGAATGCATTTCCATAAAGAAACAACAGCATATTCTAAATATTAGAAATAGTAAAAACACGAGAAAATGTTTCTTAAAACAAACAAACAAAAAATCAAAAGGAAAACTCGTTTGGATGGTTGAGGTGATGGCTCAGTTGGAAAGTTGCTTGTCATATCCATATACTATGGAAGGCCTAAATTCAATCCTCAGAAACTGCATGCCCAAAACAGAAGGGACTCTTGTTATATTGGAGTCATGTTTTTACAAATCAGTTGAATTAGCATTGGCCAATTAGCATTAATATAACTTCACCACACAAGGTAAAAGTAAATTGCAGAGATCAAAATTTAATTTTCTGTACTCAAAAAAATAAATGTGAAACACTGGAATATTAAGTCTTACACAGTTTGAATGTTCTCTTTATAGAGTTAGGAGGAGTCTAGAACAATGGACAGTATCCATAAAGAGTTAGATAATGATGATTTGCCATTTGAAACAGGATCTTACTCTGTTGCCCAGGCTAGCCTGATTTTTTTTTAAATTATGATTTCAGCTCACTTGCTGGGCAGGAATGCTGAACAAACTGTAGAGTTTTATACATACTTGTAGAGGCTCTATTTTATCAGTAGACAGGCTTCATAGTGTAATTGTGAAAATTAAATTAGACGGTTAAAACTTGCAAAGAGTCATTGGGATTTACTTTGTGTGACACCATCATAAATCATAACATTTTCCGTTATTTTCTACCATATGTTGGTTTGGTGTTCCCCTCTAATACAATCTAACCAATATTCACTATGTAATTGATTAACTGAGAAGCTACACATTAGATTGACACTATAGAGGCCTTTCCACTTGTCAGGCAAGATTCTGTCCCTGAACTATGTTCCCAGTCCTCTTGATCACTCTTCTTTTGAGGCAGGTTCTCTTCCAGGTGTCCAGTCTGGCTTTGAATTTGCTATCCTTCTGCCTCAGCATCACAAGTATCTTAATTTATAGGTGTGTTATATAAATCTCAACCAGAAAGGAGTTTCTTAATTTCTGTTCTTTGAAGATTTAGCATGTTAAAAAATTCATAACAATAATATAATCATAAAGGGTCTTGCATATAAGCAGTAATCAATAAATCTTATCTACTAGCTACAATTAGCTTTGTAAATAGCAGTAATTTTAATCATTTGAAACTACATCATCTAATATGAAGCCTCACATTTTGTTTTTTTTGGGGGGGAGGCTGTAAAATATAATGTTTATTATCAGCCCTAAGATTTCCATGAAGGTATTATCTAACCCACTATCACATTTTCTATTAAATTACTATTTTAGGCAATAAAGGAACCTGTCATAATGAAATGAATCCATATTGCTTTCTTAACATAAAGTGTGCACCCTTATCTCAGTTACTGTAAGCTGTGAAGCCTTGACCTCACTAGGTACATAAGGTTGGGTGGGGCTCTTACTATATCATAGTCTTTGCTTCTTCAGTTAAACCAGGCAAATTGAGCTTAGTCGTTATATGAAACCTGATAGCCTGATTCTCTGGCATAAGAAACCACAAGCCAGAGGGTAAACGAGTGTTGTGCTCATCAATTTACTCTATTTGACTTCTTTTTGGGTCATAAGAAATTTGTTTATTAATTACCCTTTGGTAGTGTCAGGCTAGTTTTTAAATAATGTATGAGGCTAGCAAATCTGCCTAATGATCTTTCTCACTAGATGCATTTAGAATAGATATCATATTGTTTAGAGAAAATAGATTTTAAATATTGTATCACATTTTAGAATGCAAAGGTGAACATTAATTTGAGCTTTATTAAATCAGAATACCATTAAACAGAGCTGTATAGAAAAATTACAATTTAAATTTAATAAGATGCATAGAAAGGTTCTATTATACATTTAAAAATACAGTATCATTTTGAAGTATGCTTTTTTTCAATGGGTTTAAGTTGGTGTGACTAGAGTGAAGAAAAACTGGGGTGGCTCCAGTATCCAGTTTAGCCTGTTTCTTTACCATCGCATGCTCAGGAAATATTTGTTCAGTGCACTGAGTGGCTAGTGTTGACTATCAATCCCTTCAGAAGCAAGTACATGCTTTCACAGTTTTCAACGGCAATCATTGCTTCCCTTTGTTATTTCCTTTCTTTAGGAGGGTCACAATTCCAGGAAAGCACTTCTTCACTATCCAAATATGTAACTTTTCATCTGTCTTCAACACAAAGAAAATGTATCAGACAAGAGTCTGCTTTAAAATTACCAAAGCACTAAATGAGCATTGGTCTACACATTTCTTTAAATTTACTCTCTAGTTCTCATGGTTCGTTAACACGATTATGTTTCATAAATTTTGATCGTTCACCGCTATCTGATCATTACCATGCAAATTTAATTAATTATTAAATAAAAATTCAAATACCAAAGTTCATTATTGTTCACCAGCAGGAAAGTCTATTGCCTTTTCAACTACTTAATTCTATTTATACCTTGGATTCTTATTTGCCAATGACAACACATTGTTTTCCTTGTTTGTTAACAGGTTAATAATGTTCTAAACACATAGATTTTTATTCCCATATCTGTATTATTTTGACATTACTCTGAGAAAAATATCAATTAGGGAAACAGACAATTCCTAAAAATAGCCCCAGATATTGTATTATCTTTCACAAAATAAATTATATATTCAGTGTGTTTATCATTATATGTGTATTAAGACTTACAACAAATACAAGCTGAATACTTGTCAATCAAGACACTATCATTTTTTCCTCTTTAACAGAAAATAATTTCTTAACACAATAATTACCAGTATACAGAAAAGAAATTTAAATATATTTAATATTCAGAAAATATTTAAATGAGCAAATTTTTAAGTCAAGGATAAAGAGCACATTCTTCTTTTTTTTTTACATGCCTCTCAAAGTGGTATTTTTGTTTGAAAAGTATTTACATTACTTACTGAAATATATTTTTGTTGCTATAAAATTGAAAACAGTTCTAACCTCAATTGTACTGTTTGTTCTGCTGATATATAGAAAGTTATTTTAAAGTTAAAGAAATGTAAATTATGGCACAATATATTAAAAGTTTTGCTAAAACCAAAGCCTTAAATTTAACAGTGTCATTGTCTTGGATGACAGACCACATTTTTGAGAATTATTTGTTTATTGAAGCAGTTGCTCATTGGCAAAATGTGTTTCATTGAAAATAATCATGGACATGTTTGGGATTAAGGAATGGAAGAGAGAAGGGAGAGAAAAACTGCAGCTTATATAAGGATATAAAGTTAATTTATTAATAAAACAACAAAAATAATACAAAGGAACGTGAAGAAAAATAAGATTAGTTTCTCACTTTTGAGGTCATAGTAGGTATTTAATGAGCTTTGCAAATGAATAAATGAATAGGCAAACATGATCATTTCGAAAGTAGTGCACATTCATTCCTCATACAGAAAACATAAAATTCCACAGAAGATACTGAGAGACAGAGTAATTATTTCTAAAGCTCATCACATTGCAGCTTCAGGGGTCACATGTTTTTAACTTGTTGACAAGATCATCGACTATGGCTACAATTCATTAATTTCATATTAGAATATTCACTGGCATCAATAATATTAGAAATTTTTGTAGGCATTGAAACTTGTTTCAAAGCATTCAAGGATATACATAGAACTCTTTCCCTGGGAAAATTAGAGAACAGACCACAAAAATAATGTATCTTTTCCTAATATACATCTCATTCATTCATCTAATAAATCAGGTATATCTCCCACTTAATCAGGAAAAAAAATCTTCACTTAAAACATTGGTAGCCTAGTCAGAGTCCACATTTATAAAGGCATTGCTAGTTTTCATATATGTGAGAAGAAAGTGGAAAATTAGGAAAATGCTTACTTAACAGAAATGTTAGTGGTATCTTCATCAAAGTAAAAATAAAATGGTAATGCTGCAACAGCATAAATTTTTAAGAAATTCTTTCTTATAACTACAGATCTGTTGAATAGGTATCTCCCAATACCCAAAAGATATATTCACCTGGAACTTGTGAATGCTATCTTATTTAGAACAAAAAAAATGCTATTATTAAATAAAGGGGGTTGAGATAAGATCACTCTAGATTAGCCAGGGAAATCTTAAGTCTCCCAAGTAAGTTCATTACACAAGAAAAGCACATATTTTTCAATATGTTGGGAAGAAATCCAGGCACAGATAAGGTGAAACTGAAATTGTGTTGCCACAAACCAAGAGCAAACACATGCTCTAACAGCAAGAATACATTGTCCAAATACATTAAAGACATTGATATAAGGCCTGAAACATTGAAACTGGTAAAGATATAAAAAAGAAACACTTCAGCATATGGAGACATAAGCAGGAACCCACAAAATAAAATTCCATGAGTTCAGAAAATAATCACAATAAATGAAAAAATGGGGTAGCATCAAATAAAAGGTTCTCTGACCAACAAACAAAAAGTATCATAGTGAACAGACATCTTATAGCATAAGAGAAAGTCTTTACCAATTATGCATTGAGTGGTGATGGATAACCAGAATATATAGGGAAACTAAAATGCTAAATGCACGAACCACACATGACCGGATCAATAAATGGGCTAAGGAATGGAACAATCATTTTTCAAATGAGTACAATTGGCAAGTTAATACATGAGGAAATGTTCGATGGGAATGAAAGTAAAAACGAAGTTGAAAATTACACCTCACTCCACCATTATGGATGGAGTGAGGTGTAATATATTCTCAGAATGGTGGAAATATAAATTAGGCTAGCTATGGGAATCTACCCCTAAATAAAAAGTTTTACTATATCAGTTCTTCTCAAACTTCTTAATGATGCAACCCTTTAAACCATTTTATTTACAGCAACCCCCAACCACAAAACTATTTTTGTTGCTACTTAATAACTGTAATTTTGCTAAAGTTACGGATTTTAATGTAAATATGTGATATGCACGATGGTCTTAGACATCCTTGTGAAAGGGTCGTCCAACCTCTGCTCCAATGAGGTTGCGACCCAGAGGTTGAGAGCAGCTATACTATATGATACAGCTTTTATAACTCCTGTGTATTTACCCATGAAGAAGCAGTTAATGCATTTTAATGCTCCTGAAATATTTATGTTTATTGTACTATCACTCACAATCTTGGTGTTCATCAGCAGAAGAAAAGATTAAGAGACATGGCTTACATACACAGCGTATATTTTTCCAACATGAAGAAGGAAATTACATTATTTAAGAGAAAATGAAGAGAATTAGATATTCCCGTACTTAGCAAAATAATGCAGACTCAGAGTCAACGTCCTCTCTCATAAGCGATATTTAATATGAAAAAATACGTAAAAGTTAAAAGGAGTTGCCTGAGGAATAATGGAAGAGGACAAGTGAGCAGGGTGTTTAGAGAGTCATAAAGGCTGGAAAGATAGCTAAGTGTTTAAGCACATACATTGCTCTTGCAGAGGACCCAAGGTTGGCACCCACATCAGGCAGTTAGCAACCACCTGGAATTCCAACTCCATTTGCATCTGGCACCCCTGACAGCTGCGGGCCCCTTCACTCATGGGAATATTCCTGCACATAAACATTACGTGTAATTTAAAAAGTTATAAACATAAATTGAAAAGGGGGTCACAGAAGGGTGATTATTATCCAAAACAATATGTATTATGAGAATGTAATAATAGACATCTATATTTTGTTTAATTGGTATGTGTCACTTTCTCTCTTCCCATAGAAACTTCAGAAGGAGTAACAGCTGGATTTTGACTTTTGGCAATCAGAAATATGAGAGAAGAAATTTCTATTGCTCTAAGCCATCAAAATTGTTTTGTATATTTTTGTTATCACAGCCACAATAAATCCATACAACTACCAAACCAAATCCATTTCCTAGTCGGTTGTATTTGATAGAAGGAAAATGATAGTTGGGAGGGAAGAGTGTTACCATTAATGAGACTTTTAGACATTATTTAGGACTTGAATTAAATGTAAAGATAAATCAATAAATAATCGCATTTCTGTAAACATCTTTTATTTCTTATGCGTGTGGGTGGTTTCACCACATAAATTACAGCCAACTCTGAGAATTTGAGTGCCTCTTACACACCCAATGCTTCAGAATCCTAGTGTTCCTAAATATCTTGAAATTTATAGCTTCTCGTCTTCTCTGTCATCTACCAGAATTCTTTAGACACATAACATCCCTTGTCTAATGAAATATTCTGTTCCCTCCTGTGGTCATAGACACTTTTTATTTATTTATTTATTTTCATTATGATTTCATGATTTTAGGTGTTCAGTCTTTATTAGTCTGCATTTATGGGCCTCTAAGTGGATGTTGGGAATCGACTCTTGGTTCTCTGGAATAGCAGCCAAAGCTCTTAACCATTTAGCCATCTCTCCAGCTCCATATTCATTTTGTAATCATCCCTCATGAACCTGAACCAACTTCAATTGCTTCCATTCATTTCTCTTTAATAACTTTGATCGCAAGTCTCTGCCAAGGATAAATTTTACCAACCATAAAATGTTCTTTAAGATTTGGCCACTGCATATCTCATTGGTTTGTATTTTGACCATGCAGGTATACACAGCATTACCCAAAACAGAGTTAAAACACCCTGTCTTCTCATGGTATGTCAAGAAACTTCACTGTTATAGCTTTTATTTGTCACATTGCTAAGTAACCTTTGCCCTCTCCTAGAAGATTATGATTTCACTGAAGACAGAAGTCCAGTCATCTTCCCTTTTAATCATTACAAACTATAACCAGAGCTTAAGTCTTCACTCTCACTTGAGTTCTACTGGTTTGAGCTTAACCAGTAAATATACTTGGTAATGACTAGGTAATGACAATCTCTTGGTAATCAAACCTGTTGTCGACTGTACAACTTGGGTTGTGATTAAAAGGAACTGACAATCTAAGCCAACCTCTATAGATTCAAAAAACATTCTGATGGATAAAGTTGAAGAAATGATTATGTGCTCTCTATTTTAAAGACTGGAAGTTATACTAGACTGCATAGTGTCTACCTTGCTGACAAAAAGAGTTTTGCAAATATAATTAGATTAAATGAAGCCTTTATATGTGTGGTTTGATTGTGGAGAGCCCATAGCCACCTATGTGTGACCTGTGAACTAGACTAAGTTCTTTGTCTCTTAAGTCATTTCCTATCATAGTTCTATTGTCACAGGAAAAGGAGAGAAACTAAGACACATTTTCTCATTATTTTCAAATACTTTAAAGAGTAACAGTAATCGATGGTTATTGTAGGCATATAAAGTAAACATATATTCAGCCAGGTGTGGTGGTGCATGCCTTTCATTCTAGCACTCAGGAAGCAGAGGCAAGTGGATCTCTGTGAGTTCCAGGCCAGCCTGTTATACAACGTGAGTTTAAGCAAAGATGGAACTATAATAATGAGACTCTGTCTCTAAAAATAAATTTAAAAATAGGCTGATCAGTGGTGGTGACATACACTTTTAACCCCAGAACTCGGGAGGCAGAGGCAGTGGATGTTTGTGAGTTTGAGACCAGCCTGGTCTACAGACTGAGTTCAGGACAGCCAGAGCTGGTACACAGAGAAACCTTGTCTCCAAAAAACTATAAATAAATAGATAGATAGATAGATAGAAGATAGATAAATAGATAAATAAACAGAAACATACATTATTTTCCTAATAATAAATATTCAAAACCAGAAACTTATTTTAAATATAAACAAAAATTATACAGACACACATTTCTTTCCAAAATCTCTGTATTATGTCTTTTCCAAATTATCCTTTGTTTTTCTTTAACAGATACACTTAAACTCACCCAGTTATCCTTCTATATTATGTTAAAACTTACTTTTCTCAATTTGAGTCTTTAAATGCTCTTATCTAATATGATAACATTTTACTTAGAAACCTGTATATATTTTAAGTAATTCATAGATTTCCTACAATGTAAATACTTCAAAATTAGTTGATGTTTTTTTTTTATTATTATTTGAAGAATGATAGCAAGAAAAAAGCTTACGTTCATATTTTTAAAACTACCTTCCATCCATGGTGGTATGAATGCATAAATGTGGCATGATCTAATGCAAAGGGTTGACTGCAATTGCATGTTTGTTCTTTTCTCCTTTTAATTTTCTGCCATCAATGTGCTTTTTCAAAAGTGAGAATGTGCTTGTAGTTTCCAGAGACTTTGGTGACTGCTGTTGTTCAGGAGACACCCTTTCAGCCCCTGGAGCTCTCAGCAATCCCTGTGGCCACATCTAAATATCTTTAGAGCGGGTTGGCTTGGTTTTCCTTCTGTCTTGACTCCATTTTTGACACTGGGTCTACCAATTCCATGGTAACCTTTCTCCCAGTGACCTTGAAAAGCAAACGCTTGTGAACCTTTGACCTCAAAAACCTCTGAAATGCAAAATCAGTGGCTGATATAATGATTCTAATGTTCCCACTCTACAGAGAGCAACCCATTTTTACATAGTTAATTGCTTCTGTGCTTTATAATTAAATCAGTAAGACATTTTCTAATTAAAGAGGGATGTCTATGGTTAGATTTTAAAGATTGAGACCTTCAAATGAAGACACACAAATATATATATATATATTACGCATAAATAATTTTCAGATGTGCTGTGATTGTCAGCAAGAGAGAAAACAGCACAATAGTCCCTGGTTGCTAAACAGTTGTTTCCTTTCAACAATAACTTGCTTTTTTTTTTCTTAACTTTTACTCTTTCAATTTGATGCCCCCTACTTGGTTTTCATCAAGTTCACATCAGGGGAACCTTTGGATAATCAGATAGAAACAGGTTCAGCACAGGAAAAGCTCAATAACCAGTGGGAAGCAGTCCCAAATCCATAATCACCAATGAAAAGCTGACTCAAATCAAGGTAAACCAACTATAATAAACTGCATAATTAAAAGAAAAAACAGGAAACAATTAGAAATAATTACTCTTAATTACAGAGAAATATGTTCACATTAAAACTGAATTAGATTCCATTTTTCTGTAACATATTGACATCTTGTGACTTTTATTTTAGTTAAACTTATGGAGCACACTCTAGCAACATATCAAGATAGTTGAATACAACTGGTATAAAAGTTTACTGATCATTCATATTTTTTCTCTAAACTGGATTTTATAAAAACCTCCTAGATTATAATTACAGTTTTAATTCTGTAGTTGTTCAGGAGGTGTGGACAAGTGTATGAATATTCAATATGCATGATAAGTTCCTAGAAAGGGATTATACTCACATTTGAAGTTCATATTGGTTTACATAGTTATGTAGCCTACTGATTATTAATTACATAGAAATAAAATTTTGTAATAATCTTCATAGAAATTTTAATTTGACATATTCCATGATATTTCCAATATCCTCTTATTTCAAGGTTCAGCTTAAGCTTTTGTTTGTTTGTTTTCTTGTTTTGTGTGTGTGTGTGTATGTGGGTTTTTTTTTTTTAGTGTTTTTAGCTCTTGAGGGTTGAACTCAGATTACATATATTATTATCAAATTTGGAAGTCATAATATGTTCCCCAAGTCAGTTCTTGCAACCCATTTTCAACAGATCAATGAAAAGAGCCAAATTCATAGTGAAAATCAGAAAAACAAATTGAATATGGTGCTTGGGAAGAGATGGCTCACTTATGAGCCTTCTACAGGTGACCAAAAATAAGAGGTTATAAATATGGTTCTTATGCATGACTTTTACTCTTTCAATTTGTATGCCCCCTACTTGGTTTTCATCAAGTTCACATCAGGGGAACCTTGAGATGATTGGAGTCACTTATGATTCTTCTACAGGTAACCAAATATAAGAGGTTATAAATATGGTTCTTGTGCATGACCAGTTGGCACTAACTAATGTATTCTAACCAGGGTCCCTTCTTTCATTCTGTTTATTCTCTTCATTTTAAGCAAAGACATGGTGTTCCTCTTAAAGATTGAGATGCAGAAACTGAGAAAATGTAAAGCAGTCGGGAAGGTTTGGATTTATTTTTAAGATACACTTGTTTCTCTTAATATGACAATCAGACAATTAAAACAATGGATATAGAAGAAATGAGAATTTCCCCAGGAATCTCATGCTGAGAAAAGGAAAGGGCAACAATGTGGATAGTTGGCATGATATGGGGAGTCAGGGAAGATATTTCACACAGTTCTAACAATTTGTCAGACCACCTTACAGGGTAAGACTGAAGCCCAGAAAAAAATTGGTATTAGGTGGGCAGGGTCACACCTTGACCAAGGGTGCTTAGATTTGCATATCCATAGCTATTTCTTTGAACTTTTAGCTCAATTCAGCACCCTGACCACACCCTGAAAGTTTATGGGATCTCTTCCTCACTCACCCCATTGAATAAATCTTCCTTCAACTATTGCTTTGGTTCTTTTAATTGGGTTGTTTAAGGCAAATGATGGGATCTGAATCTGTTCCACAGATTATGACCATCAAGTTCCATAACAATATTAGAGTAATGTTTTATATGCTTCAAAACAGCTTGAAAAATGGATAATTTAAATTTTATGAATAGTATTCATACACAGTTTCACTTGGCTTTACACTGTATGTATTAAGAATAAAATTGATTTAAAAAATAGATAGCTACCCTACGAAGATGTGTATTTTTCCTGCATATTAATCAAATTTTAGAACAAAGACAACAAAAAGCAGAATAAATCTTACAATAAATTGTAAGACTTGTTAACTTTGTATGCTCTGTCTTCTTCAAAGTAAATCAAATTAAAATACACTGTGTTTAATTATTTTAATGTCATTATTTCTGATTTGTAATGAGTATAATCACTTGATGTTTCCCATGCACCTGGAACATTCTAATCAGAAAGACAATGGCTTTGAAAAGCAGCATCTATAAGGCAATGCTTCATTTTCATCTGTTTATAAGCTACAAAGACAAACATCATGCCCGTCTTATCATCAATGAAATAATGAGGCAAAGCAGAATTAAATATTGTATTCACACATATTACACAAACTAATATGATTTCAACTCAGTTGCAAGTTTAAAGACCTTGCCACTTCCTGTAAGCAATGTTCACGCACACACATACACACACACACACGAGCATGAAATTAATATTTACTTCAAGATAGGTAGCCTCTGGCATTTACAGGAAACTAGTCAGGAGGTTCTCCACATTAGTCAAGATTCCTAGTACCTTAGTACATATTAATCATTTCTAAGTAAGCTATTATGGCTATCCCACTCAAGATAGAAACCACAACAGCAAATCTATGCCAAAAGAATTTGCTCAAGAATGTGTTACACACCTTGAGTTTTGGATGGGGTAAGGTGCACCGGAGGAGATGACGGAGGGAGGGAGGGTGGGCTTGGGAGGGGATGAGGGTGGGGGCTACAGCTGGGATACAAAGTGAATAAATTGTAAAAAATATATAAATAAAATTAAAATTTTTGCAATGAAGAAAATATACTATAGAAGTTGCTGTTCAACCAAAAAAAATGAGTGAAAACATAAAACTAGCATTATAACTTGCTGAATTCCAGTGACTTAAACGGAAAACACATTTTATGGCAAAGAGAAATATGACCGACTACAGTAATTGTTACTGGTTTTGGACATCATCTTAGGTAAAAGTTTTGCCAGCAACCTAGATACCACCAGACATTTCATGAAAAGCTGAAGAATTTTATGAAAAGAACTCATGCCATGATGATTACATTCATCATCTGATCTATTAAGGGTTGTTTATTTAAAGAAATTAACCTATCATTTCATTTTAATTTTTTCTTGAAAGATTTTTCATACATTATACTCTGAGTACAGTTATCCCTAAAACCAACTCCTCCCAGACCTTCCACGACTCCCGATTCGCCCACATCTTTATCTTTTGTTCTCTTCCTCATACATACACTACCTCAGTGTCAGCCTATGACTTCATATGTCCAGGGATTTCCTCAGCTACAGGCTGACATTGAAATAAGGTATAAATGTACTATAGAACACTGTTCCAGTGTCCATCAGCCTATTCTAGTGAATGTGAAGTCAAAGTATTCTACTGATGAGTCTGGTTGTGACCAAATATAATATCTTTATCTTTCTGGGCTTTAATGACTAGTTCAGTTTTTAAAATGTATTTATTCATTACAATTTACTCAATTTGTATCCCTGTGCAGCCCCCTCCCTCCCATTCTCCCTTTCACACCCACCCTCCTTCCTCTCTCCCTATGCTCTTCCCTCTGACCCTAGCCTATCAGGTCTCATCAGGAGTGGCTGCATTATCTTCCTCTGTGACCTGGCATGGCTGCACCCTCTAGGGGAGGTGATCAAAGAGCCAGCCACTGAGTTCATGTCAGAGACAGTCCCTGGAGCCCTACTTAGGGACCACTTGGAAATTGAGCATCCTCTGGGCTTCCTCAGAACAGGAGGACTAGGTACTTTCCATGCATGGTCCTTGTTTGGAGTATCAGTCTCTGCAGGTCCCCCTGAGTCTAGGTTTTTTTGGCTCTGTTGTTCTCTTTGTGGAGCTCCTGACCCTTCCAGATCTTTCAATCTCCCTCTTCTTCCATAAGATTCTGCACTCTGCCAAAAGTTTGGCTATGAGTCTCAGTATCTCCTTTGATACCCTGGTGGGTAGAGTCTTTCAGAGTCCCCTTTGGAAGGCTCTGTCCTGTTCCTTGTCTTCTCACAATTCTGATGTCTATCCTGTTTTCGCTTCTGAATGAGGATTAATAAGCGTCTATCCAGGGTCCTCCTTGTTGTTTAGTTTCTTTAAGACTATAGATTTTAGTATGTGTATCCTATATTATATGGCTAATAACTACCTATAAGTGAGTATATACTATTTGTGTCTTTCTGCTTCTGGGATACCTCACTCAGGATGATCTTTTCTAGTTCCCACAATTTGCATATTAATTTCATAATTTTCTTGTTTTTAATTGCTGAATAGTATTCCATTGTGTAAATGTTTGTTGGTAGCTGAATAAATTCACTTGAAATACTAACAAAAACAATTTCTTAC
>CM053751.1:47811911-47897650 GCA_028658305.1 Pachyuromys duprasi
AACAAAAACAATTTCTTACACAGTAGTTATAGGGAAATGGGAAAAATGGGTGCAGTTCCAAGGGTTCAGAGAGTGCCTCATTGAACAACAATTTTAGGCAATATTTTGTCCTAAATACAACCCTTTTCCTCTTAAAAGCACTTGTCTCAATGTTTCAGGACATTCTCAAAACACAGAATTTGGTAGAGGTTTAAAATTTCTTTGTTAAGTGAATAAACAAATCTTGTGGGTTATTGACTTTCTTCTTGTAATTCACGTATTCAAATTCATGGGTTCTAAAGCACTTTACAGTAAAACTATTAAGTTTTCTGATTTTTAGAATTTTAATCTGCTTTTCATAATTTAAAATAGCATAATCTATACATGTATACTTTCTCTCCACTTAAATCAATTAATCCCAGAACTGTATACCATTCATATATTTAGATATAATTTCAATATCCAAAATGTTCTGAGAGAAGTTTCTATTTTTAAAAATGAAGGCTGACAACATATTTCATAGTGTCACCTATTTAATTTGGCACAACTGTCCACTATCTCTACTAGTTATTTCATTAATCCTTGTCTTCTGTTCTTTAATGAATAATTAAGAGACTAATTTCTATTACAACATCAGGGTCTAATCAGCTTTCTCTTTTGATACCAATAAATAGTTTAATTTTTGGGACTCAGTATATATGACTTTGAAAAAAACATATTTTTGCTTAGTTTATATTTTATATCACTAGCTCTCTGAGTTTCTGAATCCTAAAGCATTCATGGCTTTCCGGGAAAGCACAGAATCTGTATGTTTTGATCTCAAGCTGATGAATGAACATTAAAATATGACAAAACAGTCACCATAATTACAAAGCATTTCCACACATGTTTTAGTAAAAGGGTTGACTCTCTCAACATAGTGAGATGATTTTTCTATTCATCTGTTCTTTGGTACTTTGACTCAGAAATTCAATGTTAAACATCTCTCTGCCTTTGGACCTCCTACAGAATAGGTGTGACAATGACTTGTGTAAAATGACAAAATTCACAGATGGTTCCAACAACATTCAAAATGACATTAAGTAAATGTAAGAAAAGATTAAGTGGATTTACTGATATTTGCTTTATATAGCTTCTTTTCAAACTTTTGCACTATGCCTGAAGTGATAAGCTAAGATATAATTTATTTTTACAAATTAAAATATCTTCCCTAGAAGAACAACTCACCCTTTGGTTCAGCTTCCTCCCTGATTGATACAATTCATTGATACATTGATGCAGTTATATGACAACCCTTTATAGCCACTAATTTGCAGCTATGTTAGTGGGCTCATATTTTGGGAGGGAGACACTGCAACTCAGAGGCATTTGTAGGGACATCTGCACACACATTATGCTTTAAATATTACATTTTCTGAGTCATACATTGATGGATGTCTGATGTAGTCTCTAGAATGATATTGACCATCAGAGAAACACTTAAAGAAATGCTCAAAGCCCTCAGTCATCAGGGAACTGCAAATTAAAATGACCCTGAGATTTCACCTTACACCCACCAGTATGGCCAAAATCAAAAACTCAAGTGACAACACTTGCTGGAGAGAATTGAAGAAAGGAGAACCCTCCTCCATTGCTGGTGGGAATATAAACTTGTACAACCACGTTGGAAATCAATCTAACACTTTCTCAGAAAATTAGGAATAGTACTACCTCAAGATCCAGCTATACCATTCCTGGGCATATATCTGAAAATTGCTAAACAGTATAACAAGGACATTAGCTCAACAATGTTTGTAGCAGCTCTATTTCATATTAGCCAGAATTTTTAAATAGCATGGATGTCCTTCAACTGAGGAACATATACAGAAATTGTGATACATTTACACAATGGAATACTACTCAGCAATTAAAAACAAGAAAATCATGAAATGTGCAGGCAAATGGATGGAACTACAGAATATCATCCTGAGTGAGGTGACCCAGAAGCAGAAAGACCTATATGGTATATACTCGCTTATAAGTGGATATTAGTCATATAATATAGGATAAACATACTAAAATCTATAGTCCTAAAGAAGCTAAACAAGAAGGAGGACCCTGGGTAAGATGCTCAACCCTCATTCAGAAAGGCAACCAGGATAGACATTCAGAAGAGGGAAAAAACAGGTAACAGGACAGGTGCCTTCCACAGAGTATCTTTGAAAGACTCTACCCAGGAGGGTATCAAAGCAGATGCTGAGACTCATAGCCAAACTTTGGGCAGAATTCAGGGAATCTTCTGAAAGAAGGGAGATATAGAAAGACCTGAAGAGGAAATGAGCTCCACAAGGAGACCAAGAGAACCAATAATCTGGGACCAGGGGTCTTGCAGGGCTATGCTCACCTGATGACTTATGTTTATACCTCAACCCCTATTTTCAATTTAAGATTGTGTTACTACTCAGCCTTTTAAGTCGAGCTTGGCTCATGCCAGAATTTGGTCACTAATGCCCTTGCCAGTCCTGAAATATATGAGCTATCATTTTCTTGAACTGGCAACTGTTTTCCGTTTACATACTTGTACTTTACAATTGCTCTCAAAATACACTACTCACAAGACTTCAAATGCTGAATGAGGACAAAGAAAATACAGGGAAACACTTACTGGACTGCTAAGGTAAAAATAAAGTAACATAAGTAAAGTTATAATTATGTTTATGTTCATTCAATCTCAAGTTTATGCAGATTTTCACATGTTGCAAAAGATAACCTACCGATATAGACCTCCATGTTATATTCCTGTTAATTTAATGTCTTTTTCTGGAAGCTAAAGCAAGCAATCACTACCCTGTTAAGCCAGTTCAATTACATTAAATATGTTCATGGGTGTCTTTTAATGATAGTTAGTACCTTAGTAAAAATGAAAACACAGCATTTATACACATATCTAGGGAATGGAAATGTATAAGAGGTTATTTATAAGGCAAAATATAAAATATGAAACAAAATGAGAAACAACAAAATACTATCTAATTTTTAAGAAAAATGCATCAATTTATTTCTATAAATTAATCAAGTAATACTGTTGATTTCCTTGTCAGTATTAATTGGGTTTCATTTGTCCTTCAATTTGAAAATTGGGTCATTCATTCTCTCTCTTTCTCTCTTTCTCTCTCTCTCTCTCTCTCTCTCTCTCTCTCACACACACACACACACACACACACACACACACACACTACACATGCAATAATATTCAAGTATAAGACAGTTTAAGAGTGTAGTCACCCCCCATTGCCGGCCTATATAAATAGTGTCTTTTCTTCCTCTGGTACCATGCTCCTTTAGCCCAGATGAAATGACTATAAAGGTACTTTTTAAAAATTAACTGAAGGTTAAAATTAGGGTTCCTTTTCTATACTCCTTCCCTTCTTTTGACTGTATCTGGTCTGGTTGCCAAAATAAATTATGCATCAAAATAATCTTTTTGCAAACTACACAAAAAGAACAGTTTTATTAGTTTCATATTTCATATCCCTAGTCTTAATGTGTCGGTTACTTTAAAATAACCTCAGAAAATGCATCATTATAACCAATAAACACAAAGAAGATCCTTTGTGTAATCACATCCGTACACAAATTCTAACACAGAAACAGGCTCCCAGTGTTCCTTAGATCTCTCTACTTCTTAGATTCCCTTGCCAAATTTCCTATAAGTCATTTTGACATGTCAAAGGAGAAAGATCAAAAAGGTCCTGTTTCTTTGTGCAAAATCATTTTTTTTCTTTTCTTTCCCTCCTGACAGTCCTATAACACCTACATTTCCTGCTCATCTTTCACTCTCTTCTTGAATTGGCATCTAAATCTGTACATAAATCAAGTGGTATATTCAATCACACGAAGAAAAAATGAGTCAAGTGTTTACGCTATGGTTTACTGACCATGTGGCCTAAGAGCCATTCCTATATTCAGTACTCAGAATAACAAGATTCCAGCCAGCTGTCACGTTAACATGCACACTCTCATCATGGAGCTTCATTTCAAGAAAATTGAGGATCAGATTTCATGTCAGTTTTCAATATTTGTGTGAAATTAAGCAGATTATTAAGATTTGGTAAACTGTCTCCTATACAAAAATGTCTACTCATATATTTCCTTGAGGAGTTATTGTAGGCAATGTGATATTAGTTACATGTGCAGCAGATAACTATCAAATGATAGTAAATATCAGTGTAGAGAAAACAGATAGGTTTTAGATATACTGGCATGAAGAAATCCCTTGAAGAAAAATATGATTTTGTAAAGGAGCATGAGAAGGGCTTTCTATCCTTCACTGCACTGGGGAGTTTTTGTTCCCCTTTCCTAATGCCATACCAATTATTAAAAGACACTTCAAAGAGGTTATGAGAGTTACACAATTATAGGCCACTATACTAGTTTTACCAAAAGACACTTTAATGTATTCTTCATTTAACAGTCAAGAAATGAAATTTAAAATGTTTTCACTCATTGTAATTTGCATGTGTCTGTACTGATGGAGGACTTACAAAGAGGGGAAAGGCCTGTCCAAAGAGAAATTATTTTAGGAAATGCTGATCCTCAAGAGCACTCCTGTTAATGTAGAAAAATTCCTAATCTTTTATACTACTAGAAGTGAACATTTCATCCCACGCTGTAAGATTGTTTTCCTTTATCCTTTACACAAAATCATTCAATTAAATTCCTAAATTGGTTGCATTAATTACATCAGATGTCTCGGTACTTCTGAAGAACTTCTTATTGTGGATAAGGAGAGTGGCTTTGCTTTTAAGAAGATAGCTGTCAGTGTACTCACACATGCCTTTCTCTTCACGAGGGTGTGCCAGAGCTCATACTTGGAAGACTTTCTAGCCTAGAAAATGGCCTAAATATTCACATAAATCCTTCCATAAGTCATAATAGCATTAGAAATACTCTAAGTAAAGATCATTCTAAGAATTGAGTATGCTCAGTTTGAGCTGTTTTGTTTGATTTGGACAAAACCCTGAATATCTTTGAGATTATATCTCTCCTCTGGTTTGTAAAATCAGAACAAAAGTGATTTCATTGCTTATCAAAAAGTTTAAAGAGAAACCAAAATGGATGACAGGTAAATCCAGTGAGTGTTATATGCCACTTTTCAAATGTTAATAATGGATATATATGGCAGAGAAAAATAGTCCAAAGGGGAAAACAGACATGGTGTTTTCAGTAAAAGTCTAAAAAAATAATGTTATTATTTTAAAAAACATAGTATTCATCTTAAAGTCAATAGGACATCAATGATAGGCAAAATAAGTATCCAATCAAGGCCAAAACTGATGAGCCAATGAATTAATTTCAAAACATGGATGGTAGTTTGATTACAGAAGCATGACTGACCTTAATATGAGCCACAACACTGAAAATGTTACTTCAGCACAAACGATGACTTTCTGATGCTTGCACTGATAGAGTTCCTGCTGCAGTTAACTTTCTAAACTGTGTACTCTATTGTTGTTGAGACCATGAGATCATGTGAAATTTCAATATATAGCTGGCTGTGAGGTATTTAAAGGGAGCAGCTAAAATCTCAGGTAAAGTTCAGATGACCTTCCTTACCCCTTTCATTTACAGGGAATGTTAACAGTCCCAGTTTTGAAGGTCTCTTGTAAGTAGTCACAGCTCCAATGAAGACAGAAATGGCTATTCTACCCAGAGGAAAACATTCAACAGCATTTTCATCTGAGCTAACAGAAATGACCTGAAATTTTGAGCACTGTGGAACATCATCAATACTATAATTTGACATTGGTCATAGAGACATAATGAATGACACAGAACAAAATCCAAGACAGATGAAAGATCTGGGGTTCAAAACCTAGTATTTCATGGAGCTGTAGAACCTTCAGCAACAGGAAATGAGAAATTTGTCACTTGTTTTCAGAAATCTAAAAAGGACTGCACATCAGAATTGGTGAATACCAATGCACTTTCTTTTAAATAACCAAGTCTGTAGGTTCTTTTCACATCAAGTTTTGTATGTTCTGTGATGTTTTGCCGAATCTCTAAGAATAGTACAATCTTACAATACACCAAAGTTGTGGTAAGCCTGAGTTTCTTAATATGTTGCTTTTCCAAAGTCATTGAACTGGAGAAGAGTCTAAACCAAGACTTAGAAAAATATGTCCATAATCCAATCTACCCATTATCTTAAAAAATAAATTGTTATACACTCTTGTATTTGCAAATGGCAATGATTAGTACAACATGAAATTGTTTGGATTCTTTCTTTCAATGTTGTGGAAAAAGCTCTCACCTTTATATTTCAGACAAACATTTATCACAGAGATGAAAAAAATGAACAGTGGATGAAAATCATTCCTCATTGCTTTTTGTTGTTTGTTGTTTTTAATTACAGAAATGTATTTGCTATTCTTTGCATTCTAGGCAGGCAGATACCAGAGACTACAGGAGTTGGCCAGCTATCCTTTAAACTCTAATGTGCATTAAAACTAGAAGACTATGAGCAGAGAAGCAATTCAGTAAAATGGAACTAGATTCTCTGAGTCTCTTTAATTCGTGTTCTCTGTGCACCTTTCCTACCCTTTAAACGCACAGCAAACCATGTTTCTCTTCTTTCATGGTACTGAAAGGCAGTAAGGCATTTTATATGCAGCCAAGTAGATATACAGAACCCCTCCCCCCAAATGTATGCTTAAATATGAAATTGTACTGCAAAAACTAGGTTACACTCTTAGCAAAGGAACATAAGAACTTTTTCTCCTCTATTCTGGAGAAACTTGGAGAAACAGCTAAATACAACTAACTTCCTACTGCCCAGATTTCAAGAAGCTTGATCTTTCAGTAAGATTTTCTGGAAGTGACAGTGAAGACAAAAATCAAGGTTGTATTTGAGACTTAACTTCTTCAGGCAGTCAGCATGTACTAAAAGATAAATTCTGAGTACTTATGATGACGTTTTGCTTTCCAAAAACTACTATTTATAGGTTATAGACTTAAAAAGACAAGGATTTCAAGCGATTTAGAAGCAGGACTCTTTCATACATTCTCATATAAGATGGTGTCTGATCTAGTAATGGACATCTACATTCACACTTGCAAACTTTCATCAATGAACTTAGGCATCTTTAAGGTCACTCACATACTTAACACATTCAGTATAATAACCAGTATCTAACTGATAGAAGACACAAAGCAAATTCAACAGCCCTCTCTTCAGTAAGCCAAATTATTGTCTATGCTGTTTATATCTGTACTTCTCTGTCACACAACTTTTGCTGTACAGTGAAGCAAACAAGAATGTTGTTCTCTCTAGAAGACTACAATCATTCCATATAAATTGCATCACTGGCCTAGGAACCCTTTATCATGGTGGCAGCTCCTATCCCTGATGGTCTCTTCTGTTTGCCAAGCTTATAATTTTCATTTACTCACTATGTGATACATCTCATTCCTTCTATCCTCTAGCCACGAGCCACCAAATGTATAATTTCATCAAGTCTACTTCACAAGTAGACTCCTAACTTTTCTCTTTCATTACCATTCACCATTTAATAGTAGATGGTACAAGAGTCTTCCAGATAGTTGTTCTTCTTATCTAGTCTTGGTTTTTACAGTTACTGCTATGTCTTTGTTACACTATGAAGTTCCTCATTCTCCAGGATATAATTATCCTTAAGTCCAGTTGATTATTTAGTTCAATGACCAAATAAAATCTAAAGTGTTTTATTAGATAATAATGCTTAGTTAATACTCTTTTAAAAACCAATCATGAATCAAAGACTCAAGCACAAAAGTTTTTGAAGTGAGAATAGCAATTGCTACATTGTTAAGAGGGTTAAGAAAATAGTGCATCATCAAAAAGTGTATTAATAGTCCAGCTGAAATGTTTTAATGTTTTAGAAGCCTTTAGATAATGTGTATCTCAGATCTACTAGCACAGAAGGCAAAAGAACATGGATCTTTGAGCTGAGAATGAAGCTCAGTTGGCAAATTCCTTGACATGTAAGCATGAGGATCTGAGTTCAGATTCCCAGCACCCATATAAAAAGCTAAGTGTGTTTATAATCCTACTGCGAGGATGGCAGAGAATGAGGGATTTCTAGGCCTTGATGGCTTGCCGGCATAGCAACTCCTGAGTTAGAGTGGCAATGGAAGTTGGCCAAAGGGGGGCATTAAAGGAGCTGACAATGGTAGAACACATGTGATGTGAAAATGAACAAAAGGAATACTGAAGGTAGTAAGGTTATAACAGAGATAGGATAAGGAATGAAAAAGAAAAAAATTATTAGCAAAATCTAAGAAGGTATGAAGAAGTCTCATTGAAATATACTCTTTATAATAATTGAAAAACATAGTAAAATTTTAGTGAAGGTACCATGCATGAGTGGTTAATTCTGACCCCAGATATCCTGGCTTACTAAATGAAAATTCTAGTGTCACGTTTAGTATTCCTCCATAGAAGTGGTTAACAATTGTCTATCTACAGATCCCAAATTAAACAAGTTGCAGCCATTGCCTTTGGCTATCCACCAGAACATGATACAATCTTACTACAGAAGACACAAAAACTGATATGCAGAACACTGAGAGAATGAACTAGATGTTTTCTCCTTGTTGGCTTGAATTCATAATACTGTAAGTTGATCTACAGGCAGCTGGCAGAGAAAAGCCAGCAAAGTTCTTTTCCAGCTTTATACCTTGTATGCTATACAGTGCCAACTTGTAAAGCAAGATGGGCCTACTACCACAACAGTGGCACAATAGTCACAGTGGTAACCAATTAAATTCTGACTTGATCTGAAACTTACTCCTCAGGAGGAATTTTATACCTGGTGCTGTAGAACCAGTTTAAAGGCCTGTGGCTGGGAATGTCATAGGCATGAGGAGTAACCCTATTTTGCTTTTCCTATTTAGATGTGTTATAAAGCTGCTTTCTAAATACTTGTGTTTGTACCATACACCAGGTCTTACCCCTATCTCAATCCTTGATCAAAGAAGCTTCTCTCTGCAGAACATAATAGTTAATGCACAGACATAGAGCTGGTAAAGTTCCAGAGAACAAGTAATTGTAAGTGATTAGACTGAAATGGGAAACCACATTAATATCAACCATTTCATGACTCTAGGAACAGGGCACAAGAGGAGAAAGAAATGATTGAAAACCCAGGTGATGAGCAAAAGTTTCGCAAAATGGCTTGATGTCATGGCATGACCATACCAAACTTATAATCACAGCAACTGCAATTGTCTACACAAAGCATGCAGTGTCTGAATGTAAGCATTCAATCAATGATGTGAAAGGAATCTGGGACCCGAGCTCATTCAGCCGATCTAATGGTAGTAAAGGATCATGTGGGAGAGAAAGTCGTGCTCCTTACTGATAGAGATAATGGTGAATTGCCAAGAATGCAATGGATTGTTTCATATACATGCCCTGAAAAGCTGCCCTGGTTAAGTTCTGTGAGTCACAAAGCAAAACACAACAAAACAAAACATGAAAGTAGGATGCAGACATGGTGGGATAAGAGGCAAGCTGGTGAAGTCTTAGGGCTAGAAGAGATGCTTGAAGAGTAAGTGTGACAAGAATGTGGTATCCACATACATGAAGCTTGTAAGAATAAATTAAGAAGTATGTAGAACAATCAAGGTAGATCCCTTTCATGAATATCTGGTCTCTACTCACATGACACAATGGCATACAAATATTCACATATCCATATACATGCATTAATACACACATATAGAAAACGCTGAAGAGAACAAAGATTTTTTTCATGAAATTCAAGGTTGGTTGTGTGCTATTCCTTAAGAGATAAATGTCCCCAGTATTTGAAAATGGCAGTTCCAATTTTGACATAGGGTTCCAGGAAGCAGAACCATTGGCAAAATTTGTGGCAGTGGACAATTTGAAATTGGGCCAGCATCTGCTACAAGTTTCCAAGTACTGAGAAGATGGGAAATGGAAAAAGGAAGGTCACATCCAACACATTTATGATCTTTTGTTATTTATCTGGAGGCTGCCAAACCAGCCCTTCAAAATGTCCTAGTCTGAGAAAAAAAATTTATACATTATCCTTATTTATATACCACATTTTAAAGTCACTGTTGTTTAGAAAGTGTGATGGTTGAATATATGTATCATATTTTCAGGGTTGTTAAACCAAATATTAAACCAAAGATGAGAAAAGACTAAGAAGAAACAGAAGTGAAGGCAAGGAATGGCTGTTTGCCAGCTTTTTTTCTGATCCCTGGTCTCTGGTGAACTAGAGTAGGGATGAACAGTGAACCAGAGGGGAAGCAGCTTTGCCAGCCCTTGGTGCCTCTGAAGAGCCTGAGCAAGAATGACTCCAGAGGCATATTAATATTGATAAACACTATTTCAGAAAACAGACTGTAAATCAAGATTCAGGCCCGTAATGAAAGCACAGCATCTTCAAACATGCTATTTCATGTGCAGTGCTGGTGCACGTCTTCTCAGATAAAGCCCAGAAGATAATGAATCACGGCCAGCTTTTCAGTAAGTTACAGCTATTTGCAGTAATGTGGTAATTGGAAGTGACACTGAAGATCTGTGTGTTTATTCTAGGTTGCCATGTTGTGGCTGTTCTGCAAACTGAGAAATACTATAACATCAAATGTCTGTGTCAAGTTAATTTTTCACTCGTTTTTGCCTCAGGCTGATTAGCACAAATTAAATTTCCCACTAATAAACTCAAGATGTTAAAAAGTCATATGGAAATGCCATATATGGGTTCTGCTTTTTATGTTTTTTTTAAATTCACACACTCTGTATAATTTTCAATGCACAACATTTCTTATATGTCACACTGGCAGTTTCAACTGAGATATTAGATATTTCAAAGAAGTGGTCTTTTTCTTCATTCTGAATTTGACACTGGGAGTATTTATTTATGCTAAAATTCAAATAAGTCTGTATGTTCATTAGTGGCATTATTTTAAGACAGCATTCTATCAAGCTCTTTTTAAAATTTTATAGCAGGTCAACAAATATTTTAAAAATAATGTGGGGTGCTACAAAGTTGTATCATCACATAGCTTTATATTCAAATACATGTAAATGTACAGTGCCTTCACCATGTTTTCACAGGTGTTTATGATCAATGTTCTATCAGATGGAATATCTTACCTATAAACATGATTTTTATCCTTTCACATGAGCTGAAATGATGGTTCAGTGGGTAACAGTGACAGCTTCAAATCCTGATGACTCAAGTTTGATTCTGGGGAGCCAGATGATTGAAGGTGGGAATCAGCTCCCACCAGGTATCCCCTGATTTCCACATTTTGCTGTGGTATGCCCCTCTCATATAAACAAGTTAATGAAGCTAATTAAAATTGTAAAAATCCAGAAATTACCATTGTCCTAAAATAGTTTTCAATGAAAACTACGTTTCCTCACTAAAGAATATAAAATGGATGGGGGGTGCATTTGTGCAATTCTTTACTCCTAGCACTCAGGAGGCAGATCTATGCGAGTCTCAAGGCCAGCCTGGTCTACAGAGTGAGTTCCAGGACAACCAGGGCTACACAGAGAAACCTTGTCTTGAAAACCAAAAATAAAATGATGGCTAAAAATGAATTATTTAGTAGCATTCCATTTTCTGTAAAAGTTTTCTGTCTCCATCCCTGGCTTATTTCTAGTAAGAGATGATTCTTGAGTTTACGATTCAGGATGCATGAGGTAGGAAGTGATTCCTGAAGAAAGAAATGCCAGGAAGAAATGTTACTATGAAATTGAAATTAGGATAGTTTATCTGTTATTTATCTCACAAAAAAAGAAGAGAAAGAAGGAGGTATAAATATTAATGTCAACAACTAAAACAGTAAACAATTCACACTAGAACTGGAAAAAAAGACTTCGATTACATTTGACAGTTGATAAGTAGATGTAAAGTTAAATGATCATCCTACTTATCACAAACTAATAACTAAATGAATGGAAGATGGTGATATTAAAAGCTGGAAAAATAAAGGCTCCTCTAAGATAGCTAAAAATGTACAATAATGTTGAGGGAATATTTTTGTCCATGTGTTTACTCACTAATTCTATGTATATTTCATATAGGCAACTTAAGCAGTTAATTATTGATGTCAAGATTACTTCTCTATTGAAGGTAGGAGAGGACCCTTGGGATTTGCAAAGCAACAGTATTAGTCAATTAACCTTTGCCTACTAAATCATATTTTATTAAAGTTGTTAATCCAGTTGAAGGCAACTTCAATAATGTCCTTTCAAATAATTAAAACTGATGGTCAACAATTAAAAATAAAATCATGGATACATGTGGTTTCAGAGAGTTTACATGTGAAAATATTTACACAAACCTTCTCTACCAGTTACTTTAAACAAAGACAAAAATTATGTAATACTCAAAACATGGTTCTTAAAATTTATAACATTCCTGTATTCTCAAAATAAATTGAGGCATTTTCCTTTTTGTCAAAGGACAGGCAAATTTATGTATGACAAAGAGTAATAAAAGACAGGTATTCCCAGCAACCATAAGGCAGAATCACAGGTTCTATAAAGTTTTAGCTTAAAAATATACAAGATTCAAGGTCATACGAAACAGTTTAATTTCATATCAGCCTTGTCACTGCTTAGCTGTTTGAATTTTAGTAAATTATTTAAGATTTCTAAGCTTCAGCTTACTAATGCATACAACAGGAATATTAAAAGCAAATGAGATTATGCAGTTTCTATAATAAAATAACAGAAAGAAAATGTTAAATGTTAAAAAATTTCAAAAAAATCTATTGATAAATCATAATTAATAATAACGTAGTGTATTTTCTCAGTTAACTACAAAAGAAACTAAAATCCTTTAAACAATTGTGAATTTAATGAAAGATGGATACAATATCTTATTACTTGGCACTTAAAGCTAGTTAGGAGATATGAACAAGCAGACAACTGTTCAAATCTGCATACGAGAGCCTTCTCCTGGTTTTTACATTCAATAGGGATAATTGCCCATGCACTAAGGCAACCTTCTTGTGAGGTTACCTTTCTCTCCTCACTGTTTTACACCCTCCTCTAGGGAGACTTCTCTTTCAGAAACACCAAATGACACTAAATAGTAATATTTAGGTATAATGACTGAAGAGGAAGTTGAATCAAGATGATTGTGAAATGTAATTTTTGTATCCTACTTCAGGATTAAAGTTGTTGAACAAAGAAAAATTTTAAAATTTTAAATGAAGAGATAAAGGTAAAAATAAGTGTGAAAGCTAATAAAGTTTTTATCTATAAAATTAAATAAATGCATGATTTTAACAGATATTATCTAGTGTTAATCATCATATCAATAGGTTTGACCATATAACTTTTCATAGACACAACTGAACTCAAGTAAACACAATTAACTTAAAAATTATCTATTGATTTTTTTTTAATATTTGACTTGAAGAACCTGATACACCTTAGATGTGAAAATCCTAAAACTACAGGGATAGACAAATTTCCTTAGACAAAGTGAATTTTTAGCATCTTTGTAATTCTGCTTGGTACTGAATATTTTAAAAGAAAGCTATGTGAAAAGCATTATTGTATTTTCCTTTCTTATCCGATATTTCCTGCTGAGAAGCAATTGGAAAATATTTCAGATAAAATATTTGATAAAGCATAACATAAATGTTTAGTGAGAGGCTAATAGCTTAATAACGGAGACATAAATTAACTTAAGTTGCTGCTTTGAGCAATTGCCAATCATTTATTTAAAATTAGAAATTCCTAGAGAACAAAGCACATCTTTCTTAGCATAATTTAAACTGTATAGAGATAGGCTCTCGTTTCACTCTTCTGAGCCCATTCATGCTCTTGAACATGGTATGCATTTGTGAACAAACTCTTGAGGTTGATGGTAAATACACTGACACTTTACACACTATAATTCACAGCTGTTGGATATTTTTAAGTCTTTCTTTCTGTACTTATTCTTATCCGGGTCCCTCCCTCTGAGCATTACCTAACCCTTAAGAGTCACATCTCAAATGTCATCACTCTACAAAGCCATTCCTAATATGAACAGACAGGATCAATCTCTCTGCACTTCATAATAATGTCATAACATAAACCTTTCTTTCATTGCTCATATGCTACTGTGTTGTTTGTGTTTTATATTTGTCCTTTTCTTTGATTAGAACTAAATTCCTTGGGGGCAGGGAAAATGTCATTAAACTTCTCACACAAATCTAGAGTACTTGATGGTGAAAACGTCACTTTATTTACTGCATGAACTAGCAGCTAGTCTTCCCTAGCATACAGTATGTCACCAGGAAACACACAAATACTTCAAAAGAAACTGAGTGAATGAATTCATGTCACTCATTTTTAGTGGATTACCTGACCCAACTGGAAAATACTAAGTGAAGGGAATGTAACACATATTAGTGACTATACCTGTTTACTCACTTTAAAGAAGAAAATTGTACATTTTTAACAGACACATGAATTCCTCATTTATTATTTAAGTGAAACTTCTATTCATCATGCATAAATAATTAAAATTCTTCAACTTCGTGTCAGTCATAAATCTGACAAAATTAATAACTTTTGCCATGATGTTTTTTATTTCCCTTGGGGACAAAAATACCAGCATTTCCTAGGGATGATGCCTAGGACAAAGGATGATGTATGGACAAAGGTTACATGGAAGCCAGGTATACATGTGTATGTGGCACATTCTTTGAAAATACAGAGAAGTGTTTATGTTGTTCTTATGAATACAAAGACAGACTGCAAGTTACTATGCTTGTATTGCTGCTTTTAAAGTAATGAACTTTAACTTTTGAACGTACAAAGAGGCTGCTTACTTGTTATTTGATGTAAATAATTTGAAACTAAAATTCCTATGACTTTAGCCCAAAGTGGTTCTGCATTCATGTTTTCCTGGGATTGTTTACCACCAGAATATTCTCCAGCTGCACCTTACCATCACCATGCCCTGTGATTACCACCACTGTTTTACTGTAATAAAGATGAGAATCCAAATTCTGTGTCACAAAAATTAGAAGCTATTCATGAATCTACTTCATTTCTGCCCCCGTAGGAAAAAGAAAAACAGGCCTTTCAATTGTTTTTTTCATTTCACCATATCACACAAACAAGAACTTAAACTCGGGAAGGAAAAGATTAGATTAGTGGGGGATGGTGTTCTGCTAAATACTAAAAATAAAAACAGAAAATAAAACAAGACAAAAGAACAAGAACCATAGATGATTACCCACATTTCTATTGTAAAGTAAACTCTCCGTTTTACGCTCAGTCCTTATTTTTTTGTACATTAGTATAGCTATGAAATGATCAGAATAAGGAAAGAATAATAAAATTCAATGTAATTACACAAAGAAAGCTGGATGGAGAAAATAATCAAAGGCAAATTCCTTGGTTCAAACTTCATCATTGTTAATATATTTGTAAAAATATGGGTAGTTGTGTGCTTGTTGTAGTACTCATGTCTGTTTAGGAGGAAAAACAATCATTGAAAACTGGTGATTTGTGAATTATAGTACCTTTTAATGATCAGTAATGTTATTAAACTGGGTTTGATCTCAAATGAAAAAAAAAAAAACCTCATTTGCTCGTGATGCAATGAGTATATATACTGAGTATATAACATATACCAAGAACTGTGCTATCTTTTGAACACTGTAAACATGAAATGATTCTGCTTTGCTGGTATTTAGAACAGTAGAGGACCAGAAAGGAATGGCTATTCAGTCCCCCAAACCATTCAAAGGAAATCCGTGAGTGATGAATACATAGATGTCTGAAAGATAATAGAGCGATCTAGTATGTTTTCTAAGTAGTTTGTGTCTGTTTAAGTATGCATATTGCACAGGCATGCACTTTTATTTAGACTAATTTTTCCTGAAGAGTGTTGATGGTCTATATTATATTCACTCCCTTTGAATTATGACTTTAGGGAAAAAACAGACATAACATTAATTTCCTACTTATATGGCTGAACTAATTCTGACAATTGCAATTAGCCACCCTCTACATAGGGTCTTGAAGAAAGGTTACTTTATATGACTGTATTTTGTTTCTTTAATGCTTAGTACCTTTTTCATTACAGATGGAGAACAACTATAATTAATATTTTAAAAGGAAGTCACAACATAATTTCACTGATTTGTTTTAAACTTTGAAGAACTTTTTATTAAGCAGTGCTCTGCATTGTTAGTAATGTTCTTCTGCTGAATAGCAGTAATCGCAGCCAACTTAACTGAACAATTACCATGTGCCAGTTTCTGGGATGAGCCTTTTAAATGCATTTTTAATTTCCCAGCAACTCTGAAGCTTGAGAATTATTATTGCCTCTCTCACAATAGGGAAAATAAGACTCAGAGAGGTTAATGGAGTCAGCACAGGGGATTACTCATGCTTCCAAGCCCTATTCCTTTAGAGATGGCACATGCGGAACAGACACAGGATGAGTCGGTGCCACTTCAGATGGCATCGTCCAATGAGTTTTACCTGCTGCCCATTAGCAAATAATGTCCTGCCACCTCTCTGCTCTTTTAGAATTAGGATGAAAGATTGTGCATTTTACTATGTCAATTTTAGCAAAATCAGTTTTCCATTTAAGAAGAAGTCTGTGGGTGTGTACAGCATGTGTGCAATTGTGGGTGCCTTGTGTGACATAGCACATAAATGGATGGGGAGGACAAGTTTCAGGAGTTGGTTCTTGCCTTCCCCCATCTTGTGAGATACGGGGTCCTATTTCTGTGGCTGTCATCCCCTTACTGCAGTAAGCTCAACTGACTGTTGAGCCTCAACATAGATCTCCAGTCTCTTCTTCCATCTCCCTGTGGAATGCTGGGGTTACAGATGTGGGCTGCTGGTTCCAGGAATCTAGTTGTAGGCTTGTGTGATAAGTCCTTTACCCACTGAGACATGCCCCCCATCTTTAAAATGTTCATTTATTTTTCTAGTTCTGAAAAAAATTAAATTGACTATAAAATAAAAAATAAAAGATGCCTTCCAAGCTCCAAACAAGTTAAAACACATATTTGAACTTGTCAATAAAGTATTTAAAGCAGTCTATTTGCTACTTTGATACAGTTATCTCAGGCATAAGCATTCTCCTCTAAGTTTATCTGCTTTAATCTCTGTATTGTTTTATTAGGATTTGTGTTAGAGAATAGTTCTTACTGATGAAAAGTAGCACTTACCCAGGACTAAGGAAATTGAAGCATTACTCCCTCCTCAGCTTGGCTGAGTTTCCAAAGTAAATTGTTTGTGTGTGTGTACACACGTGTGTTTGTGTGTATGTGTCTTATATCTTGTTTTTGATCAATAACCTAATGTGATACTGTAAAAGAAAAAATTTTAAATGTTATTATTTATAAGGAATATAAAAATTAGCATTGATCTTGTTAGTTTTACAGCATTCTATCTCAACGTAAAATATAACTTAGTAGGTCCACACCCTCTTTTGCTAAATGGGAAGCAATGTAGAATGGTGAGAGGCTTGTTGGTTTTCTCCAGAGCACACTGGTTTCTGTTCAGATTTAAGACTTTGGGGAAAATCAAATGCATTGAGTAGTTTCACATTATAGTGTTTCAATGAAATTCAAGTTTTGACCTGCGTGCTGCTTTGTGACTTCATCATAACTAAAATCACAGCTCTCTCTGGAGTGACTCCATGAATCCCTCACTGTGGCCAGGCAGTTCCTTTGCCTTTGGCATCTCCAACTTTCGGACACTGAATTGCCTTCTCTATCAACACAGACCTGTTTGCCACCCCTTATCAGTTCATTAAATCTTGCTTCATTATGCTGTTCCAATAAGAGTATAGAAACATTCTGGGTAATCTTCTAACAGTCTCCATCATAGACACGTGGGAGAAGTAAATACAATAGGATTAGCAGTGTTGGATACTGCTTCAAATACCAGCATTTGTTACTAGCAGATAAATGATTGGCACAAGGTGCTTAACCTCTCTGCCTCAGTAGGCATTCCAACCACAACTGGATGAGAACAAGAAGTAGAGCATCAAAACTTGCTAACATATGTAAATGTTCAGCTCAAGGCAGCAGCAGATAAGTGGTGAATGAGTGACTAAATTGTATCAACTGACCTATTTCCCACCAGTGATTAGTCCTTTTACAGCAAATACATTACTTGTCTGAGTTTGAAATTTAAAAGCTAGGTAATCATATTAAAAGTCAAAAGAAAGACTACTAACTCACTTAGAAGGACTTGCTCTGGTATGTAAAAAAATAATTGCCTTCATCTGCTATTGATAGAATATTTCACATATTTGATGGCACGCTAATTTTGAAGTTTCTAGCTCACTTAAATGCAAAATGAAACATAACTAAATAAAGAATAGTAACATGGATCATAGAATATAAAAAAAATTAACACCTGGTAGCCTCTAATGGTCAAATCGCCATGTTCTCTTACACCGTACATGACTACAGCATAATAAATCATGAAAAAGAGAACCAGGAAATAACAGTATCGATGCAGAATGGTCTATTTTTTTTCAAACGCTGAGAGACATCTCTGGAGTGTCAAAGGCATGTCCTTCAATATTTAACTTTTCACTCTTTGTTCCCCATCTCAAGTTGAACAATACGTTAATTACCAGATGAAGCGTATAATTACTCTAACAGCTCCGCTCTCACTTATAATTACTGCATCAACACTTTCTTTTTCATATGCTTCAATCTATACCTATTACATTGTCATGATGAAGACACATTAACATTATAATACCGTATAATTAGCTGATGAGCAATTAAATTATTCCACTGCTCTTGCTCCTCTTTGCCAAGAGGTTGCTTTCCAAGCCCTATTATCTCCCCTTTCTCTTCAGTTTGCTTTAGTGGATCTTTCCCTCCCTAAAACAAAGAGGCTCATAAGCTGAATTCAAAGCGCTTTGATTTCAAATACAGAACGGATAAGTGCTCAAGTTGGTGATGGCAGAAGAAATAAATTGGCATTATGGGGCTTAAATTTATTTTCATTTTAATGTTAAGATACAAAAATAATGCAAGTTGCTGTATCACAATAAGATGTTGCAAGACTGTGAAGCCCCTAAAGACTGTTCTTGTGTGCATTCACACTAAGGCTTCCCTACTCCAAAGTATGGTTGTCTGAACTATATGAGGTACATATACATATCTCCCATGAATTAAAGCCATTTAATTAAATCCTCAAAGAAGGCTGAAGCTTTGGAAGTTGAAAATTAAAGTACTGCAGGACTTCAGAAGCAACTCTGCCTGTGCACTTCCCACTGAAATCAAACAGGTGCCTCACCATCCTGCTTCATTGTTACATATCAAGGACTCTGCCTTGTTCTGACTTCTCTCACTGGCAAGTGAGCTAACTCTAAATGATGATGAGTTCTGAGAAAATGATACCCTGCCCCTCTGTAGTGTGTGTGTGTGTGTGTGTGTGTGTGTGTGTGTGTGTGTGAGTGTTTGTGTGCATCTCTGTTTCTATCTCTTTAGCATTCTGTCTCTGTTTCTCTGTCTGTCTCTCTGACTTTGACCTTTTTTTTTTCCTTCCCCCCAGCACCTCCTCCTTGGTTACTGGCTCACTTTAATTCTGATGCACTTCAGAACTAATTGAAACATAATTTTAATGGCTCCATAACGCTTGGCATCCACTTAGTTTACCATTGTGATCACTGTCCACATCTTCACTGCCAAATAGTTCAGTGGCTACTCAGCCCATATTTTATGGGAAACTAAAGCTCTTTTAGATAATTACTCTGAAGTAACATTATTAGCTATGAAAGAAAAGCAGACCTCATTTTGCAAGTTCTATTCCAATGAAAAGACTTTTGTTGTCTCATCTGAGTTTCCTCAGCTACCAGGCAAAGGAAATGTACTGTGAGCAGTGTCGCATATATGGAAGCTTGCCTCTTCATGTAGAAGACCAGATGTGCCCCAGGAACTTCAGAAAGCCATTTAAGAATATCAGTATCAATACAATTGGAAAGTAATAAGAAGCATGCTACCTCTGACTTGATATAGAACAGTGGTATAGTCTTTGCTAAAGTGATTATTACTTCAACTACTATCCTATTACTTTCAGAGTCCCTAACTGTAAGTGGATACTTTTAAACCAATGAAGATTAAACACTTGCTTCCACAAGAGAATGTCATATATTTTGTCCCTAGTTAGAGGTAATCTGTTTAGCCTCAAACATATTCTAGCAGCACAGCCATTTGTTTTTGAATTGTGCTGAATAAACGAAGTTTGTCTAACTATGAATAGATGAGAATCTCTATGCATTGCAAAGATGTAACCTATATTTTATATTAGATCAACTTTGAATCCTGACAGCTATTAAAGTTAAGAAGAATAAAGATGTAATCAAGATTAACAAATCAGGAGTTTAGAGCAGACATTAGCTGGAATAACTTGAGACTCTTTCCTTAAAATTATCAATGCATTGTACATAAGAACCTTATTAAATGTTTATCTACAGTGAGGATGCCTATCATTTCCATCTTGGAAAAATGTTAAAATCATAAATGTTAAAAGCAAAAAAAAATCAAGTGCACACAATTATGGAGAAACAGCATGGCCTTATTCAGGCACTGCTTTATTATTTATTGCCTATGTGAACCTGAAGAAGTTATTTAGTCCTCCCAAAGTTATGTGATGTTATAAAACAACAGAAGTACTTATATCATAGGGTTATAAGAAGAATGCAATGAGAAAGTTACTGTAAGTGGTTTACCACAATACATAGAATAATGTGATAACTCGAACACTGAATTATTACTGTTATTATTATTATTATTATTAATTATTTCTACCAGTTTAGGTGTAAAGGCTATTTTTCTTTCTATTCTTTGGAAGGCATATTATACAATGTTCAAAAACATCAGGTGCCCTACGTCCTGTAAAACTTTTGGCTTAAAAAATGTATTTTAATCAAATCTAAGGACTTTATGTACATTGTGTGTAATTATAAATTTATTTAGTGTCAAATGGGATTCTAAGTTTCTATAATTTTGAAAATTTTTCCAACATAGAGTTTTATTTTGGGGATCTAAGGGATCTCTATAATTGGACTATTGTAATGTGCAATGTGAAAACATGAATTTCAATTCTTAACCACTTCTCCATACGGATTCTTGTTGTCTTTCGAAATAGAAATGATTTTATACAAGATAAACAGGCTGGGAGGAGCTCGGTGTTAGGTCGCTTGGATTGCTCTTGGGATTGGTCCAGTCCCAAGGCCATGGGGGGGAGGGCAAATGAATAAATAAATTGAATGGATGAATGAAAAAGGAAACCCAGCTTCTCATTTCAGGCTCTTGTTCTTGCCACTTTCCAGTTGACCCCTGAGCTGTCGCTGTTGTTTGGCTCCATCCCTTCTTACTAACTACCAGAGCCACCATTGAAAGACTATTCTTTTTATTTTATTTCTCTATTTATTTATTTGTTTTTGTTTATTTCAATTTATTCACTTTGCATCCCCACTGCAGCCCATCCCTCTTTCCTCCCAGTCCCACCCACTCTGCCTCTTCTCCCTCTATGCCCTTTGTCTAGTCCCCTGATAGGGGAGGGCCTCCTCTTCTTCCATCTGACCCTCACCTATCTCCTCTCATCAAGGCTGGCTGCATCATCTTCCTATGTGGCTTGGCGCCCTCCAGGGTGGGGGGTGATCAAAGAGCCAGCCACTGAGTCAGGCACAGCCTCTGAACCCCTTACTAGTGAAACCACTTGGAAACTGTGCAGTCTATTGGCTTCCTCTGAACAGAGGTTTTCCATACATGGTCCTTGGTTGGAGTATCAGTCTCTTCAAGACCCCCAGGGCCCAGGTTTTTTCATTCTGTTGTTCTCCTTGTTCCTGTCCCCTCCAGGTCTTTCTATCTCCCTCTTCCTCCATAAGATTTCCTGCACTCTGCCCAAAGTTTGGCTATGTGTTTTAGTATTTTGTTCGATACCCAGCTGGGTAGAGCGGAGGTACTCTGTGGAAGGTCCTTATCCTGTTACTTGTCTTCCCCTAATTCTGATGTCAATTCTTATGACATAATCACAAAACATGATGGCAATGTCTGATGTTTCAAAGAAATTTCATATACATAATCTCTTACTTAAAGAATACTCTCAGGAAGGTGGTATTGGGAGTGGGGGACAGAGGGAGATACAGGGGGATGCAAAGTGAATAAAATGTAATTAATAAAAATAATTAAATAAAAATCTTCCAACAAAAGAGAATACTTTCATATCCTCAAATTATAAAAATAAGCAAAATAAAACTGAAAAACAATAAAACTATGAATAATGTTGATTAAAACTGGAAAACAACCCTCCTCCTTTTTCAATCCATTACAACAACTGTGAGCTTTTGTTGTTGTTATTGTTTATTTTCACTAGTTTATTTGGGGCAAGGACATAGAAATAGTAAGTAATAAGAGAAGTTGCAAAATGGGAGAACTCAGTCATCAGTGACCAGCAATTTGATCAGCGATCTCATGAATTCAATGCACTTTGTCTCTGTAATTTATGAAATTATACTAGGAGTCATCAAAAGGCAAGGCGCTCCATTACCACTATTGTCTGTCCAGTAAAATTGATTATACTCTCTGGATGTCACCTAAAAATATTGGTCATAGTGCTCTCTCAGCTTGAACGTTGGAATTTATGAGTCTCACTATTTCTAAATCCTACTCGCTATTGCCAAAGGAATGCATCAGAAGATTCAAGGTAACACCGAATTTCCTGCCCAAGGAAGGGTTAAATCAGAGTAGACAGTAATCGAAAGAAAATTGGACAGCATTAACATTAGGGTCAATGAAACTTGAGGTTGACAGGTAAATGAAAATATTTCCATCTTGTTCTTAGTAAGGAACATGTACAATGATTAAAAACAATCTTTCAAATTGAGAGATCTGATTAGGGTTTGGGGATATTGCTTGGTAATAGAGTGTAGGCCTAACATGAACTTGATTTGGATCCCTAGCAACGTGGTAAATTAAAAAAAGAAATACTAAACAAACAAATAGGAGCAAGGGGTAGTGATACACACTGTAATCCTAAAAAACAAAAAGTGGATTCTAACTTCAAATCTGGCCTGTGCTATACACTCAGGTCAACCTGGGCTCCAGAGTGAAAGTATATACAAAAAGAATCAGAAAATAGAAAACAACAAACAACAACAAGAAAAATAACAAACAAGCAAACAAAACACTTATGTGTTGAAATAACCAAAAGGAATGAAAATTAATTTTCTTAATATTTCAATAGCAAATGACAACTTGGGAATAATCCTGCAACAAATGAGCTTGATGGGATTGTCATTGGCTAACTCATTGCTGGATGGGCTAATCGGCGGTAGGACCTAGGGAAAGGTGATAGACATTTGATATATCTTGAATGTAGATGTTTGGTGTAAGTCTTGAATGGTAGATCTTATCTTTCAACCCCTCTTCTCTTTCTATCTCCGTCTCCTGATTCCTGGTGATTATTCATAATCATAAAGAAAAACACAAAAAATATCAACACTCCCTCCCCACCCATCCATACACAAAGAGAGAGAAGTCTCCTCCCAAGCTTATCTAAGCTGGGCACTTTGATACAGCTAGTTACCTAATAAAGCCTGGCTAGTTGCTTGTCTTTATTTAATAACCTGACTTTTGTACAGTTGTATGTAATGACCCTGACACTCATTCTGTGAATGATCATGCTAAACTTCTAGGCTGTTGAGGCTTCTCCATCCAGAGCACAGTGTAGGTCTTCAGGCTGTAAACATTAAAGGCAAAAAACCACTGTGGACAATTTTTGCACATACTATGAACATATACATATGGACCAGAGGAAGGCTTGTTCATTTCCTCTGAGCCTCATCCTGGGCTTTGCCATGTTTCCATGAATATGAGGCTCTGGTGTCCTTGATATAGCAGTGGCCAAGTCAATAGCACACATTCGCTAAGTGGTTTTGGAGATTTTCTTAATCCAGATTTTACAATCTTGTAAACTCTAATTAGCCTCTGATAAGAGAATCTGAATAAATGAACTAACATACAGTAGTAACTTTGAGCAGACTTGTGAAATAGAATAGAGAACCTGAAACAGAGTGTGTTTGTGTAGAATGTTGGAAAGTGTAAAAATAGATAGACTCAGGAGAGGGGCATGGGAGGAGATGAGGGAGGTAGGGTGGGATTGGGACAGAATGAGGGAGGGGCCCACAGCTGGGATACACAGTGAATAAACTGTAATTAATACAAAAATAAAAATTTAATTAAAAAATTGTAAAACAAAAAATAGACTCATTTTTATGAGCACTCAAAGGAAGGAAGGAAGAAAGAAAGAAAGAAAGAAAGAAAGAAAGAAAGAAAGAAAGAAAGAAAGAAAGGAAGAAAGAGAAAAGACTGAAAGATTCACAGCTGTTGGTAGTTCAGGACCTGAAAAGACAAACTAGCCCCTTCATTTTTTTTTTGAATAATTTTTATTTATTTTTTTTATTTAGTTATTTGTTTATTATTTATTTATTCACTTTGTATCCCAGCTGTAGCCCCCTCCCTCGTTCCCTCCCAACCCCACCCTCGCTATTCTTTCTCCCAATCCCTTTCCACTGATAGGGGAGGTCCTCCTCCCCTTCCATCTAACTCTAGACTATCAGGCCTCATCTGGACCAGCTGCATTGTCTTCCTTGGTGGCCTGGGAAGGCTGCCCACCAGCCTCATTTTACAGATGAATGAATTTAAGCCTGGAAAAGTGAAGGCCATTATCAGAGCTTGCATAGTAGACAATATCACAGCAGGGATGCAGCATTCTGACCCTAAACAGGCAAAAACAAACTGGCTAGGATGTATTCTGCTGTTCATGTGCTGCTTTGAAGGTAAAAGGACTGAAGAATGGCCTACAGCTGATAACAAGCTTATATAAAGTCCCACTTACACAGTAAATTCTGCCTTACAGTGGTGTCAATTTATCACTTACTTTTATGATCATTAATTAATATGAAATTATACTATACAAAAATAATTTACAGAATGATCCAGTAATTCTTGTTTTTCATCAGATTATCTCCTTATCATCAAATAATAGGGAACAATTTGTGCTCAACAAACCGAATGCCTGTAGAACACACATGTCGGACCTAGTGGAGAAATTTCTTTTGAGAGTGATAATTTATGTAAATATTAACGCACATATTTATTTATTTATTTTATTATTAGTTACATTTTATTAACTTTGTATCCCAGATGTAACCCTCTCCCTCATTCCCTCCCAATCCCACTCTCCCTCCCTCATCTACTCCCTGCCCCTTTCCAAATCCACTGATAAGGGAGGACCTCCTCCCCTTTCATCTGACCCTGGTTTATCAGGTATCTTCAGGATTGCCTGCAAACTCCTCTTCTGTGGCCTAGCAGGGATGCTCCTCCCTTGGCGGGTGGGGAGATCAAAGAGCCGCCATTGAGTTCATGTCAGAAATAGTCCCTGTTCCCCTTACTAGAGTACTCTTAAATACTGAGCTACCATGGGCTACATCTGAGCAGGGTTCTAGGTTATATCCATACATGGTCCTTGGTTGGAGAAACAGTCTTATAAAAGACCCCTGTGCCCAGATATATTTGGTCCTTGTGGAGCTCCTATCCTCTCCAGGTCATATTAACTCCCCCTTTTTTCATATGATTTCCTGCACTCTGCCAAAGGTTTGGTTATTAGTCTCAGCATCTGCTTTGATACCCTGATAGGTAGAGTCTTTCAGAGGCCCTTTATGGTAGGCTCCTGTCCTGTTATTTGTTTTCTCCTACATCCAGTGCCTTTCTAAGGCACTACATCCATTTGTCTTTCTAAGTGAGGATTGATAATCTTACCCTGAGACCTCTTTCTTGTTTATCTTCTGTAGGTGTATAGATTTCGGTATGTTTATCATATCTTATAGGTCGAAATAAGTGAGTATATACCATGTGTGTCTTTCTCCTTCTGGGATACCTCACTCAGGATGATATTTTCTAGATCCTACCATTTGCCTGCAAATTTCATAATTACCTCATTTGTAATTGCTGAGTAGTATTCCATTGTGTAAAAGTACCACAATTTCTGTATCCATTCCGCAACTGAGGGACATCTGGGCTGTTTCCAGGTTCTGGCTATTACAAATAAGGCTGCTATGAAAATGGTTGAACAAATGTCCTTGTTTTGTACTTGAGCATCTTTTGGATATATGCCTAGGATTGGTATAGCTGGGTCTTGAGGAAGCGCTATTCCTAGTTATCTGAGAAAGCTCCAGATTGATTTCCAAAGTGGTTATACCAGTTTACATTCCCACCAGCAGTGGAGGAGGGTTCCCCTTTCTCCATAACCTCTCCAACATGTGTTGTCATATGAGTTTTTGATTTTAGCCATTTTGATTTGTTTATTTTCAGTGGGAAATAATCCTTCCTTCCCCTAAAATATTTAAGGTGAATTAACACCTTAAAAATATAGTAGATTTGCTTAGGTTAACTTTCAGAATTATACATATTTTTAGGAGTTCATGTCTTGTATATGCTGATCGCAGGTTGTTTCCATATCATTTTGAAGTCTATCATATAAAATAAATAAATACAGAGCCCTTTTCAAAGCATGATTCATGTATGTTGTCAGTGACTTGCCTTCATCTTTTAAGATTTAGAAAAGTCTGAAACAGTAACTTGCTTTTGTCATTTTAACTTAATCACATAAAATTTATTTTTATTTGAGTACATTATTATTTAATATAATTAATATTTCAATGGATAGAATATATTATACCATCTCTTTTAATTTTAGAGAACAAATGGAAAGTTTAGTATATACATTCGTACATGTTCTAGCACATGCTTTCCGGTGTAGCTTTATTACTTCAAGTGGCTATATGAATATAAATGTCTTATTCACAGATTTCTAGAAGTGCATTTGGGGAATGTCACAGGGACTTCCAGTTAGTGCACTAGATTTCCGATGTTTATATGCATTTTCATGATGAATATAGAGGATCAAAGCAGGTAAATGATTCCCTCAAACTGAAGTAATTCAAAGGCCACTCATTCAAGTAAAGGCTCTTTCCTCCAGAAGTATTGTAGGTTTTCTCCCCCATTGTCACTCTCCTAAAGCCATCTTGTTTGGTGTTTTGTTTGTTTGTTTGGTTGGTTGGTTGTCAGAAAAACATCAGGGTAAAAACTTAAGTAACCTTGCCTTTACAGAAAAACTTTTCTGCCTATTTAATTGAGGTTTCATGCAAGCATTTTGCTATCAACAGTTATATGAAGTATACCTCACTGTAAAGTTTCTCCCTGCTTTAATGGAAAAACTTTTAAAAATATTTTTAACTTTTTAAAATATTTGAACATTTTCCAAAACATACTGCATATTCACTATTCTTATTGAAATTACAGATATTGGTGTATATTGGAAAGGAATCTCACACACAATGTCTTAAGCTGGGCATGAGGCACATGTTAGTAACATCAGAATTTAGGAAGTTAAGGGAGAAAGTTCTTGAGTTTGATTTGAGGGTGAGCTGTATTTGAAGAGTTTGATTTATTCCTCCATGGGGATATTTCTTCATGTGACAATAAGATTTTGTAGATCTAATTAAAATTCCTAATCAGTTAGCTTCCAGTCTATTTCAATGTAGACTACATTAAGTAAGTCTAATGTAATCAGATGTGCTCTTATAGGAAAATGGAAAAGGTTAAAGGCAGGTATTTTCCTTTTTCTTTGAAGGAACAAAGGGCCATGTTGTGTGCTACAAAAGTAGGAACAAGTTAGGAGGATTATCAGAGCCCAAGGCAGTCTTTTTTTATTTTTTATTTTTTTTATTTTTATATCAATCAGAGCTTAGGTACTTTGCATCCGGGGTGTAGCCCCCTCCCTTTCCCCCCCCCCACTCTCCCCATCCCTCCCTCATCTCCTCCCCGCCCACTCCAAGGCAGTCTTGATATACCATTATTCAATAATGGAGGGAGATCAGCCCTCCAGACACAAATATAGAATTCTGTTAATGGTGGTCTTAGAACAGAACTCCGAGAAGGAACTGATAAGCCAATTTAAACAGAAACCTTGATTTCAGCCCAAATCAGCTTTGAGCAGAAGACTCATGCACTCCATATGCAGATTAATGACTCAAAGGAAAATTTACAGTCTAAAACATAAACAGGCATTTTAATTTGCTGTTTCCAGCAATTTGGAAGCTAGCAATAAAGTAAATTAATGACTTTACCTCTGTGTTTTGCTTAGAAATCTTTCTTCTTTTCCATTCTCTCTTAAATAAAGACAACAAATTATGATTTTAGCATTCCCTTTAAGCTGAAAAAAATTGAAAGAGCATGAAACATGACATACAATATATTTAAGTGTCGTTAGCAACTTTTCAGTGTTTTATTGTATAAAAATAATCAGTCTTACGAAAATGTTTGAATTTTTGCATTCGAATTTTAGCTTAGTTTCCCCTTTTATCAGTAACTATTACTGCTATTTTAATTCCTATTTTGAAAGCCCAGTGTATATTTGTGTGTTCGAGTTGCATGCAACAAATTGGAGAACAGAATAATCATGTTTACTTACATTCGGTGTATGGAGGAAATAACCAATGTTGTGAATATCTGCAAGTGTTGTAAGCTGCAATAAAAATGATCTATAGATGTGAAGAGAAAAAATGTACCTAGATTTGTAAATCAAAATGGGAGGGGGCATTATGTCCCGTTCTTCATGTCTCCATGGCAGTTTTCCATTTACCACTCTGTGATTGGATTGTGTGCTGGACCTTCTTTCCCCATTTGTAGTAACGTATGAAGCAATTCAGTGAAATTTGATGAAATACTAATTGAAAAAAAGAAACAACTAGGATGTAACAGGGGTAAATGGCTATGTAGGGTAACGTTTGACCAAAGCAAATACAATCCGAATAAAAGATTAACGTGAGTGATTTCAAGTATTTAAATTTTCAACTCATCACTTTTGTATTATTCTATTTTCCCTCCTTAGTCTTGTCTTGTTAGTGCCGTACCTAGACCAAGGCAGAAAATGTTTATTTAGATAACCCCATCTCTCGTATTTGAAAATTCCTTCATTCAACATTTAGACATGAGGCATGAGGGAAACATTTTCACCTTGTAAGACCTTTCTAGAACTATCACTTGAAACATGTAACAGACGTAGGTTATTTTAAAAGGCCACTCTGACACTACTGATTATGTCAAAGGCATTTAAAAATGTTTTCTTTCTAATACCCGATGTTATATTTGTACTTTATTCCGTTTTTTTTTTAATTTTTGAGATTACCATCTATTAACAACATCTCTCCCTTACCTTTACTCCCTGAGACCTCTCAAGACTGTATTTGTTTTGTGTTGCTTTAAAAATGAGACCCTTGAACAATGCAGGCAAAAATAACCACTACTACACTACCAACCCCATTTCCAAATGAGAAGCGATTCTGTCTTACTAACAGATAGGGAAGGTACATATGGAAGCTTCCACAATAGACAGCCAGGAAATACAAAAGAACAGCCATGTGTAGCAGAAAATACTACAGTAACTGGAATGGTGCTCTGTCTTCCAGAGAACAAAGACCCTGCCATCAGAAGCCCAAGTGTTCGTTCTTTATCTTCTTTCTCCCAGATCTATAGACATGTTTAGATAGAAGGCCCACACCTACAATTCAGAAAATAAAAGGAAGTTCTTCTAGGCTTTGAAAGTTAATATTTGGTGTTTCCTTGGAATTTTGTCTCTTTTTGTTTCCTTTGTTCTATTTCTGTTTTTATTTTGACATCCAAATCACTTAATTTTTTTCAAGTAATTTTTTAAAACTGCCTTCAGTAATTTTCTTAAGTACTTCAAGTACTAAACATGTAAAAGAGCATCAAATGTGAAGATCACCAGCAAGAGGTAAAAGCAATTATTATCAGCTAATAATTTTTATAAATAACACAAATTCTCTATTCACCATAACTTAAGATTTCAGGCCCCAAAGTATGCACATATGGAAAATTTTTATACTATTTTCACAATATATTAAAAACTTGTTCATACTTCTTCCCCATATATGTAAAACTGTTTCTCACTGTGCCTAAAATTAGAAAAAAAAACATTACAAAGCAAAACTATCTCCAGCTACAATTTCTTCTTTTCCTTACCTTTTAAATTTATTACTTTCCCTATGGACATTTATGTTTACTAGCCATTTTTTCTTCATCCATTAGACCAAATTTCATACTAATCATAGATTTTTATTAAATATTTTAAATATTACAAATTCTCCTAGACATTATCACTGTAACACCATCCTCATGTAGCTAGTAAATACTCAAATACCGTGGTATATGTGTAGGTTTAACAATGATAATTTGGGGCAGAGTCAGAACATTTCAATTCTTACCTCACATGTATTAAAATAAGACAGTATATGATTCTTAACAAGTATGTGGTGAAAGTTTAAAATATATCTTAAAAGCATCTTTTATAAATCTACTGTTTTTCTAATGTTTCTGTTTCAGGAGGTAGTAAAAGTCATTTAATTGTTTTCCAAATAAAAATCCAGACATTGCAACTGGATCTTGAGGTATCACTGTTCCTAACTTTTTGAGGCAGTGCCATACTGATTTGCAAAGTGGTTATACAAGTTTGCACTCTCACCAGCAATGGAGGAGGGTTCCCCTTTCTCCACGACCTGTCCAGCATGTGTTATCACTTGAGTTTTTGATCTTAGCCGTTCTGATACATGTAAGATGGAACCTCAGGGTCCTTTTGATTTGCATTTTCCTGATAACTAAGGATGTTGAGCATTTCTTTAAGTGTTTCTCTGCCATTCGATATTCCTCTGTTGAGAATTCTCTGTATCCCATTTGTTAACTGGATTACTTGGTTTGTTGGTGTTTAACTTCTTGAGTTCTTTATATAGTCTGGATACTAGCTCTCTGTCAAATGTAGGGTTGGTGAAGATCTTTTCCCAGTCTGTAGGCTGTTGTTTTGTTCTTTTGAATGTCAAGATCAAGCTATCCTGCTCCTAGGTGTAAACACTAGTGATGCTCCAGCATTCAACAATTACATTTGCTCAACTATGTTCATAGAAGCTTTATTTGCAATTGCCAGAATCTGGAAGCAACCTAGATGTCCCTCATCCAAGGAATGGATACAGAAATTGTGGTACATTTAAAAAATGGAATACTACTTAGCAATTAAAACCAAGGAAATCATGAAATTTGCAGGCAAAAGGACTGAACTAGAAAAGATCACCCTGAGTGAGGTAACTCAGAAGCAGAGACACACATGATGTATACTCAATCATAAGTTGATATTAGCCATATAACATAGGATAAACATTCTAAAATCCTAAAGAAGGTAAACAACAAGGAGGACCCTAGGAAAGAGGCTTAATCCTCATTCAGAAGGGCATGCAGGATACACATCTGAAGTGGGAAAAAACAGGGAACAGGACAGGAAAGCCTACCACAGAGAGCCTCTGAAAGACTAAGGGGTATTGGAGCAGATGCAGAGACTCATAGCCAAACTTTGGGCAGAATGCAGGGAATCTTTTTCTTAAATTTATTTACTTATTAATTACAGTTTATTCACTTTTCATCCCATCTGTAGCCACCTCCCTCATCCCCTCCCAATCCTTCCTCCCCTCCTTCTTCTTCACCATGCCCCTCCCCTGTCCACTGATAGGGGAGGTCCTCCTCCTCTTCCATCTAATCCTAGTCTATCAGGTCTCATCAAGAGTGGCTGCATTCTCTTCCTCTGTGGTGGTGATCAAAGAGCAAGCCACTTATGGAAGAAGGGGGGATAGAAAGTCCTGGAGGGGGCAGGAGGACCACAAGGAGATCAACAGAGCAAATAAATCTGGGCACAGGCAGCCCCCGAAGAGACTCATGAATCAACCAAGGACCATGCATGGAAAGGACCTAGACACTTTGCTCAGATGTAGCCCATGGGTAGCTCAGTCTCCATGGAGGTTTCCTAGTAAGGGGAACAAAGTCAGGTATGAACTTGGTTGCCTGCTTTTTGATCACCTACCCCTGGCTCAGGTGCCCACAGAGAAAGAGAATCCAGACAGCACTGATGAGACCTGATGGGCTAGGGTCAAATAGTTAGGGGAGGAAGACCTCCCCTATCAGTGGACTAAGGGAAGAATGTATCTGGGTAAGTGGAAGAGAGAGGGAAGGTGGAACTAGGAGGAGATGAAGGAGGGTGCTGCAGCCAGGATATGAAGCAAATAAACTGGAAAATATTAATCACAACTGGTTTGATTCTTTCTACTAGCCAAGTAACCCAGGTCTGCCAAAGGCAACTTCTCAGTTTTGACTGCCAACTCGTAGACTAGGCCACAACTTTCTTTCACACAGCTCCCCATCCACACCTTAACTTGCACCTCAGCCTATTCAGCTCACATTTTCTATCTAAAAACCATAATGTTTTTTTTTTTTAGAAAAGTTGTAATTATATCATTTCCCAGTTGTAAACTACCAGATTTCCCCTTGCTTTCATAATAGAAATATTTTCCTCACAGTGGTTCTAATGATTCCTTTCAATAGTTTTTTTTCCCCCTTTCCCCTTTCTGAACTCTACATCTAGTCTCAGAGCTACTTCCTCACACTTCTTATTCTGTCTATCATATCTGTTCATTCCCCTGAGAAATTTTCATTCCTTCTGTTTCTGGATAAACTCTCATCATGCTCATTTCCAGAGTATGAATTTCACAACACCAAATTTGATCTAACTCGTTCTATGTTTTCCAGTGACAGTACCTGAATTATCTGTTATTAAGTTCTTTTTTTCTGGTGCAGAATACTTAGAAAGAGGGAAGCTGAGTATATTAGCCAGGGTCCTGGGAAACAAACTAATAACATGAATGTGTGTGTGTAAATGTGTGTGATTTTTTTTATAGTGCCTTACAGGATGAGGTTGCACTCTTCCACCAATGGCTTTATCCTCACAGAAAGGACAAGAACCCAGTAACCCTTTAGGCCAGGAAGCTGGGAGTCTCAGCTGGCTTTCGCTATACACTGGAATCCCAAAGAAGTAGCTTATATCAAGAATGGAATGTCTCAGCAGCAGGAATGAGGAACTTACCAGTAAGAATGAAGGAAATCAGCAAGACACAAGAAGCTTGCATTTCCCATCATCTTTTATGGGGTTCCCACAAGAAGGTGTGACTGGAATTTAGAACAGATTTTTTAATCTCCAGTGTTTTCTGTAGGGTAGGTCTTCCTACTTTAAATGGTATGAGGAAGATCACTGCCCCATGTGCATAGTTGCTTGGGTTTCAGTTGATTAGGGATGTAGACGCAATTTGCTATCATAGTGAGTGAGAATAGGAGAGGGGTAAAAGTTAAGATTTGGGTTCATCCTTCTCCATTGCTGGTGGGAATGCAAACTTGTACAATCACTTTGGAAATCAATCTGGCATTTTCTCAGACAATTAGGAATAGCATTTCCTAAAGATCCAGCTATACCACTCCTGGGCATATATCCAAGAGTTGCTCAAGTACACAACAAGGACATTTGTTCAACCATTTTCATAGCAGCTTTATTTGTAATAGCCCAAACTTGTACACAACCCAGATGTCCCGTAGTTGAGGAATGGATACAGAAACTGTGGTACTTTTACACAATGGAATACTACTCAGCAATTAAAAATGAGGAAATTATGAAATTTGCAGGCAAATGGTGGGACCTAGAAACAATCATCCTGAGTGAGGTATCCCAAAAGCAGAAAGACACACATAGTATATATTCACTTATATAGACATATGAGATAGGATAAACGCACTGAAAATGATACATCTAAAGAAGATAAACCCGGGGTAAGAGGACCAATCCTCACTTAGAAAGACAAATGGGATGGCCATCAAATGCAGGAGAAAACAAGTAACAGGACAGGAGCCTACCATAAAGGGCCTCTGAAAGACTCTACCTATCAGGGTAGCAAAGCAGATACTGAGACTAATAACCAAACCTTGGGTAGAATGCAGGGAATCATACGAAAGAAGGGGAAGTTAATATGATCTAGAGAGGACAGGAGCTCCACAAGGACCAAATATATTTGGGCACAGGGGTCTTTTATGAGACTCTTTCTCCAACCAAGGACCATGTATGGATATAACCTAGAACCTCAGCTCGCATGTAGCCCATGGTAGCTCAGTATCGAAGTGGGTACCCTAGTAAGGGGAGAAGGGACTATTTCTGACATGAACTCAATGGCAGGCTCTTTGACCTCTCACTGCCCTAGGGAGGGGTATCCCTGCCAGGCCACAGAGGAGGACTTTGCAACAAGTCCTGAAGACACCTGATAAACCAGGGTCAGGTGAAAGGGGATTAGGCCCTCCCCTGTCAGTGGACTTGGAAAGGAACAGGGAGGAGATGAAGGCGGGAGGGTAGGATGGGGAGGGAATGAGGGAATGGGATACACCAGGGATACAAAGTAAATAAACTGTAATTAATATAAAAATGAATAAATATGAAAAGAAAAGATTTGGGTTCATGTCCATACCTTAAGCTGTGAAGGTAATTCCTTCCTCCCATTCCAAGTCTGGAGTAAGAATAAGGGTTCACTTGTCCTCATCTTAGACACACACAAACAAGGTTTCTATTGTCCTCTCAAGCAAGGTTGTTATATGACTCACAAACAGGAGGGAGAATGAAAAGACAGTGTGCTTCTCACTCAAGACATCTAGAATGCTAATAAGGCATAACTGATATGGTGGGACAGTCTGTCATTTGAGCAAAGGATGAAGGGATATTTTCCCTGGGCCCAAAGTGGCTCATACAGAGTAGAAAGGAAAGGTTAGAAGTCATGTTCCATCAAGGAGTCTTCTGATTAAAAAAAAAAAGCCATTGGCAGAATGGCATTCTCAGGGAGCTAGATGACTCTATAACATCAAAAGAGTCTCCACTGTGGACAAATATAGTGATGGGAAATGTTAAGAACTTGGGATATGAGGTTGAGTCTACTGGGTTGTTTTGGGTTACTCTCGTGAGAGAATCTCTCTTCTTCTCTCCCTATTGCTCAGTTGCCTTTCTTAGGATGTCAAAGTGTAAGCATGAACATGGAAAGGGTGATAAGAATCCAGAGTCCACTTTATTACCTCTTGGATCATACTGACTGCCAAATATTCCATTCTGTAGCAAGAGGAGAAATATGGAATTGTTAGAACAGGAGCCTGAACCTTAAGGCCAGATCCCACAGCCGAAAAGAATTGGGCCACACCTATAAAACAGAGTTCTAGAACAGAGTTAGGAAGCAGTCTGTGCTATAAATAGATAGTTCTAAATTTGTGAGTCTTGGTTATTCCGTATTCTTTGTCATGTACACTACATTGAACTAAATTACAGTGCAAAATTTACCACGAGTACCTATCTACACATTCACCAAAATCTGATTTTTTTTCATATTTATTCAAGGAAGTGCCCTAGGGATGCTCCCTAAAGAAGCTTAGTTGGCTTTCTTCCTTGTCTGATTCTTTTTACAGCAATAATCTCTCTATATCTCTCTCCTCTCTCCCATTCACTCTTCTTTAATCTCATTATTAATTAACTTTTTTCCAGTTTAAAAAAGAAAGTCTCTTCTTCCCTCTAATGTTGCATCATATTTTGATCTCCATATATTGTATGCTTTTTCCCCTAACCTTATTTCTTCCAGTGTGAGCCACAATTTTGTCTTTTGTCTTTATAGTACCCAATCCTAATTAACTACATTTATTGAAGGGAATTATGTGTCACCTTTCTTACCAAACTAGAAACCACTAATATTTGTATTCTCTTCCATAAAACTATTGATTAATATCCTTAAATAAACACGGTGAAACTGTGAGAAAGCAGTTGAAAGGTCATTGTAAAATTACTGGGAATGTAGGCCTGAAAACACAATTCATGACTACACACACAAGTTTGACTTCAGGGCCAGAAACAGTACTATATGCAAGGAAGTGTTCAGATGGCACTAGGGCAACTGTGTTTCTGTAGGTCATGTTTATTTTGTGTTTCTCAAGACCCATCAAACTACAACATTCATTTCAATATCCATTAAAACCATAATTAAAATGAGTGACCGTGGACCCTGAGCCTGAGAACTGTTGTGTGAATGGGTGAGAAACATAAGATTAAGCGGACAAATAGTCCCAGAGTGCCACATAAGATTAAATTTATTCTATAGTATTAAAAAGAATCACATCTGTCAACACTACCAATTAGTATTCTTTGTGGTAGACACAGTCATTACAAGAAGCAATCAGAATCCATTCTACATGTTTTAACATTACAAATTTTGATTTTATATGTGAATAGTATATTGACATAATTTGCCTTTCCTCAAAAGTCTATATGTCAGTTAACTGAATAGGACATATAAATGACTACTTCTCTAACGATCTATATTTACATGTCAATAAATTTGAAAAGGAGACTAATGATGCTACTTTCAGTGGAATCTTAACTCTGCTGAGACTGTTTCACATTCCTACTCTGGGTCTTGCCAGCCCACTGAAATAGGAAACTGAGATTCTTAGACAGAAGCTATGGATCAGTTAGTCATATCAGTCCTGGTTTTGCCTGAGAGAAAGGGCACAGAAATACTGTTTTGACAATGTACTGTTTGAAGCTGGAAGCCCTATGCCAACTGAGAATACCATCATGTACTGGATCCACAGTACATAGGAGTTTTCCACATTACAGAGACAATATAAAATATATGGAAATGGGCCATTCAATAAACAACCAGAGAACTTGTTAGTCATCTGAAAAAGCCATTATTTCTACTTTACAGTTTAAACAGAAATAAATTCAATATATTAAAGTGTTGTTCACAAAAGACAAATGGCTTAAATACTAGAAAAACTCAAATGTATATATTTTTAAGTTCTCAGATTTTTATCACCATTTAAGGCATGTTAAGTCCAGCAGGCATAATAATGTAGAAATGAGAATATAATAAGAATTTCACAGAAGTACCATGCATAGAAATAACCTAGAACCCCTGCACAGATGTAGCCCATGGCAGTTCAGTATCCAAGTGGGTTCCATAGTAATGGGAACAGGGAATGCCTCTGACATGAACTGATTGCCCTGCTCTTTGATCATATCCCCCTGAGGGGGGAACAGCCTTACCAGACCACAGAGGAAGACAATGCAGCCACTCCTGATGAGAGCTGATAGACTAGGATCAGAGGGAAGGAGAGGAAGACCTCCCCTATCATTGGACTTGGAGAGGGGCATGTATGGATAATAAGGAGGGAAGGAGGGTGGGGTTTATGGGGAGATATAAAGTGAATAAAATGTAATTAATAAAAATTAAAATAATTTCAAAAGAAACACACCTGGTGCTATATGAGGGGAGGAAAAAGAGGAAAGGAATTGGTTTGAGGGTTTTTAAAAAAATTAATTTCATAGATGCAAAAATATAAAATAAACCATGAACAATAAAATAAAATATGTAGAAAATATGTCACAAGAAGACTAAACATAGAAGACAAAATAGAAAAGCTATCTGTGTCACTCTTGTATAATAATAGAAGCCAGAGATTCTATATAGAAATAGTGAATACTATTCTATCCTGAACTGAACCCTGATTGCTAATTGCTGAGATATGACCAAATTTAATTGCTATTGCTAATAGAGATTTACCAACATACAAGTCAAAGAAATACTTTCATATTTTCTTTACTGAAGGACAGAAAGCACAAGAAATATTTTTGAATAAGGGTATGACAGCTGAATGTGGAAGGACGGTTGAAATTGTAAAAATCATTTTATTGTTAACAATTTTACCCCTTGAAATTGGATCCACAAAAAGACACCTACCATATGATTAATATGGTATGCTTTTGTCCTATTGAAATTATATGCTCCACTGTGTTCTTTCATGTGCACATAGGATTATTCCCCTTTCACTGACATGATAGGAGATACTTCACTCAATCATGTAGATGATTTTACAAATCTCACTTCTCTGAAAAAAACATGGGAATGCTGACTCTCACCAATACTTAGATACAAATCCTTATTTGCGATGTTGTGTGAAAACAGCCCTCCTTGGAAGTCACACTGTAACTAGTGGCTCTGCAATACATGTATAAAATTAAGTAAGTTTATTAAAGGAATATTGTCCTTTATGGGTAATGGAATTATAGTTGGAATATCTAAACAGTTGACAATGTTAGGGCAAGTCATACAAAATTTCCTTTATAAGAAAAGTCAATGTTTTTGGTTGAACACCATGAAAATAAAGGCAATTTTTTAATCAGCACTACTATTACCTAATATATCGCAATGATATATGTTCAACAGTGACAGCACTTGAATTAGCTGTTATTAAGTTCTTTTATTCTAGTGCAGAATATTTAGAAAAGGGGAATATCTAGCATCCAGATTTACATTACATTTCAAGAAGAGATTATTGTCTATATTTTTATGTAGCTCCTTAAATCAGTGTCAAATTTGCATTTAAACAGTAATTAGAACTATTTGGCAAGATCTGAGAATGAAAGGATGTGGAAACTATGAAAACATCTATAATGACGTAAATAATTACATATCATTAAGCTCCCTCTGGGATGTCAAGGTCAAGGTGAGCAAAGCCGCTCACTGTTCATCAGTGAGGTTAGCCTGTAGTCACTTTCTAAGAACTATTACCCAACTTCACAGAGCTAGAATCAATTTACAGAAATTAACGATCAGTTGAACTAAAAATGTGCTTGTTCTCAGTGAAGTCATGACGAAGGTGCCTGTAACAATTGTGGGCCTGAGCTGGAATTATTTAATAAGTAGTCTGGTTGGAAGCAATTGGTCTCCAAGGAACACTAGGTAATTTTCCCTCAATTTCAGTTAAACATCGTGCCAGAAAAAGAAATCTAATGACTAGTCACAAAGTGACTGCTGAAAAGTCTCCATTCTACCTTAACAAGAGCCACAAAGGGATATGAGGGTTGGAAATAGCCACCGTTACTCATTTGATTAGATTTTAAAAGACACTTTTTCTAAAATGTAGCACAACAGAAGCAGATGTGAAGTCCTCTGATAACGTGACTTAACGGCTTTTCACAGGCCAGTCAGCTGACCACAGCCTCCACAGCCTGATGTTACAGAAACAGACGTGGTCTTAGTCTTGGTTTAATACTGAATACATCTGGTGAATATGAAAAAGCATTTGTGTGACTTGCTCAAAAAAGAGAGTTAGCATGGACTTGGAATATCATGTGCACAGCTTTGATGTAAAAAAAAAATGACAATGTCCATTGAGTGTTATATCCATAAAGGATGGCTTGACATCTTCATATATTCAATTACTCCTTTAAGAGTTATCCAAAAAAGAAAAAGAACAAATTCCTTTAGTATCTCTAATTAGAACCACAGTCTACTTTGTGGTTATTATAGACAAAAGGAAAAACCTGGACAAGTAGATACACAGATGCATCAGGTTTTTAAATGAACCTTAATTAAAACAAAATTATATATCTTCCCTCCTACCCTTTCCTCCCTCCAACCTCTCCCATGTTTCTCTCTCAAACTGATAGCTTCTTTTTTTGACTATTATTGTAATACGTGCACAAAAATATAAATACGACCTGATCGGTCTGTTTTTATTGATGGTGTATATATAGTTTGAGGGCCGACTATTTTGTATTGGAAACCTAATCAAGGGGCTCATCCTTGAAAGAGGTTAATTCATCCTGGTTTGTAAATCACTAGCTGCCTGTGGTGAGATGACATACCTTCCCCCATTCCATCTTAGCATGTCTCTTGATATTGTCATTGTTCAAAGGTCCTGTTTATTCAGCCATTTCTAATAGAGACACTTTTACAGCAGACTTTTTCATAGTCTGGTTTTTATAATCTTCCTGCTTTTGAGAAGCAGACTGGATCTGCCCTTGTCAGTTACAATCTACCTTTCATTCCTAAGAGGATAGCATTTGAAAAAGAAAAAAAAAAAAAAAAAAAAGGTAATGTTCTTAGAAATTCTGTTTCAATTGGAAAATCCTAGGCGTGGGATTTTCATGTCATGTTTTCACTTCTGTGATATTTACCTGTTATTATTAGAAAGTTATTGTAATACTCCATGAATTGACTTAAAATTCAGGTACAGTCTTGTGGACTGAAATATGAAATTTACCGAAAAATGCATTGTAGAAGTAATTTAGTCAAGCAACATGGCTACTCTGACTGAAATATAGACACACCTTTAATCCTAGGAGACAGAGGCAAGCAGATCTCTGGGTTCAAGGCCAGCCTAGTACAGAATAAGTTTAAAGTAGTGAAAAGGTTAGGTTTAGGCATTGGTGGTAACAGCCTTTAATCTCAGCACATAGGCGACAGAGATATGCAGATCTCAAAGTTCTAGTCACAGTTGAATTTGTAGCAATTCATGGAATCCAGAGGCATTTTACCAGGAGAGCTTTACAGAGATAGGTTGAAGAGAGAAAAGGCTAGAGACAGATGAAGACAGAATGAGCCAGAGAATGAGGGGCCAAAAGATTAGAACAGATTGCTAGAGTTAGTTTGAAGTCAAGCAGAACTATCCAGTGAGAAACTGAAAGGAGCCAGATTGAATCAGTCAGCTTGGAGAGGAGTTTGAGCCAGAGGAGCTGAATTGGACTAGGAAGACAGAGATCAGAAAGAAGGATGAAGTTATTAAGCAGTAAGTCTCAGAGGCTCAAAACATTCTAGGCCTAGATTAGACTGCATGGAGGCTAGAAGGTTCCAGGACCAGGCCTAGGTTAGCAGACAGAGGTAATAAGCCTCTGAGACAACAATTAAATCCAGTCAATAAAAGTTACTTTTACAATGTATAGATGAAGAAAAAAATTATACTGAGTGAGGTAACCCAGACCCAGAAAGAAGTTGCACGGCAACTTCAAACTCTCCTGTACATAGTGAGAGGTTAACACTACTCATCAAAGAAACCTTCCGAGAAAACTACAACTGAACTCATTGGATATATTTACATCACAGTTCCTGTGTTTATGGCTCAGGGAACATCATGGAAGGAGAAAGGGAAGTATTATAAGAGATGAGACACCAGAAATCTGTTTTAAACAGTCTTTTGGGAAAGGCTGAAAAATAAGACCAGAACAATGGCAAAATAAATAGACACTTTGTGGTGGAAGGGAGAAATTATTTGGGGGCCCCTCCCAGAAAAACAAGCAGTTAATGATTGCTGGAAGAGGTGATTTAGCCTTTTCTAGGGACAAGTCTCTTTATTGGTTGTTCAACGCAGTAGTCAGCCATGAATCCATATACACTCAAAGAACAAAAGCAAATTAGGCAGGTTGCAGATACACATATTTGTGCATATACATGCAGGCTTATGTGTTCGGGTAATAATAATCAAAGGGAAAAACTATCAATTTGAGATTGTGGAGCATGGGAGGGGTTTGTGCAAGCTGGAGGCAAAAAGGAAGGTGGGGTAATGATGTAAAGTTATTTAAACTAAAAACACTAAAAAATAAAATATAAGGCATAATCATTGTGAAGTGCAGCAATCTATATATCCTTATAAAAATGTGATTGTCGTGAATCTATTAGTAATTATCCAATGTTAGAAGAGTTATGCTGGTTCAATATTATCCAATGTACAGAAAAGCAAAGAATAATGAAGGTGACAAAACCAATGAGTTGAAAAAAAAAAAGGTGCATTGTAACTTGACTTGGAGGCTGTTTGATCACCTCTCCCTGCAGGGTGTAGCATTACCAGGCCATGGAGGAAGATGATGCAGCAGTCCCAATTAGACCTGATAGGCTAGGGTCAGAGGGAAGGGGAGGAGGACCTCCCCTGTCAGTGGACTAGGGGAGGGATATAGGGGGAGAAGAGGGAAAGTGACTGACTGAGAGGAAAAGAGGAGGGCTGCAGTTGGGATACAAAGTGAATAAACTATAATAAACAAACAAACAAATAAATAAATGAGCAAAATAAAACCAACAAAACTAATGACTTTTCCAGGGTGAAAACACATGAGAGGCAGACCTGGAACCAACTCAGGTGACCTATTTCTCAATGATGATTCTTGGCAATATACTAAAATAGGTAGTCAGAAATGGCAAACACACACACACATACACACACACACACACACACACACACACGGGAGAAGCTGTGGGGTGTCAGAGAATGTGTATACTTAATTTGCAAAAGAATAACTTAAACATTCTCTAATTACAGTATTTATAAAAGCTAGTTTTAACCCTGAAATATCAAATTTATATACACATAAAGGTCTGATCAGTCTGCTTAAGAAATAACTGACATTTATCTAATATAAACTGTTATTAGCATATTGTCTTCCACTAAAATCAGTAAATACTACTGGAAAATTTTAAGCTTATTATTATTACAATTTATTCACTTTGTATCCTGGCTGTAGTCCCCTCCATCATCTCCTTCTGATCCAGGCCTTCCTCCCTCTTCCCACACTGTGTCTCTCCCCTGGTCCATAGATAAGGAAGGTCCTCCTTCCTACTATCTAACCCTAGTCTACCATGTCTCATCAGGACTGTATGGATCCTCTTTCTCTGTGGCCTACTAAGGCCACCTCACCTGGAGGAGGTGATCAAAGAGCAGGCAACCAAGTTCATGCCAGAGACTGCCCCTGCTCACCATGCTAGGGAACTCCCATGGAGACTGAGTGGCCCATGGGCTACATCTGAGCAGAAGGACTAGGTCCTCTCCATGCATGGCTCTTGGTTGATTCATCAGTCTCTGCAGACCCCCCAGGACCCAGATTTTTTTGCTCTATTGGTCTCCAGATGGAGTTCCTATACCCTCAAGGTCTTTCTATCTCCCCCTGCATGAGATTCCCGCACTCTGCCTAAAGTTTGACTATGAGTCTCTATGATCTGGTTTGACATCCTGCTCGGTAGAGTCTTTCAGAGAAGCTCTGGAAATTTCTCAGAAAAATAGGAATAGTGCTACTTCAAGATCCAGCTCTACCACTCCTGGGCATATATCTGAAAGATGCTCAACAGTACAAGGACATTTGCTCAACCATGTTCATAGCAAGCAGCTTTATTTGTAATAGCCCGAACCTGGAAACAACCCAGATACCTCAGTGGAGGAATGGATAAAGAAATTGTGGTACATCTACACAATAAAATACTACTCAGCAATTAAAAACAAAGAAATAATTGAAATATGCAGGCAAATGGTGGGAACCAGAAAAGATCATCCTGAGTGATGTATCCCAGAAGCAGAAAGACACACATGATACATACTCACTTATAAGTGGATATTAGCCATATATTATTGGAAAAACATACTAAAATCTGTAGTCCTAAAGAAATTAAACAATAAGGAAGACCCTCGGGAAGATGCTATTGGATTTTTATGTTAAAATAAATCTTACTAGTTTAGCATTGTAGCTATTGACCAAGTAAAACCAGGTTTCTTATTTTGAAATATTTTTAATCACCTATAGGACAAAGCTTATTATAGAGTCAATGTATTATGTTTCTCAACTGACCTACTTTCATTTCATTACTGTTATAAACCTTACAGACTAAAACCAACTTGGGGAGGAATGGGTTTAATAGCTGTTTGTCAAATCTAGGTTGTTTGTCTTTTGTTTTGTTTTAATATTTCTAAATCCTGTTTCCTTATTGAATTTATATTTATTTTATCATGAAAATAAAGAATTAATTTTAAAACTATTAATGTTGTATGAAAAAAAACATCAAGTAGGTTTTAAAATAAAGGATTTTTTCAAGCAATTTTCCAACTTCCCACAAAGAAAATTCCTAGATCATTTGTCTTCATTCGTAAATTAAAGTAACTATCCAGGAAAGAACTGATGCCAGTAACTCAATAATCTTCCTAAAATGTAGGTGAGTAGGAACATTTCCTGATTGTTCTCAAATCAATATTTAAAAAGTGAAGTCGTCATGAGATTAGAAAACTAGTACTAACCAGGCCTGACCCTGCTTAGCTTCCAAGATCAGACAAGATCTGGCACATTTAGGGTGGTAGTCATGACGTCAGTGTCTGGCTGTTTGATCACACCCATTGAGGGTGGAAGAGCCTTACCAGGCCACAGAGGAAGACAATTCAGCCAGTCCTGATGAGACCTGATAGTCTCTAGAGGGAAGGGAAGGAGACCTCTCCTATTGGTTTACTTGGGAAGGGGCATGGGAGGAAGGGAGGGATTGGAGGGGTACTAGGGAACGTGCTACAGCTGGGATACAAAGTGAACAAACTGAAATTAATAAGAAATAAGTTGATATAAAAAAGATTAGAAAACTAGTGATTCAAGGTTGGTGCAGTCCTCAAAATTAACTTACATATTTTTTTAAATTAAAAGACAAAAAAAAGAACTTTGTATAATCATGCAACAATAAAACTGTTAAACAAAATAGGGTAAGAATAGATATAATGCAAACTAAAAATGGTATCTTGAAAAACCCAGAGTGTGTATCATATTTAATGATGAAGAAACTGAGTCCTACCTGAAGACCACAGAAAATAAACATGACCAGCCTTTTCCACCTTTACTAAAAATTACAGTAGAAAATCTAGAAACGGTATTGGAGTTTATTGTGAAGTATTTAGTTTAAAAGCTCGTACAGGATCAAAAGAAAAATTAATTTGTTGAAGATTAAACTTTTTAAAAAAGAGTACAAATTTACACACACACACGCACATAGACACACACTATTGATTTCTTAGATAATTTCTTCCATATATAAGAATATATGACATTAATGCAAAAGAAAATTATAATTTCAAAAATTTAACATGACTAGGAAAGAACTTTAAGTACAACAGCATCAATTTATCTTAATAAATTTAAAAAATACAGTGTTTATTCTACACTAAAACTTTTACATTAAAAGCTAAATCAGAATATGTATATATATGTTGGAAAATTCAAGGACATAAATAAGGATATAATAATAAATATGTTACATTAAAATTGAAAGTATTTTTATGATGAGTGAGTAGATCTTCACTCTCAGTATGATCCTTACCCAAATTAGACATGGATTTCTTTAGAAAATGACAAGTAACTGTTAATATTCAAATGGAAATTCAAAGGACAGTCAAAGCAATATTAAAATATTAAAGAATTCACACTTCTTCGTTTTTTAGGTCACTATATATCCACAAAATATGATATTTCCACAAGACAATAAATACAGATATATAGATATATCAATACAGAAACAAACTTTTCATTTTTGGTCAATGATTTTCCTCCTACATCATGAAGTTGATTTCTGAGGAGTGGAGGAAGAACAGATTTTCCAACAAGTGACGTGGAACAAAATATATATCTACATAGAAGAAAATGAAGTCAGATCTCCCTCTGCCACAACTTTTCTTCCTATTTCTCATGATATAGATAAATTAACCATAACAATCAAAATTGACAAAATATATAAATATAAGATTTTCAACTATGAAATGAAGGAGTGAATCTTCATGACTTTGATCAAATCTATAGTTTTTAGAAGCACAGTCACTTTTAAAATTGGATTTCAATATGCTGTATTTCTAAAAAGTCCATCAACATCTCTCTGTAGGTTGTTATTACTTTGTAACAGAGCACATTTTATTTTTTCAAAACTAAGAATCAGTTTGTCATTTTACACTTCCTTTCATGATATAAGCATACCTAAGACTTTACTTTTTTCTCATTTAAATTAATTATAAACAGCTTATGGTTATTGTTGCTCTCAACTTATATTTATTCCTGACTTTATGAACTGAGATATGGTAGCAATTAGAACTCAGCCTGTTGTTTGCATTCTGGTATTACAGAGCTTTATATCTTGGAATGCTACTCATATCAACTTCCCTATAATGAGGAGCATATAGACACCCACTAAATCCAGGTTCTAGGTGAATATGTCACTTTTTCTATCACACTGACTAGTCTTGGTTCATATAAAAGTCAGTTGATATAGAAATATTTGTTTAAAAAAGGCTTCCATGATCTAATCCATACTATACTTCTCAGCTAACAATGACCTTTTTATGGATGTGATATCACTTCAATTAAAGTCGACAAAAGAAATGAGGAAAACATTTTGAAACATGGTTTAAATCAATACTCATTGATTCTTGAAACTCCATATTCTAGAACTGGTAAACACAAGCAGTTCCTGAGAGAAGTGGCCACAGACACTAATCAAAGAGATAATGCACTGACAAGGTAATGCAGTGCTGTTCTGTTCAGAATCATCTACATAATAAGGCCCCAGTAACTTCATCAGCTCAGTGTTCGAAATCACTAACAGCATAAGTTCGAGTGTTAAAGTGAATAGTTTGGGATAATGTTCAATCAAAATGTTTATTCATGAGAATATTCATGAATATTTATTCAAGTATTAATACTTGGGCAATACAGCCACAAAGTATGTCATTTGTCTTTGTTTGTTTGTCTGTTTCTTAGGGACTCCTCCTTAGGGAAGGAGTCTGCTTCTGTTTTAAGGCTGTTGTGATAAAATATATGAAATGTGAATTAATTCTTTATATTAGCTAAATATTCATTTTCCAATAATTTGATTCATGGTTGGGAATAGTTGAAAATGCAAATCTACCTTTCTAGTATGGAAAAGTTATCTCAGTTATCTGGATTGATTAATGATTTAATGAAGACAATAGATACTTGTTGAAGACTTAGGATGCACTGGACCCAATAACTGTTTTTTATCAGTTGTATATTATTAATTATTCCAAAAGCATCAGTATTGTTATAATTATTTTTACATGAGGGGTTCTGAGATTCAGAAAAACAAACAAAATATCCTCTTTGCCACTCTAGCAAAACAAGAAGACTTAGTTTTTTCTGTTTAATGTATTCTTCCACATAGCAATGCTTAGTTTAGATGTGTGCATTCAGATCAAGGACCAATGAGTGTCTAAACACAGAAATTATATTACAGATTAATTATGCCAAATAAAATGAATAATATCTGGGTATACCTGGACTAATATAGTGATATTTTTCTGATGCTTGCCATTGGTGAATTAATTACATTACTTCCCTTAAACTACCCAGGCCATGCTTTTGTAACAATCATGGTGAAAGGGCAGTGATAGAAAGTCCAGTGTAATGATGCCATTCTACTTACTCAAAGGTCTCAGCTGGAACTCACAAGTTCTCAAAATATAATCTCCATGAGTCCATTGTGCATTCCCTGTTTCTATCATCTGTCTGACACACTGTTTATAAGATAGAAAGAGCTTTGAGTATAATAGAAATAGGAAAGACAGCTCTATCAAGCTAAGTCTCCAGGGAAAGATGCCTGTGTGCCCAAGCAGGCAAGAAGGGACGTCAGATTTCACACATTTGGTTAAAGTATGGAGAGCTTGATTTAACAACATCTAGTGAAAACCTATGATAATAGCTTGAACAGCTTTCAATGGTCTCCCATATCATTTGATCTCCGAATCTTAGTTTCTGTATCCTTGCTTATTTATTCAGTGATGCAATTAACATCTTTTAAATAAGTGCCTACAATATATCCAGCCTACACTAAGTTCTAGAGATGCAAAAATGCAGAAAAAGTATCTGTGCTCATTGAGCTTAAATTATTAGGATACATGTGGTTAAGCAAATTAATACACAAACAAAAGTTTCAGTTAGTGCTGAGAAGCACATGAATAATTTAAAAGCGTAATTTAGAAAATTTTTACATAGGCTTGAGAAAAATCTTCCCAGAGAAAATAATAATTTAAACATAGAGTCTAAAACTGATTAACTAGGTAAGGAGAGTAAGAAGTTGAGGCATTTTGCAGGCAGAAACTTTATGTCAGGGCAGAGGCATGAGTGGACAGGATTATTAAGAATCCCAGGGATAAGTGTTAGTGGAGTTATATAATAAACTTATCCATGATGGAGAAGAGCTTACCAGCTGTGTCAAAATCTATATCAAATATTTTCATCTATATCTCAAGAAACATTTGAGGTTGCACCTAGATTTTAAGATGTATTTATGTAGAGATTGAAGGGTTTATATTTAAAAATCTTTCCAGGTATTCTATGAAGATGTCATAACTAGACTGCAGAGTTCCCAACTCGATGATAATTAAGTTACCAAGAATATTAATTTTATGTTCAATCAGTGTCTCTACAGTCAACAGATGATTATAAACACAATATCACAATAAACAATATTGATAGGAATTGCAGTCAAAATTACAAAACACAACACAATACAAATGCCAATCACTTTGAAGATGAGAAAACTGAGCATATAAAGGAGAAAATATACTTCATGTAGTCCCCAACATTAAATATAAAATCTGGAAGGTTCAAGAGAATCAGTTCTCAATCTAATGGCTTTTCCCCATCTGTCTAAATTGGGTATGAATAACATGTTTTATTTGATGGGAAACAGTGCCCAAAGAGTTGAGCTGAAAATGCAATAGTTACATACCACTACTACCTCTTGTGATGAGCTACTGTGATTTGATAGCTTCTCAGAAAGGGAGAATCAGTTTCATTTATACTATGACACCCTGGAATATGGATGTCTTCCTTATTCCAAGGCATATCTTATTCCTAAGGGCAACATAAACTGGAATCCATGAGGAAGATTAAGAAGGAAAAGGAGAACAAAGAAGAGGAAGAAAAGAAGGAAGAGGAGGTGGGAAAAAGGAATAAGACAAGATGAAAAGACTCTCAGAGGAGGGAGTTGAGGGTGAAAAGGGTAGATGTGGGACAAGTTGGGGGACAGAGATAACTATGATAAAGAAATACTCTAGGAAGGGGGATAAATACAGAAGAGGGTAAAACAACAACAAAGGAAACTGAAAAGGACATAAGCAATCACAATAGTAACTATTGACCATTTATTTGTTAGACATAAGTTTAACTGTTATTATAATGACTGAAGATGACCAGTGGCAAACAAGAACTGGTAAATTGATGACTGGTCTTTGAAATTTTATTGAAAACATTTTTCTTATGTTTTGAACTCACGAGCAAAGAGCCATATTTAAAGCCCAGTCCAGGCAACATGAAATTTTCCTTGGCCTATTATACTTAATAAAAATAGTAGGCATAAGATAAATGTAATTGGTAAACATTGTGCTAACAATTATGTAGAGGGCTTGTTGACTATAACTTTTAGGTATAGCCAACACTGACTGTGTAGGGGAAGTAAAACTGCCTAAACATACAAAAGAAAGTTTTTGGTGGAAGCCAGCTTTATATAAATAACTAAATAGACACTAAATATGCCAAAATGAAACCTTGAAAATGTTGTTTTTAGTAAATTCTATACCTTGCAGAAAGATACATGTGTAAATAATAATATAATGAATATGGTTTATAATTCATGCAGTAGTAAGTCATTTTACTAAAAGTAATTCTGCATAGATTATCTTCCTGTTTATTCAATATATTTTATGAAAGATAAAAGTGTTACAAAAATTGGTGAGGTTTTGGTCATTAAAATTTCAACATAAAACTTAGAATATAAAAATATTAAGTTCCTCATAGTACAAGTTTAAAGTTATTCTGAGGATACACTTATAATATGTGTTCTCACCATCCTGAAACATAATAGTTTCATCTGTGTTTTGATTACTTTAAAGGGCTTTGAAGGCATTTGGGTAGGAAGAGATTTCTGAGAATCCATTTTTTGTTGTTTCTCATGCTCCTACTGCCTCACAACTTTAGACAAGGTTTATGTTTTGAAATATCTTGTAGATGATTGCAAAAGGTGACGTTAGAGAATGCTAGGTACCTCCCACCCGCCCAGCCGCCATCTTTACTTCTATTCTAACAACAAAACGTTTCAAACATTGTCTGATATTTGCTGGTATTGACAATTTCAAAAAGCAGCCCATAAAATCTTAGGCAATGTTAACATGTTCATGGTCATAACTGAGCAGAATAGATAAAAATAAATCCAAGCCTTAGCTTTTATTATGAGTCTCTTTTGATCATAACACATCCGTTTTCTCTCTTCGGACATTATGATAATGGATATAACGCAAGTTTAAAGAGTTCTTAAAACTCAAACATTTTTAGATGCTAAAGTGTTATGCACTAGAAAATTCTTCCTAAGGATCTTTTTAAGTACTAATTAATGGCTTTAGTTAATTCAATTCTTATTCCCAAGACAAGTTATATTTATTCTGTAAGGACACATTAATTGGTATAGGCTATTGAGGATTTCTTCAAGCAGTAAGCTGTCTTGAGAAGATTGGAATATAATATTTAATAAAATTACTGCAGCAGTCAGTAGAATGTGAATGAAAAAATAAAACTAAATAATCACTGAACTAATTATATGTTAGGCCTTTTTTAAAATTTTTACTTCATACTTCAGCATCTTTCAGAACAGCTGAGCCACCTGGAAATAACTACATACTGAACTGCATTTCTGTGGGTCATTTATCTCATTGTGGGGGGTTTACTTTGGAGCTAAGAGGTTAGAAAGAAAGGAAAGCTACTAGTTATATAAGATATGAATTTTGAAAATGAATAAGTCCTCTGTTTTAAAAATAATTATATGTTTACAAATTTCTTGGATATGAAAGTACATCATGCTGTTTATTCTTTATAATGTTCCTAAGAGGTAATCGAACTGAAGTGCAAAGTTTTGACATAGCTGCCAAAAAAGTTTCAAAGAAGATATTTATATTAAGGAGAATGGTGGTTTGGGGGAAACGGGAGGACAGCTATTGTTATAAAAAATTAAGCTTTTAAAATGTGATTTAAAAAATTAGAATGCGTATTCTGTTCTATTTTATAAATCACTCATTTATATAGACTTCAGGCATCTGCATATTTCTAATATTTCATAAATAATTGTTTTTTAAACATCTATTACTTTGCATCTGCATTTTCCATACAAATCCTTATTCTTCTACTTTATCTTTTTCCCCCCTGTAAGGGCGAAGATGGTGGCTCTTAGAGTGAAGCTTGTTATTCTGTTGGCACTCAGCAATTACCAAATAATAAAATATGATGGTGATAATTTGGTCCTCACTGTCTTGGCTGAGATTAATAAATGAAATAGTCCATCAAGAAAGAAATTCCAAAGGAAGTTAAAGATCTTCTTGATAATTAGACTAAATTATATCACATTCAAATAACATTATCAAAAATTTAATGCTAATTATTTGTAGATTAATTGCAGAAAGACTGCAATTTTTATCACAAAAGCTTGAGCTGCTTCACTTGAGACACTGAATTTTGTTTCTGTTTGTCCTTGTTTTCTGCACTTCATATTCTTTTAGTAGCAGAATCTACTAAAAAGCACAGCTTCTGGAGGATAGAAGGACAGTCCAGGGGTTGAGGTCTTACTGCTCATGAAGAGGACTCCAGTTTTTCTCCAATCACCCACCTGGTGGCTCACAACCATCAATAACCCCAGATCCCCTTTCTCCACAACCTCTCTAGCATGTTTTGTCACTTGAGTTTTTTTTTTTTTTATTAACGTAATTTATTTATTTTTATATCAATCACAGGTTAGGTACTTTGCATCCTTTTGATCTTAGCCATTTTGATCAGTATAAGGTGAAATCTCAAGGTTGTTTTGATTTGCATCCCTCTGAGGTCTAAGGACTTTGAGCATCTCCTTAAGCATTTCTCTGCCATTCTATATTCCTCTACAGAGAATTCTCTGTTTAGCTCCGTAACCATTTTTTAATAGGATTGTTTGATTTATTGCCTTTTAACTTCTTTAGTTCTTTATATATTCTGGATATCAGCCCTCTGTCAGATATAGGGTTGTTGAAGATCCTTTGTCAGACAACAGTGTCTTTTGCTTTGCGGAAGCTTTTCAGTTTCATGAGGTCCCATTTATTGATTGTTTCTCTTAGAGCCTGTGCTGTTGGTCTTCTGTTCAGGAAGTTGTCTCCTGTGCCAATGAGTTCTAGGCTCTTCCCCAATTTTTCTTCTAACTGATTTGGAGTATCTGGTTATATGTTGAGGTCTTTGATCCACTTGGACTTTAGGTTTGTGCAGGGTGATAAACATGGATCTATTTTCGTTTTTCTGCATGTAGACATCCAGTTAGACTGCATCATTTGTTGAAGATGCTGTCTTTTTTCCATTGAATGGCTCTGGCTTCTTTGTCAAAAATCAAGTACTCATAGGTGTGTGGGTTTATTTCTGAGTCTTCTATTCAGTTCCATTGATCCTCCTTTCTGTTTCTATGCCAATACCATGTGGTTTTTATTACTATTACTCTGTAATAGAGCTCAAGGTCAGGGATGGAGATACCTCCAGATAATCTGTTGCTGTACAGGATCGTTTTGGAGATTCTACATTTATTGTTTCTCCATATGAAGTTGAGAATCTTTCATTCAAGGTCTGTAAATTATTGTGTTGGTATTTTGATGGGAATTGCGTTGAATCTGTAGATTGCTTTTGGCAGGATGATCATTTTCATTATGTTAATCCTACCAATCGATGAGCACGGGGGATCTTTCCAACTTCTGATATCTTCTTCAATTTCTTTCTTCAGAGACTTGAAGTTTTATTTAAACAGGTCTTTCACTTGCTTGTTTAGAGTCACCCAAAGGTAGTTTATGTTATTAGTGGCTATTGTGAAGGGTGTTATTTCCCTGATTTCTTTCTCAACCCTTTAGTCTTTGGTGTACAGGAAGGCTTGTGATTTTTTTTGAGTTGATTTTGTATCCAGCCACTTTGTTGAAGTTGTTTATCAGCTGAAGAAGTTCTCTGGTTGAATTTTTGGGGTCACTCGTGTATACTATCATATCATCTTCAAATAGTGACACTTTGACCTCTTCCTTTCCTATTTGTATCCTCTTGATCTCCTTTAGTTGTTTTATTGCTTTAGCTAGGACTTCAAGTACTATGTTGAAGAGATATGGAGAGAGGAACCCTCCTCCATTGCTGGTGGGAATGTAAACTGGTACAACCACTCTGGAAATCAATCTGGAGCTTTCTCAGACAACTAGGAATAGTGCTTCCTCAAGTTCCAGGTCTACCACTCCTAGGCATATATCCAAAAGTTGCTCAATACACAAGGACATTTACTCAACCATGTTTGGAAACAACCCAGATGTCCACCAACTGAAGAATGGATACAGAAATTGTGGTATATTTACAGAATGGAATACTACTCAGCAATTAAAAACGAGGGAATCATGAAATTTGCAGGAAAATGGTGGGATCTAGAAAAGATCATTCTGAATGAGGTATCCCAGAAGGAGAGAGACACTCATGATATATATTCATTTATTTAGACCTATAAGAAATGATAAACATAATGAAATCTATACACCTAAGGAAGATAAACAAGAAAGAAGACCCAAGGTAAGATGATGAATCCTCACTGGGCACAGGGGTCTTATATGAGACTGTTTCTCCAACCAAGGATCATGTATAGATATAACCTAGAACCTCTGTTCGCATGTAGCCCATGGTAGCTCAGTATCCAAGTGGGTACTCTAGTAAGGGGAATAGGGACTATTCCTGACATGAACTCAATGGCAGGCTCTTTGACCTCCCCACCCTGCAAGGGAGCAGCAGCCCTCCTAGGCCACAGAGGAGAACTTTGCAGCCAGTCCTGAAGATACCTGATAAACCAAGGACAGATGAAAGGGGAGGAGGTCCTCCCCTATCAGTGGACTTGGAAAGGGGCAGGGAGTAGATGAGGAAGGAATGGTAGGTTTGGGAGGGGATGAGGGAGTGGGACTCACCTGGGATACAGAGTTAATAAAGTATAACTAATAATAAAAAGAAGAAAAAAATACTCCAGATCCTGGAGTTCTGGAACAGTTTCTGCCTGGTGGACACTTGCACACACATGGTACAAAATATTCATCTTACCCATAAAATAAAAAAAATCTTTTTAAAAGGAACAGGAGTTATACTAAATATTTACTTATTTATTTTAAAAGCTGGTTGTTTGAGAAACAATATCATAAGCACCTAAAAATGATGAGTTACAGTTTATTTCAAATGTTAAAAAAATGTCAGTTTCAATATTTTCATTCTTGTTCCATTGTAAAGATATCATGATCTTCCTAAATATACCACACTACATGGGGAAGACAGAATATTTCAAACTCAAAAGCGGCATGGTTTGTAATTTAGTTTATTCTTCCAAATTCTCTGGGGTGTTTTGTCCTTTTCCTCTGCCTGTTTCACTCTCTTGCCAGGGAATTTCAAAGCCATTTCCAGAGAACTCTCTTTCTCTCTGTCTCTGTGTGTGTGTGTGTCTGTCTCTCTCCCTCTCCTTCCCTACTCTTTTCCTCTCCCTTCCCCTTTCACAATCTCTCCCATCACCTCCCTTTCTCTCTCTCCCTCTTTATTTCCACCAGTTTTTCTTCTTACCTACTTCTGTTGTTGTGCTTCCTTTTGTATTACATGTACTTTCATGCAGTACTTAATCATGGATAATATCACAACAATAAAAATCATGTTAAATCTGGGTCAAATAATACACCATATATGTTACGTCTCATAATTTATAATATGTGATATAAAACAGGTCTCTTGAAATGGAATCTGATGCCCAGGAACATCTGGTAAATATGCAGAGATCTTTCTCTTTTTATATACATAATGTTTGTGGAACTGTGATGATAAATATTAAAGAATGTTTTCAATGTGCCAGACAATTATCAGATATTTTCACATGCATTAATACTCACAATTTGATACACTAACAGGGTGTTAAATACATATATGCACTGTTATTTCAAGGAAACAATCCAAGTCCTGAGAAAATGATATAATCTGCAGAGTCACCTAGTTTGTAAGGTGTCAAGCATGGCTCAAATCTGGATTGTTTTCAAATTTCAGATTTGGTAATATCTACAAAAAAAGGGAGAGAGTGTCTTTGATTAAAATCAAATGCCAGAGCATGCATCTGTTTAAACAAACCACCTGTCCTGGGGATCTGTTTCTTAGACACTGTAACAAACAAGTGAGCAAACAAGTAAACAACTCATCCCCTGGAGAGTGGTGACTGTTAGCACTTCACATTGCTAGCTTTGTCATATTTCATATTCTACAAGTTATGTCTCGTTTTAACTTGATTCAACTTCTCCAAAGTGTCCTAACAGTCCTGGCCATTTTTTTTTAATCCTTCAAATTAGAAGTAAAACACTAAAGATCACTCTTGATTAATGGCAAAAATAAGAACAGGTTGTATTACTTGCTTTGTTTTATGCTAGCTTATTCATAAGCATGGCGAAAGATTCATGGTTGTTGAGCTAAAACTTACCCTTGTATTGAGAGAAAATAAAAGGCTGCATTTGTGTAGAGCATGGACATAGAACTAATTTTGGATGATTTGTTTCTATCATTACAATAGTTTCATAATTTAATTGCATACATTTCAATCACAGAAAAATAAAGGTCAGGGAATATAAAATGTTTTCTATTAATAAAATTACAACATCTGAGGTTAAGTCACTAGTAAAAAGATATTAATATTCAAGTAGTGTCCTCATGTAGTGCTTGTAAGCACTAATTTTACAGAAATTAATCATATTAAAACTGGTATGCTATTACTAACTAAAGCTATTAGTAGTACCTGTTACTATTAATAGGTTTGATACTAGTAAATATTACTAGAGTATTATTCTATAAAATTATTTTTGTATGCTATAATAATGTTCTTGTCAATGTTTTACAGCTGAAGAAATGATGTGCATACTCAGTGTTCCTTAGCTTTAACTTGATGTGCAATTATTTAACTGATACAGTTATGTATCAGTAGTATAAGTCATATCATTCCCTTATAAAACATCACTTTCATATTAGTTGTAAAGTAAAACTTTCAACTACCTATTATTGATGGTTCTTTTCTTTTCATGCTCTTAAATATTATTATATTAAATATTTTCATATAATATAGATGTATTATTTTTGGAAGTACATATTAAATCAAATGTTTAAAGATGTAATTATTAGGAAAAACTAATTTGTTTTCTAAAATTATATGTTTTTATTCTTATGCTTGTAAGAATAGTAATTACGATTTTCATTCTTTTGTTTGTTTGTTTGTTTGTTTTTAGAAATTCATCAATTCATTATATATTTCCCTGATGGTAGCTCTTGTGAATTAAAAAATTTCATTTATTCATATTTACCTAACCAAGTGTGAGATACTTTTTTGGGCCAAATGATTTTTTATAAGTAATTTATTTATTTTTATATTAATCACAGGTTATATATTTTGTATCCCAGCCGAAGGCCCCTCCCTCATTCTCTCCCACTATCCCCATCCCTCCGTCATCTTCTCCCTGTCCCCCTCCAAGTCCACTGATAGGGGAGGACCTCATCCCCTTCCATCTGACCCTAGCTTATCATGTCTCTTCAGGGCTGGCTGCAATGTCCTCTTCTGGGACCTAGTTAGGCTGCTTAACTCCTCCCTTGGGGGCGGGGGGGGCGGTCAACAAGCCAGCCATTGAGTTCATGACCAAAATAGTCCCTGTTCCCCTTACTAGGGTACCCAGTTGGATACTGAGCTACCATGGGCCACATTTGAGCAGGGGTTATAGTTTGTATCCATACATGGTCCTTGCTTGGAGAAACAGTCTCATAGAACACCCCTGTGCCCTGATTTATTTGGTCTTTGTGGATTTCTCGTCCTGGCCAAATCTTACTAACTCCCCCTTTTTTTCATATGATTCCCTGCACTCTGGCGGTGGCTTGGTTGTGAGTCTTAATATCAGCTTTGATTCATTGTTAGAGTCTTTCAGAGGCCCTCTGTGGTAGGCTCCTGTCCTGTTGCTTGTTTTCTCCTACATTCAATGACGATTTTCATTCTTAATAGCTCTATTGTCTATATATGACTGCAGCTCCATCAATGTAATCAGGAAGCCCAATGAGCTAGATAGCTAAGATGCAGCCTACCAAAACTATTGGCTGGATATCTATAAAAAGTGACTAGTGGAGCCTGCAACAGAAGACAGATTCTGGATGGAATTTGCTAAATTATTACCTTTTTCATTTATTTTTTGTATAAAGCCTTTGAACCTTTAGCATCCTATTATTCAAAACCTTAATTTTAAGAAGATCATAAAAATTGGGGTGATTCGAATAATTAGACATCAAGCAAATAGCATCACTGATGCTTTGAGTTACAAGATGTGTCTTTGTAAATATATTTTGTGAAGTATTTAAATAAAAGTGAGGAGCTTATTGACATTTCCTTGCCATAACACTCTTTTCTCAGATAATTATTTTAAAATTATATATATATATATATACACACATATACATATTACTGCTTATTCACTTTGTATCCCAGCTGTGGCACCCTCCCTCATCTCCTCCCAGCTTCTTCCCCTGAGTCCTTCCCCTAGTCCACTAATAGGGAAGGATCTCCTCCCCTTCTATCTGACCCTAGCCTATCAGGTCTCATCAGGACTGGCTACATTGTCTTCCTCTGTGGACTTGCAAGGTTGCACCCCTTTCAGGGGGAGGTGATCAGAGAGCCTGTCATGGAGTTCATGCCAGAGGCAGCCCCTGTACCCCTTACTAGGGAACACAGTCCTCTCAAGGCACTATAGACTCAGAGTTCCCTTAAACGAAGCTTATAGCACAAGTTAACAGATACATCCTGAATGGGCTCTCATTTTATCATAAATGATAAAAAGAAAAAGTTGATTTTTTACATTAAAAAACATTGGAATGATTACATCATTGGTACTTTAGAAACTGTATTTAACATCTCTCTGTCTTTTGTGAAGCCAGAGACAGCCTCACATTGGTTCCCTCCCCATCATCTCAGAAATGACAGTGTTGACTGATGCTATATGGAAAATGTCTCATCTGAGATGTTTTGGGACATCCACTCAAATTGAATATTATTTCTGGGCATTCAGTGATCATTCAATAGGTCACGTAAAGATGTTTCTACAATTATTTGGAATAGTCTCTATCATCTCTCTTCACTAGTTTAGAGAAAAAAAAAACATCAATACACTCTCTAATGTCTGTGTTAGATATAATATGTCCATTTCAACTTCTCATCTTTCATCAATAGGACAAAAGCCTTCACTGGAAGTTATAAAATGTTTCTGACATTCATGGCTCACAGAGCAAGGATTTCAAAGTGCTGCAGAAGGTTATGTTGATTAAGTAGAGACATTTTCTATAAGTTGATTGCCGAAGCAAATAAAAAGGCTAGATGTGGGGGTAGGAATATGCTGTCAGTGAGCAACTAAACTGCACTCAGCCTGCAGGTTGTAAGAAACAAATACAATTAAATATTTGTGCTGTGTGATTCTCTGTACAAGTCTGGAATTTTCCATAATAATTATTCAAGATGCACATACACTAAAAAGAACTGTCTTAACCCACTGAGATATAAAAGACAAATCAAGCAGGAAGTATACTTTAAAATATATGTTTCTAGAGACAGTGCTGCAGGATAATTCATGCAATAAATTGGTAATACAAAGCAATGGCACAAGTTCTGATTTTCTATCAACAATATTCACATAGTGTCCTTGTCTTTGACTGCTATTATTGTTAAGCCTGTCAATGAAGTCTCCACCTGATCATCAGTGAAAAAAAAAAGAACAGGAAAAAGTATATTCATTTACAAAGATAAAAAGATAAAAGTCACAGTCAAGGGATCTTTAGAAGCCATGGTCTTAAATTTTTCACTTTCTGCACAAAAGAGTACAGCACTTTTGGGCCCTGCTTGAATTGACTGCAATGGATGGGTTCAGAGGTTGCAACCCTTATATGTATAAAACCAAGTAACACATTATATTTACAGGGCAAGTTAGAAGAAATGCACACAAATGAGTGGCTTCTGAGTCATGGGGTTTTTTAATGATGTTACTTCTCACAGGCCATAACAACAGACAAGTGTGAAAGACTACCCTCGGAAAGCTACAGTAGCCTGTAAAGCTTCACGTATATTGAGGCACAATATAACCTAGTGTTGAATGTACCTGGGAAAGAATACCGAGAATAATTATAACAGTGAAGGAAGAATTCCATAAAGAGAAAAGCAAGGTGATTTTTCATGTTTATGAGAGTCAGTAGCTTTTTTTTCTTCTGATATAGTTACTCTTTAAGTCCTAGATATCATCCAATGGGAAGACTTAGTGTCTAAGGAACCACGTTTATATCCATGCAGAAAAACATGCATTTAAAATGTCATCTTTAAAAGTAGATTACACATAAGCTAATGAAGTCATGTAAGTAAAAATTGTTAAATGTTTATGTACTTGTATTTGTCTGAATTCTCTCCCTAAACTAGGTTGTGTGTTTAATTTTTAAGAAACAAGGAGAAAAATTCAAGGAGATTTTTATTTGCTTGTTAAATGTGGCAATATTGTACAAATGATGTTAAAATTAAAGTAATAAATGAAGATTCTCAGCAAAGAAATTGGGAAATAAAGATGACTATAAAATAATATTTTATGAGAGCATTTGCATACTTTGGCATAGTAAAATGGCATATGTGGGTATTAGAATACAGCGTTTTTATTAAAGACTATCATTACGGCAGGAAATAGCTGCAGTTTTTCAAAGTACTTTTGACTTTCTGTAAGAGTAGCAATTTTCTCCAAAACGAATTCCAATAGCCACGTTAGAAGCCTGAAGGAAATATCTTTCTTGGCCATGTTCTTAGGAATTCAACAAAGAATGTTTGAGTTCCTAAAGCTGAAAGAGCATCCCATGCAAAACAAGTTATATGACAAAAAAAAAAAAAGAAGATACTAGTAAGTGTGAAGTACTTGCTTGAGATTGTTGACACACGGGAGGCCTCAGTTTACAGACTCTCCCTCCCACCATAACCAAGCAGTGTGAACTAACTTTGATGGTGCTCATTTGATACATGAAGCTTTATATTATAACAGTATTGTTCATTGACAATGCTGATAAATAGGTGATTACTCATTTCTATAGTTAAGGCATAAGAAGTAACTTTAAATCTTTTTTTTTTGCTGACACAAATAGAAGTCATTAAAATAAAATACTGGAATATAAGGGAAATATAAGTGAACACATATGAATAATAAATGGGCAGACAAATAAATAAAAATCAAATCAAACCAAACAAGTATTGTCCACTCTTCTGATAAAATTTTAAGACTAAAGGTGAATGGATATAGTGTGATCATTATACTTTCAATGATTAATGAAATCCGTCTTTCAAAATTAATTCAAGGTGGCTCAAAGGTGATGGTTTGGAAACCATTTAAAGAGCCATAAAAACTGGTAAGAATAAATGGCCATAGATAGAGTTACAGGGAAAAGAAGCAGCTAGCACAGTTTATTTAGGCCTTAAATTTCAGTGTCTTCATTACATATGAAAAGTAAAACAAATCATATACAAATTGAATTTTTAAATGGCACTAACATGGGAACTGCCATATACTCAGGAAGAAAAAAAAAACTTCCAAGAGAAGGTAAGAGAAAAGATTCAATGAGAATTCCAGAGACACTACTGACATTTAATAATAGCAGTGTGAACTTAAAGAAGTTTGGTACTACTAACTGGATCTGGTGATGTTATTAAGCTCAGAAGATATCCGGCCAGTGCTGCTTTCCTAGAAAGCATGATTCCTAGCTGCATTCTAAACTTACCCTATGCCCAGGGAATAAGAAGCTTATTTACAGCAAGCGGAAATCATTACAGAAAACCACATCTCGTCATATTGAACAGTTCAACAATAAATGGGGGGCTCCAGTAAAGCATACATCTACAACTCAACTCCTGCACCTAAGGCTTTGGAAACATTGCAGAAGAGGAAGAGAACCAGGAAGCCTGCTGTGAGGTGTGCCTCCTGGAAACAATACAGAAACCACACCCATGATACCACAACAACGTGCTGCCTAAACAAGATCAGATCAATGACAATATCAATAGGCATGCTAAGGTAAAGAGAGGAAATCTTGTGGGTTCCTACCCCTGGACAAAGCACTACATCCAACTAGGGACTACTGAGAGAAAAATAATTAACCTTTCTTAATGATGAATGCCTTAGCTTGTTATCTAATTCCACTGGGCAACTATGAAATCATATATCCATAATCAACACTAAATGGACTCAGCAGGTTTTATTCATATGTGTATGCATATATACATATGTATGTATATAATATATACTACATATATAATATTGTAAATGAACAATATAATTAATTTATATGTAATTATATATGTTATATAAATGTAGCAATAATTAATCAAAGAAAAAGACACCGTGAACTGGAGAGGGAGTGGAGAAACATGGAAAGAATTTAAAGGAAGAAAACATGGGAGATTTGGATGGAAGAAACATGGGAGGGGGAAAAGAAAGGGACTGGGTTATACAAATGTTATTTTAATTTTATAAATTAATAAAAAATAAAAATGTCTGGATTTACTACAAAAATACTATGCTACAAAAGCCTGACAAAATATGACCAACTAAGTAAATACAATTCTATAAGCAGGGATTAAAAGAGATGCCTGAAAACTGTAGTGTACCAATGTTTATTCCTTCCTCAATATAAACAAATCTATAAACATAAAGGATGCAAAAGATGACAGTTTAGCCTACATTCTAGTTTTCAATACTTTACTCCAAATTTGGCAATGTACATCTTTATAAAGTGCCTTTATGCCTTCAATTCTCCATTTACTCTATATGGGTCATCTGCAGGAAAATATCTCACTGTAACTTCACTATTCTTTCATAATAAATACACTTAAAAGTTCCCTTGTGACTCTTCGATATAGTTGTATGCATTATGGAATATCACCTACAAAAAAAAAGGTTATCATGATGGTAAGTCTCCCATAAGTAGTTTTTGGATTAAGTTCAGTACCGCCTGTCTTTCCATCACTACAATAACCGAGAGTTGATTGTGTACATGTATAAGAGAAAGAAAAGATAAATAGGAAGACAAATGGCTCACGTTAGAAGATTATTACTTAACTCTGCTTTATCCTCATCTAGTGGACTACTCAACAAATTAGAGAGAATTCAGAGGAGTGAAGCAGAAGTGATAAAGGCAATGAAGTTATCCACTTACAGGAACGAATTAAATGAGCTAACCCATGGAAGGCAGATGACAGCCATTGACCAGCTTTAACAGGCAACCTCAAGCACAGAGTGAGAATCCATAATGGGAAGAAAGCCCTTTCTATGAGATCAGTGTAATTGCCTTCTTGTTTAAATTCTCACACAGAGAATATTAAAATTCTTTTAAAAGCATTATTATGAACATTACTGCAAAAAAATTACTGAAGTACCAAAGAACAATGCTTGATTGACCAATAGGAAAAGCTGGATTATTAAGGGAAAAATAGGAATTGTGAAATTAGATCTAAATTTAAATAACAGTTCTGTTTCCTATATAAAATATATGGGTGGCACAAAATGCGTTTATATTAAAAAATGGAGATGATACACTAAAGTAGCCTACAAATATGTTAAAAGACAAAACAGGCACCTAAAGAATGTTTTTTAAAAGAATGATAATTCATCTCTTTTGTCCCTGTGAATGAGGATTAAGCATCTTCCCAAGGTTCTCCCTGTTGTTTAGCTTTTCTAGACTATAGATATTGGTATGTTTATCCTATATTATATGATTAATATCCATATTAGGAAATCCAGGTTGTGTCTGGAGTCTAGCTATTATGAATAAAAATGTTATGAACATAGTTGAGCAAATGTCCTTGTTGTATGATTGAGCATCTTTTGGCTATATTCTCAGGAGCTGAATCTTGAGGTAACACTATTCCTAATTTTCTGAGAAGGCGAAAGATTGATTTCCAAGTGGTTGTATGGAAGTGTTTGCCTTCCTTTATTAATGCATGAGCCCTTTTACCTCATGTGTAGCACGTTGTGCCTCAATATGCAACCTTTATGTTATACAGGTGATATTTCTTACCTACATCATATCTTCTCCATTGCAATCATTCAAAGATAATTGATAAGATATTATGGCTGAGATATCTTAGAACATGTGTGTGCCATTCATAAAAATATACCGTTATTATAAGTATTTCTACATATTTGTAGCTTTTGTTTCTAGAAATCTTTGTGATAAAACTACACACATACACACACACACACATACTTTTTAGCACTGAATACAAATGGTTGAATAGTAAAATGCTTTTTGTACCAAGAGACAATCTAGAATCCACCCAATTGTTTTGTGCAAAATCTTGACTCTTCCTTAGCACCTTCCTAGTACCTTTTCCTGACACCTGATCAAAGAGTAGTTAGATTTTAATGTTATTTTAATACATGGTAAATATTGTTAAATAATATTAAAGAATATTAATGTATATTAGGGTTATTTATATCAAAACTATAAAATAATATGAATATGAAATTAATTTTCAATAAACTTGAAACTAAAAGATAAGATATTCTCAGGGATTTTATTTAATGCTACTTTAAAACAATGTCACTTATTAATAGTTATTGAACATTTAGTATGTAGCAAATGTTAATTATGCCTTCCTAGTGAAGTTTTATGGTATTTAAGAAACTTTTTGAACAAATAGTATAAGAAATGAATTTAAGATATAATATGATAACCACGACTATCAGCATGCATGAACTGCCAGCCGTACAGTAACAAACGTCCCTTTTCCAAAGAGACTACTGTGGGGAGTGGCAGAAGTCCTGAGAGAATAGAGTAGCTAGTGAATGCACTCTGGACATGGGCACAGCCACATCAAGGACTTCACAGATCTAGCCCATGGAAGAGCATCAAAGCCTTCCCTCTGGGTAAGGCTCACAGGGAAAAGGCAAAACCTCCCTCTTTGGTTGTTGACAGCACATCCATAACTTGTCAACCATAGCTTTCCACCCATGGGTATTTACTGCTGGACAACAGCTCTGCTACAAAGACGGTTTCTATCGAGTTTAGCTAAACCTACATCCAGTTGTGGACCAAAACCTTCTTTCTTTTACTGCACGGAATAACCCAACTCCTTGTTCACATTTATGCAATATCCCCTACTTCTCTGCTCAGTCCTATATAATAAACAGAATAATATTCAAGTTGCTAAAGGTTCTCCATAAGACATCCCACACCATCCAAAATAAGGGTTTTGTTTTTGTTTGTTTGGTGTGTGCGTCTATAAACCTGTTTTTTTTTTCATCTTTCTCTAGTGTGGTGTTTTGAGTGTGAATAACCTCTATAGGCTTATATATTTGAATGTTTAGTCACCAGTTAATGGACCTATTTATGAAACATTAGGAGGTGTAGCCTCGTTGGAGGAGGAGTGTCACTGGGAGTGGGTTTGGAGAATTCCTAAGCCCATCCCAGCCATGTCTCTCTCTCTGTGTGTGCCTGCATTTTCTGTGATTTAGGTTGTAAGCATAAGTCCCTTGCCCGCTTGCCTGATGCTATGTTTCCTGCCATGATGATAATGGATTAATTTGAAAATCTAAGCAAGCCCTCAATTAAGTGCTTTCTCTCATAAAAGTTGCCTTGGACATTGTGTCTCTTCACAGAAACAACGAAGCACCAGACGGACCCCCAGTCAGGTCCATCTCTGGAGGCATTGATAAGCTCCAAGGCAACATCATCCTTCACAAGAGGATATAAAACACAACTTGTTAGAGTCCCACTGACTATTACCAGAGCTTTAGTTTAGGGAACTTGTCTAAATCTCTTCACTCTCCCACATCCAATGAACTATATCAAGAATCAACACTTCTTTTTATGAGAGGAGCCAGACTTAATCAAATATATTATGGGGCAGAGACTAAACAAAATAATTTAGTCTTGTTTCAGGAATTTAAAAGAAAGACATGAAATAAACCAAATGGTTGTCATCGATGTTCTGTAACCAGACTTTGCTTTTTAGTGGGGTCTCATTTCTTCCATCCTTCTCTACCCCTTTTCTTCCACTCTTTCAACACTCTAGCACTGGTTAGAAGATGTAAGAGAAAGAGGGGAAAGGCGGCAATGTTATTATTAGACTACCTTCTGCTGATTAGGGGCCTCAAAATTCTTGGGGCAAGTTTGATCTTTGCCAGTAGGATATCTAATATATTCTTCTTCTCATTTCTTTGCACACACCTTAACAAACTATGACCGACAGTAACCAATAGCATTTAACCGCCAACCAGCAACTCACCTATTGGGGCGTTAGATTTTATATATCCTCTGAAAAGTCCTCAAAATTCTAAACATCACACATTCACAGAAACTATCTGCATCTGGCAAAATCACAGCTCTGCTGAAGCACAAGGCAAATCATATTCAGCTACTCTGATGCAGCCCAATATCCCAACACTTGGAATTAAAAGGAAAACATTTTTATAACATTGCTGTGGGTTTTTTTATCATTTATTACAGTTTATTCAATTTGTATCCTGGCTGTGGCCTCCACCCTTATCTCTGCCTAATCCCATCCTTCTTCCCTCTCCTTCCCCTATGCCCCTCCACTGGGGAAGGGGTGCATTGTGTTTTTTGAAGAAATCAAGACCCCAAAATTTTCACTAAAATGTTCTTCATTACTTGGTAGATGACAGTACACAAAGCTATAAATTGAGAAAGATAATAACACCAATCAACAGAGAAGAATAAAAGAGAGAGAAAAACAATGTTCACACAACCTTCATATTTCTCACAATATTTCATTAAGTTTCTATCACACATATACCCACAGAATAATTTGTTCTTGATTAGAATAGATTACTTTCCAGTCACTGCCACAAATTCCCTTTTATTTTCTAGATATTTTCATTCTAACTAGTTAATTTTATGTATAAAATAAACCACTGCTTCAGATGGCTAAAGGAGTCGCCTAGTATCTATATGACATCTAAGTGTGTGCTGAGAAGCCAAAATTCAGATTTATCTGCGGTCATTATCAGGAACTTAGAGAAATTCTAATAGGGCTACTTCATTTTATATCAAGCCAGGTAGAAGAAGGTCAAAGCATTGAAGGAATAATGTCTTTTCTTCCAAATCTAGAAACTGAGGATAGAAATCAGATGGTAGGCAGTTTTATCTAATGAGTTTCTTAAACTTGGTGCGCAATGTCTATACACACACACACACACACACACACAGAGACAAACAAACAAACAAAAATCACTGTTTCCTATAACAGAACTTCTGGGCTCAAGGAGGCACAGGAATGTTCATATTCTAACCATGAGCACTATGTTTGTTTCCACAAATCACAACCAGAATCAGTTACAGATGCTTCTCTCCCTCTAACACCTGCTTCAGGATAGGCATGGCCACATACATTCTCTGGAAGGGTACTTGCCTCCACGCAGGCAATTGTGGGAGCTGCAAACTTCAGTAGAGATGATTTGTCAATCAGGCTGGTATTCATGACATTTACACTACACACAAACTTCTACAAGCCATTACTAACATACAGTCACTAAATACTTTCGCAGGATCTGTTGTATGAATCTTATAAATCTGACAGGGTTTCCTCAAACAAAGCAAACAAGTCAGAAACACAAATAGTGTATACTGACTTAAGTAGGCCTTGTAAATAAATGTATAAAAACCAATAAACACCACTTATAATGTGACTAATGTCACCAATCTCTATTCTGTAGTTATAATTCTTTTATCAGGGTTTGTTGCCATACCACATCATCATGGCTCCTGGCATGTAGTAAGTGCTTAACAAATGTGTTGTGAATTAATAAAATCTATTAACAGTCTTCACTCTGCAGGGTTTCTCTGTGACTCTTCCAGGAGCTCAGCACTCCACACAGTCCACACAGCTTGAAAGGCGAAAATTTGCCCTCTCACAAAGAATTCCAAATGGGGAGCCTGGAAACTATGTTCTTATTCTTGTATGCAAGTATGTGCATTAGCTTTTCTCCTCTACCCAAAAGCTTGCTGTTTCTAACATGCTTCTGTACGTTCTGAAGAACGTCATTCTTGCAGGACTCTGCATGGTTAAGAAATGCAGCGTCATGTATACATTTTAACTGTCCCAGAGTCAGGCTCCTACACATGACCTTGGACAATTTGTTTAATTTCTGTTCATTTCAGTTTCTTCTTGGTTAACATAATCACTAACAATACTTCATAGAACTACTGTGAGGATCATTTGGAAGGATGTGTTTAAACAACTGGATAAAGATGCTTGTTACTAAGCTGCCAAAACATTATTTGGAAAAATTGTTTTGTTACTGTTATCTCCAATTTGTTTGGGGTGTTCTGTTTTTTCCTACTATGATTCTCTGGCTGTAATCCTCTTTATCTTTCTACTGTTTCCTCTTCAACACACACCCCCCACACACAAACACATGTTGCAGACACATACTTGGACCCTCAGGCCAATTAGGTAGGTCATTCACTTTTATCATCTTATTTCCTTACATGGCAATTCTTGCTTCAAAACTTTTTCTTAGAGCTGGCTCAATCAATAAGAGCATTGATGCACAAACATGAGAAAATGGGTTTGAAGCCATAGCACTCAAGTAAGGGCTAGAAAGTCACACAGACCTGTAGTCCTGTAGCTTGAAATGGGGGTGGGGCCTGACAGAGTCAGCAGGACAGCTGAGGCATGTTAAAGGTTCTCTGGGAGAGACCTTCGGGGTTTGAAGTGTAGAGCAGAATAGTAGGTCTCCTTCTCTGTCCTGTGCACACCCATGAGTACAGATACACTTGCCCACACACACACATTTTTGTCATATTTTTTGTTGTTGTTAATTCTGATCTTCCCAGTTTCTTCTGAAATTTGAGTTTCTTAAGCTGGCATACCTGGTCCATACAAATGTTTAATTAGTCTCTCTTGCTTGAATTACTTTGAAGTAAAACCATATTCATGTATTACAGGCATCTAGGATAAATCTTGTACTAAAACTAGAGTCATTTATTAAATGTTATAAATAAGACTTTAGCAGAATTCTTGATACCCTATAAAGTACTTCCTGGGCAAATGGCTTAGTCATATTCGAATGTAAATGTAGATTCCTGGCTTCTTAAACAACATAATTAAAGCATTTGATTCAATTAGTTTTTTGTTTTGTTTTGTTTTGTTTTCAAATAGCACTGAGTATTTATATAAGAAATATTGTGTAGAATCGTCAAATGCTCTAGTAAGTCCTATAAGGGCAATTTATCTGAAAATAATCTATTAAAATCTAAGTTTGCATGCTTTGGTCTAAACTTAATCAGAAAGACTCAGAAGGATCATCATGTACTATTAACATTATTGATTGAAGATTTTAAAGATAAATTTTAAAAATAAAACAAATTGCTTATTTATCCTATCTGTTTAATTAAAAAATAATATTCTAAAATAACAACAAAATGGTTTTCCTTTACTATTACAAATCTACATGAATATTAATTCTGCAAAGAAAAGCAAATTACAAACTAATAAAAACTATATACAAATACTGACCTGATATCACATTTTAAATTAACTTTTAAAGACAAAAATGTAATGACTAATTTCATCATAAAAGCACTTAATGAAATTGTAGTTGAAAAGTAAGAGAATGCAAATCAAATATATATTTAGAATTCTACTTCACATATTAGAAAAGGAAACCCAGTGAACAATTAATCAAATTTTTGGCTTAGGCATTAGTTATTAGTATCTTCCTGTTGCACTGCCTCCATATTAGGGGAACGGTCTTTTATAGTTTGCTTCATCCAAATGAAAGAGGAGGTATGACTTACAAACTAATGCATAGTGGATATTTTAATTGCTCTGAAATACTCTTTCGAGACTGGATTGCTTAGAAGAAATTCACAACTATCAAACTTCTCCCAAAGGTCTCCCTACTAAACGTCTGTTGTCTTTAGAAAAACATGCTTGCTTGCTGACCAATCCCGGCCAGAAGTTTTAGCTCCCTTGCAGCTGTCAGCAGTTTAGAAAGTAGCACACCAATGAACAGAGCCAGTAGATCATGGTCAGTCAATCCAGAAATCATGGCTCTGTGATTTACTCTCTATAAATAAACCCAATGAACTCTGCTGTAATGATAAAACCTTCAAGAAATGTAAACAGAATGCATTGCAATCTACAGAAAATATTGAATTCATAAGGCTATCATTTGTAATTATGGCACTTACATTAACTGTGCAATCCTTTTATTATATTTCTTGAAATCTTCTTAATGCATGCATATTCCCAAAACAAAGCCTTCTCCCGAAAAATTTCTCCAGAGGTTTCTAGGTTTAAACAGCCTCCAGAACTCCCTGTAGCTTCAGTGATAGACAGCTCCGGCTTGCCGTAGAAGCATCTGAATGTGAAGTGTGTTCAAATAAATACCCATAAATTGACTCTCTACTCTTCATGGAATAGCAAACTTGGGTGCTCACATGTCTGCTTTTATAATCACTTTAGTGCTTAAAAACAAACAAACAAATAAAAAAACCCAAAACACTAATGCACTTGTGACACCCCCAGAGGTCCTGATTTAATTCTTCTGGCTGGGAGCAGCCTCAGATTATTACCTGTGCCCCATGGAATACAGTAGCTTCCACTGCACTCCACCTGATATAGGAGATAACATTGGTTTCCTTACGGAAATAGGATCATGGATCCTGTTGTAGCCTCTATTCTTTCTCTCTATAACTTTTAGAAATTTCTTTCAGTGGTGAAAAAATAGCTATAATGTGACATCAGATGCCATGTTTCCTTTCTGAGAACCCTACCTCAAATTAATACCACACCTATATTATGATGTTGTAATTAGCCCCACACCTTTAGTTCATTATTTAACTTTAAAATTAAAAATCAGGGACTGGGAAAATAGCTTATTTGGTGAATTGCGTTCCATGCAAACATGAGGATCTCAGCTGGATTCTCAGCAGCCACATTAAATAGCCTAGGGATATAACAAGGGCCCATAATCCCAGTACTACGGAGAGATACAGAAGGATCCTTGAGTCTTTATTGGCAGCTGGTTTAAGCTAATCACTGAGTTCTAGTCCCAGGGAATGACTCTATCTCAAACACTAAGGTGGATAGTACCTAAAGAGGAACCAGATTCTATACATCTTATCATCTTATGTTGTGGGCACAAAACACACACACACACACACACACACACACAGAGAGAGAGAGGGAGAGAGAGAGAGAGAGAGAGAAACCACTACACCACTACTCTAACCCCCCCAAGATTTCATCATGATTATAGAGTTCAAAATGGTTTGTGTGTGTAAAACAAAGAACATATGAACACATGAACATATGAGCAATTGTGTCAACTAAGAGATGATAAAGGGGGGAAACTATGAACAGACAACAAATGGTGCAGAGACATGTGAAGACCAAAGGCTGTGGCAAGCACTAATATTCTTACAAGATTCAAGCGTATAATCATTGCTTCAGTCTTTTCAGCTAAGCCTAGGTTATATTATTGTAGTGAGAATTTTGGTATTTTAAAAATCCCAATTATGCTATGTACAAATTTTTGTTTTAAAACAGGGCTGTTTCAGATTGGCATGGCACAGATAAAAATATTATTATAAAAATATTTTGCATTTTACTTGTCTATATTTTTATTTATCTTGTTTTTAATTGAGTATTAAATGACTAAAGAACTCTAGGCAAAGGTTAGATCAGTTCATGAACACTGGAGATACCATGACTCTTCCTTTGTTACCTGTTTGTTACTCAGTAGTGTGACAGACCCATGTGTGAGACTCACTTTAGTTCAACTTCAATCCAGGAACCTCTGTTACCTTGTGAAATTGATCACTACCCTAGAGCTAGTAGAGTTACTGGCTCTTACTTTCAGACACATTTTCACATCTAAACTATATGTTTTTGATAAGTGTGTGTATACAATATGCATGTATTTTATAAAGAATGTTAATCTGTTTAATTAAAATATTACTATAACTGTAAAATGGAATACTAAGACTAGTCAAATAAAGTTGAAATCCTATTCAGATGTTAGATATTACAGTAATTTATTTAATGCTGGCCTTGTGCTTTACTTATAAAGAAAACGTTAGACATATAAAAAAAAGACAGGCATGGAAGGAGAAGAGGGGGTGCTGGGAAGGAATGAGGGAGGGGTCTACAGCTGGGATACAAAATGAATAAACTCTAATTAATATAAAAAATAAAATAATTTCCTCTTCCTGCACATTAGATTAATGCTGGCATGTTAGACTTACTATTATATAAAATTCATATTCATAAAAGTATATAGGAACCAGTCTGAAAGTATTAGAGCCATTCAATTTGTTGTTACCTTTCCTTCTTCATAACTGAGAAGACTCACTGAGCTTAGCGAAGCCACTCTGTTTCCAGCAGGAGAATTTCAAAGCGTGTTTAAATATGCGGGCGCAGCAATATGATCCACATTTCTTTGTTCTCATGTAATATACGTTTTCTATGATTTCCCATCTCTCGGTTTCTCCCAGCTCTCCTCCCATCCAAATCCTGTTCCTTTCCGTCTCCTATTAGAAAACATACCAGCTTCTAGGAATAATATTTAAATACATTATTAAATAACTCGTGATCACTTTCACACCAAGGCCTATGTGCTGATTTAAAAGGTTATAGAGGGTGAATGAAACTTTCTTGAAACTTTACAGTATTGGTAAACAATCAATTTATTCACGAGATGAATGAAGGGGAAATCCAGTGAGAAAGATTCTAGGGGGGTAGCATATTTTGTCAGTTTCAGTTTGTTTAACAAATGTAGATCCAGGTGGTGTTCCTTCATAAAAATCCCTACAAACTGCATTCTAGAAAGCAGAAGGCAGAATTTTCCAATAGAACCTCTCACTGGGAAAAAAAAAAAAAACAATGAAACTATATGCTCAGATGGAGTTATGTAAGAATAAAAGTGTGACAATTTAGATTCTGCTTATCAAGTACTTACCCTCACACTATGTGCTCTTAAATATATTTGGTCATTTAAACTTAATGAAAGCCCTCTGAGGTAGACATTATTACGGTCCTTTTTAATAGATGAGAATAATGTGATAATTACTTTTCTCCATGCATTTGGGAAAAGAAAATAAGAATAGAACTAAGAGTGCCCATTATGAACTTACCCAAATCAACAGACACATGTATTGCATAAAATACTGATCTGAGAGAAGTATATCTTAGTAGACACATACATAAAAGCGTTAGGGTAACACAACAAATAGTAAGAGTGAAGACCATGAACTTATCTGACCTACACTTTGAATCTTGACTTGATCATTTATGGTTTGAGACGTCAGTCAATTTTTGCAACTTGATTATACTGTGGTCCTCAAATATATTGGGTAGGAAAGATGATGGTAACTCCCTTATAGCACTGTGGTATGTAATCGTGGAAGCATTTTTTATCTTCTTATCATACCATTTGAATGATTCTATGTGATAAATCATCTGTTATTAGAAAATATGTGCAGGCCTGACACGATGACACACGCCTTTAATTCCAGCACTTGGAGGCAGAGGCAGGTGGCTCTCTGTGAGTCTGAAGACTGCCTGGTCTACAAAGTGAGTCCAGGACAGCCAGGGTTCTGTTACACAGAAAACAAAATCTTGTCTCATAAACCCAAAGCAACAACAACAAAAAGTATTGTGGGGCACTAAGTATCTGATATATAAGGTTAAAAAAAAACACTTATTTCCCAAAAGAATAAACCATGGAAATTATCACATTATTACATATCATAGTCCAATTACAAATTGGCAGTTGAAAACTGAGATTTGTTCATCCTTAAAGGACACTACCTCTACCAGGGAAAATATGGCCACACACAGATTCAGTCATTAACTTTAAATAGTTATGAAACAAAGCACTGTTGACTCTTTCTCTTTCATTTAAACAAATCAAAAAATAGAGCTGCAAGCTATATGGAACTCTGCAACCCAAGCAAAACTTCTGAGAACCTCTCGCATCTATCAGTTCTACATAAACATTAGAGGCAATGTTAATAAGCAACAAGATCCACCTTACTCCCATAAAACATCTACTTTCCCACCCACCATGAATGTTGCCTTGCAGGAATCGGGCTGACAATAAAAATAAGCAAGACTTCTAGAGTTCTAATTCAAGGTATTTTTTAAGGTACTGAAAGTAATTGGCATTTGGCTTTGTGTTTCCCTATGCACCAGAGGCATGCAACTTTCAAAACAACTCTTGTGTGTTATTCCCTCATTTACTGCACTGATTTTATTAAATGTCTTCCTGGCTGATTTGTTATATGCCAAGATCTCCTCCTGGGATCCATTTCTAAGGAATTCATAATGGAGGTGATAATTTCTAATGGGCAAGTTTTAGAAAATTCTAGGATTTTAAAATATTCCCCAAAGAAGGTATAAAGCATGCAGGTTGTAGAGATGATTTGGAGTTAAGTGTGAGGGAGATACGAAATCAATAGAATATTAATTGTTTTGTGATAGAAATAACAGTGAAGAATAAAGCCTGTGACTCAACTACTAATAATGTTTTAATTTGAATCAGTTCAGGTCTCAAAAGATTAGTAGTTTTGACTAAACTTCCCAAAGGTACTGAGTGTTAGATCTAGTGGTAGAATCTCACAAAGAGAAACCAAAGCTATTTCCATATACCATAATACCCTGACAAAATTTGAAATATGCAAGGAAAATAAAAAGAGAAAAATCAAACAGTATAGGGTGTTACAGTTTGAAAAAAAATGTAATTTCCAAAAGGAAATGAGTTATATTTTACAGAAAGGAGTTCTGGTTTAGACATGTTCTGAAAATTAAGGGTTCATGACACCAGTCAACAGAATGGCATAAAAGAGATAGAAATTCAAGAAAGAAGTGTTTAGAAAAACCCAGAGTTCATAGTCTTGTATAACTTTCATACGTGATAAGTCATAAGCTAAAAATTTAAATAGAAAAATATGTATCGCAGCTATAAAATTCCCTAAAAGAACTTGGTAAAAATGCTAAATAACATGTCTCAAATGTCAGTACTGAGCACACACAGCCTAATCTCAGGGGTGAAAACAAAGCTCATAGGATCATTTTATTCTTCAAAGCAACATCAAAGTGGTGGCTGACAGATCTTGGGTCTCTTAGCATTTGTTTAGATAAATGAGCAAGACCCTAACTCACAGGACACATATTTCATTCAGTCTCCCTAGTTACTTACTATTTCACATTAAATATTTTATTGTTAAGCTGTAGGTTCTGAGTTTAGCATCTTACAAAGTAAGTCTCTGGCTTGAACAGTAAACAACAACAAAAAAGAACAAAGTAGCATAGGCTAAAGAAGCTTGGATAACTGGGAGTTCAGTCAATGTACTTCCCTAGGACTCTAGTCATTCAGGATCTTAAATCCCAGCATCCTACTGTTTTGCCTTCCTCCCTTCCACATTTCTCCAAGAATAGTACATACACGGTCTATACTTGATTCTGAATTGCTTCCCAAATGACCATTTGTTGAGGACTTGGTTCCTGTAGTTTTGCTACTAGAAGGTAGAACATGACATAAGAACGTTGTGTCATTGTGGTTGTGCCTATGACAGATTATCTGATTCCATTTCTCTTTGTTTGTCAGCCATTGAAAGCAAGGAAGTCTTCTCTACCTTACTTCTACCATGTTAGACAGTTTTGATACAGGTCAAAAGCAACAAGGCCAAGTGATAATGCATTAAAACTTCTGAAACTGGTAGTCAAAATGAATCTTTCCCCTTTATGTCTCTCTGAGGTATAATAACTTGTTTTCTCCCCGTGGAGGCCACATTGAAGTGGAGACTAGAAAGATTCTAGGACGGAAAGAAATGGATGTAGGAGTTACAGAAGGAAACCATTTCTGAAAATAAACAATCCTTCCTTATCAATGGAACTAATTTGAACAAAGGTTTGGAACCCTAGCTCAACACTGATAAATATAGTGATGAAAGGGAGTGTTCATCCAAATTATAAAGGTTACCTAATGTATTCAGCTATCCAAAATAGAGTTTGGACAGTCTTGAATTTCTCAGAGCTAACATACCCCATAATATCAACAAGTAAAGTTGTATTACACTGCATTAGCAGGGTTGAAATGGGGACTCAGAGAAAAGCATTGCTGAACAAAGGACCTAAGAAGGTGGAGACAAGGAGTTAGGAGCTAATAAGGGAAAAATGGGGGGTACCCAAAAGGTTAGACAAAGATAAGTGGTCTCAACTGCCCTCCAAGATAATGATTAGAAAATGTACATATGGTATATCACTTTTGTTCTTTTAGGATTCTTCTTTTAAAAATATTTATTATTTATACAGTGTATTGCCTGCGTGTGTGTCTGTGCACCAAAAGAGGGTACAATATCTCACTACAGATGGTTATGAGTCACCACGTGTCTGTGAGGACTTGAACTCAGGACCTTTGGAACAACAGCCAATGTTCTTACCCTTTGAGCCTTCTGAAATTTCAGTAGCAACATTGATATACGTTTCCTTGGGGTTAAAGGAAATGATGGTGTGGTGGGCAGTGAATGATGCTTCTGCTGGGAAGATAATGCACACCACAGTCTGGAAACTGCTCATGGGGAGTACCCAGTGACAGCTGTCAACAGAAGGTAAAGATGGCATAAGGGAAGTTCTGATGTATTTAAACACTTTGTAGCAATAGGCATCAGGGAAAAACCTTGTGACCTCGGGAGAGTCACACATAGGGTAGGAGAAGCAGTGATGTCAGCAGTGAGAATGCCCCTTCCTTCTGGCCCTTACTTCTTTAAGAGGCAACTGCAGAACACAGCAGACAGTTCAAGCTGACCACGCATCTGTGATTATTTCAAAGAAAGCGAAATTTCACTTCGAGAATAGTGAGCTGTTTTACAGGCATTAGAAATGAGTGGCTGGTTTTTAGTGACATCTCTAGCCTTGAGGTTGATATAAAACCATGGGGTTTTGCTTTCTTTCTGGTATCTTTGGGATATAGTACAACACTTATTTCTGATGTGATGAGAAAATGTATTTAAAGGTTGTTCAAGAAGAATATCCAGAATTTGAATATATATGTAAGAAAATTTGCCCTTCATCCAAATAAATTTCTCTTGATGTGAGTATCCTACAAATGGTTCGAGTGCATGAGGAATGACTCCAAGGATCTATCAATGATGAAGAACTAACAATATCTAGGAATAGAGTATTAGCAGCTCTCTGACACTGCACTGCTCATGAACCCACCGATGCAAGCTTAAGCAAGTAGACTATTCATAGCATAATTCTATTCCTCAAATCAACTCTTAACCATAAAGGTGCTCTTCAGATATGGAATATACATCATCATTACAAGTAGTGAATGGAAACTTACATTCCAACTGCTATAAAGACAACATGTAAGAATAAAGTTAAAAATCATGGCTGGGGAAATAGCTCAGTTTCTAAACTGCTAACCATATAAGTTGAAGGACCTAAACCTACATTACAAAGGTAAGATATATTGGTGTGTACTAATAAACCAGTGCTGGAGAGATAGAGAAAGGCAGAGTTTGGGGGCAGAGAGCCTCAACTAATGCAGAGTTCTTCAACAACGAGGGGTCTATTTTAAAATAGAAAAGCGGCTATAACCTGAGGGAAAACACCGGGGACCTCCATTTGTATGATACCCCCACAAAATAATCAATTTGCAAAATCCAAAGAATCAATGAAGTAATTGAATGAAATTCTGCTATACTCATACATCAGTACACTTGTCCAGTCAGAGGGGCTTCCTCTGGCAGTAGAAGGGAGTGAGGGTAGACACCACAGAAAGACATTCTGCAGAGAGAAAGTTGAAATCGGAGGTTTCCTTAGGTCCTTCCCCCTAGATATCAGGAAACCCTGCACAAGAGGAGGAGGAAATATTCTAGGAGCAAGAGACACCAGGAGAACATAGCACAGTGAATCAACTTAGCGGGGACTGCATGGGCTCACAGAGACTGAAACAGCAATCACTGGGCCTATATGGGTCTATAGCAGATCCTCTGCATATATGTTACTGCTGTTAGCTTGGTGTTTTTGTGGACATACCAACACTGGGACCAGGTTGATCCCTGATACTTTTGCCTGCTCTTAGGATTCTTTCCATCCTATTGGGTTGCCTTGTCCAGCCTTGATCTGAGGGCTTCTGCCTAGTCCTATTGTATCTTGTTTTGTTCTTTTCGGCTGTCATTTCTTGAAGACCTGCTCTTTTCCAAAGGGAAAAAGACAGGGAGTAGATCTTGGGGAGAGGCGTAGTGTGAGAGCTGGCATGAGTGGAAGGAGGGGAAATTGTTGTTGGATGTATTGTATGAGTAACGAATCTATTTTCAATAAAATGAAAAAAATACCACTATATTACCTTATATTAAAAGGTGGTTTTCTACTTATAATAGTTATAGTGTATGAGAAAGAATGCACTATCTGAGAACTTTCATCAGCACACTGGCACAGATATACTTTGCTGGCGCTGGAAGCTAGACTCAAATAACAGCACATTTCCAATCTGCATGTTACAGGCATAGAGAGGAAGTAAAGATTTCTCCAGGGACATAAAAATATGTTGTTCTTGCTCCACCTTATCTGAAAACATTAGTTTTGGCTCTAAGGCAAAGCCAATTTAGAATTTTCTTCTTTTAGAAGACAACCCTTTCTTTATGTATTTCTGTATGTATAGCTTTCTTTAATGTATTTTTTTCAGGATTCACTAATTACACTTTAAGACTCTCTTCCCTTTTCTTCTCTCTCTCTCTCTCTCTCTCTTTCTGTTTTTCTCTCTCTGTGGTATGTGTGTGTCCTTTTATTTGCTTACTTACCATAGTTAACTGCCGTAAGGCTGAGAAGGATTAAAAAGGTTAGCTGCAGTTATATTGTATCTGTACTATGCCAGTTCTGTTTTAAAGATAAAGGTGAGCAAACCGATGCCCAGCTCCAGAAAAATCTGTGCATGTTGGAAGAGAGATGCATTGTCTGAGTAAGAGTGGATAATTTCCAGAGAGAATGCACAAGTTTACACTCCTACCAGCAATGGGGAGTGTTCCCCTTTGTTTACATCCATGCCAGCATGTATTGTCACTTGAGTTTTTGATCTTATCCATTCTGACTGGTGTAAGTTAGAATCTTAGAGTCATTTTTATTTGCATTTTTCTAATGGCTAAGGACACTGAGCATATCTTTAAGTGCTTATCAGCTATTGGAGATTCTTCCCTGTGACAAGGAGTGCCCAAGGAAGAGTGTGAGAATGTCACACTCTAGAAGTAGATGAAGGGAGGAAACTGGGAAGGAGATGGAAGGGGGAAGAAAGTAAGGGTGGGGATCAGATGTGGGGAGAACAAGGGTGGGAGGTGGTGATCGGGCTGGGAACACAAAGAGAAACTGAGAGGGGACATCTCTTTGTCATAATGGAGGCCTGAGACAGGGAAGGCTCCTGGGAGAATATGGGTGTGACTCTAGCTGAGACTTCTAACGGAGGGGGGGGGCATGAAGACTGAAGTGACCACCTTCTCGCCAAACTAGTGGAACGAAGGGAACAACAACCCACCAACAAAACCTTTGATCCCAAAATTACCCTACAAGAAATGCTGGGAAAAAGAAGGAACAAAGATTGACAGAATGTCCAACTAATAATTGGCTCAATCTGAGACCCACCCCATGGTAGAGAGCTAGCTACTGAGAATATTAATATTGTTCTGCTATGCTTGCAAACAGGAGCCTAACTTGACTTTCCTCTGGGAAGCTCCAGTCAAAAGCAGATTGCAACAGATCCTGGGACTTGCAGCCAAGTATGGGACTGAACTCTGGGGTTCCTGTGGAAGTGTTAGGGGAAAGATGGAAGGATCTGTAGGGAATAGGAACATCCCAAGAAGACCAACAGAGACAACTAACCTAGTCCAATGGGGGTTTCAAAGACTGAGACATCAACAAAGGAGCATGCATGGTCTGGACCTAGGACACCTGCACATATGTTGTGATGGGTGGCTTGGTCTTCATATGGGGCACCTGGTGAGTGGAGGGGGTACTGTTCCTACCATGGGCTCTGTTGCCTGCTTTTTGATCACTTCCCCTTGGCAGGACTGTCTTGGCTGACCTCAGGGATGAGGATATGCTCAGTCCTGATGTGACTTCATGTGCTGGGGAGGCTTGATACAGGCGTCCCCTTTTCTGGGGGGAAAAGAATAGGGGAAGAAGGGAAGGGGGAGCTGGGAGGACAAGAGGGAGGGGCACCCTTGGGATGTAAAGTAAATAAAATTTAAAAAAACAATAATTATTTCCATTTTAAGTGAACTGTTAGCTACAAATTGTGTGTCCAGAGTTTTCACTTACTTGAAGATGCCATTTTTAAAAAAAATTGGTTTGATGTGCTTATGTATGTGTGTGTATGCATGTGTGTAGCCTAAATGAAGGTTGTTGATGGCAGTAGGTCTAATTGATGGTATTACTGTCTTCACTCAATGGTTTATTACATCAATGGACTCCATTACAATCATCAGTATCCAAACAAGGGATAATAATATAACAAAGGTACAGGGAAGGCTAAAGCCCTTAACCTATTTCTGTTCTTAGTACTGAGCCCACGATGCTGCTTTAGAACTGTAAGCCACATTATTCCCCCTTACTACACTCTGATGCAGAAATAATATACTTTTCTTCCTTTGTCTTTAAATTTTTAGCTTTACTTATTCTCACTGAGAACATATATCCCTAAAGCATCTTCATATAAATATTCAAAGGAGTGCCCTTCTTCTGCATAGATTCAATACATCTACTTCACAAACCTCAAATGTCCACTTATATACCCAGTGAGATGCTCAAGGGAATGGTCAACCAAATGCATGATTGCAAAGCAGTATGCAAACGAAATGTGAGAGGTAAATATTGGAGGTGATGAAGGCCAAAGAAGGCAGAAAGAAATCATTTGGCTTAAATGAGTGTAAAGAAAGATTTCACAGAGAAGCATAAGCTCTGAACAAATGCAAAGATTCTTTTAAGCATTTAGAGAACTCAGTCTTTAGTCCGTAAGAGTCATTAGAGCAGAGTTTTAGAAGGCCTCAGTTCTCCAGAGGTCTGGGCTTTGTTTATTCTGTTTATTGTAGACCACAGGTACAGGGGAGGCATTTGCATTGCTAATCATCTTATTGCAGAATCTGCTGACATTTTAGTGCTATGCCTGAGATGTGTGGGTGAGTCAATTTTTAATCACTATTTGTTTACCTACATTTGGTTACAGGGCCAAGGGACAAGTGCCTGATTGGTTAGGCTATTAGAAAATCAGCACTTTGTACATGTGAAACTTATATAAGGAAAGTTAATGTATAGCTTTATATTAAGATCCAGTAATAGCGTGTATAAAATAAAATTTAAAAAATAATAAAAGAACATTCCATTGTGTGGTCACGTTACCAGATAAAAATATAATTATTGAATGAGGAGAATTAAGTTCAGGTAAGAGCAAATGCACAGCAGGAATAATATGCATGACAGTAAGACTGAATGCATTTAAAAACTATAAAAAATATCTTTAAAGTTTTAGTCTTAAAGAAATGATAAATATTTAGAAGATAATGATTTTAGCCATATTTAAGTATTACATAATACCTAATGTATAAAAAATGCCATTATATTCCATTATTATGTATAATTAATCATTTTATGGTAAATACCAGGTTACGGAAAATTTAATTTAAATGAAAATTATAAGAAAGAATAAGATTAGATATTGCTTCACTGAAATGTACTATGTTTCTGGGTCAAGAGAAAAACTTTATTGTTTAATTCAAAAGTACTTTTAAACACACACGAAAAAAGACACAAATTCTTTATGAAAAATATTTCTTTATTCTTGTATCAAAGACTTCTAAGCTTGCTGATGAAAATATTATTATACTATTTCAAATTTATGATAAAACTTGCATATCACAGAAAATAGTCAATCTACACTAAAAAAATATCTAGCCCTAGATAGGTCACATTCCATAGTTCAGAAATAGGAGTACTAAAACTGAAAAACAAAATGGAAATATTTTTCTCATTCTGAACTGTTCTGAACTGAAAATAGTAAACAGAATATAAAGGTTATGAAGTTAGAAAGGCCTATAAAAGCCTCTAAAACCCTACTTAATTGCTATAGTTTCTTCCCTAGCCCGTTAAAAACACAGTAACTCCTACTTAATTGGTCTTCCATAAGTACACCTTCGCTAACTCTTTGAACGTTTGGAGGTGTGCCCACTGAATGACCTTGCTGTCTTCAAGGACACAGATAACATTTTTGTGACCCTTTTAGCTTAGGGCTAGTTTGCATCAAATGCCATTCTTTCTCATATTTACTCCTTAGCAAAGTTTTCTGTAAATAATTCTTATCTAATTAAATCTGTGACTAGCCTTTTTTTTTTTTTTTTTTAAGGCAGAAACTATAAAATCCTCAGGGTCTGAGACTTGGGCTTTCATGCTTTTTCTTTACATTGACATTTTTATCTTTTACTTACTAGTAGAGATACAAGAGTATCATTTTGTTACAATAACAGTGAATTTGTTTGTAAAATAGTTACCTAAGTAGAAAAAAATTTCAACAATGAAAATTAAAAGCAATAGTTACAATGAACATGACAATTGTGAGGGCAGTTTAATGTCAACTGCAGCTAGGCAACGCTACCTTAATTTTCACTCACAGAATAAAATTAAAGGAGTACATCCCAGATTACACCATTGGGTAGGGGTATAAAACTAGGTTATCTGTTTTTCCATTAATGATTTGAGATAGGAACAGTGACCTAAGTTATGAATATACATGATAGAGAAGAGGGAGAATAACACATAGCGTAGGCAAGATTTACAGGAGACTTCTAGATAGAATAAGTCCAGAGCTCAGAGGGTAGATCAAGATGCATCCTTTGACATCATCTAATAAGCAAAACTGTTCTTCAAGTGAGATCAGTGAAATGTTAACTCCCCTATGTCAAGATAAAACCAGAAAGCTCAGACTTTGATTAATAAGCTTTAACACTCCCCTGTCAAAATACTCAAGAATCTTAGCATTTCAACAGCCAACTGCTGTAAAGAAGTAAAGCTTGAAAGAAAGAAGCAGGGGTCGTGCCAGATTCTATACCACATCACACTAACCACACTCAGCTCCAGACCTTTGGTGAACACAACTTAAGTGAGAAACCTGTGAATTGATATATCATAAAGGAAGAACTGGGAGTAAGCTTTAGAAAAAAAAATTATCTGAAGTGCTTTCTACTCCTAAACTTCCTACTGTAGCTATCTCTGGAAGGTCAAAAATCCTTGAAAGTACATGAAGCAGTGCCCCTCCCTGTCTCTTCCACACCTCCTTGGTTGCCTTTTCATAGTTAGAAAACAGATTTCTGTGGCAACAATTGGCAGACCATGGCATGAATCCAGAGAGGTATATTCAAGTCTTAGCTAAGGTGTTTTGTCTACTTTATGAAAACCACTCTTTTTCTGCCTAACTTTGACATTAGTAATGATGTTATCATTGGATTGCTATATGATATATTCATACATATGTATACACATACATACATTCATAGAGGCATATATCTGAAACACTTAGAGAGAGAACCAGTTTCAAGCAGTTGCCTATAGTATTTCAGACACTTTACTTTCATCTTTTCCTTCATGTATTTTATAGCACCATTGGCCCAGTGCCTGGAAAATACAAGGTGTTCAATTACAAGTTCCTGTCCATTTTCCTGAACTCACAAGGCACTCCATTATATTACTAGAATGCTCTAATTGTTAACAAAATCCTTATTTAAAGCCAAATTCTGCCTCTTTCAAACTTTTGCCTAATTATAAACTTCTGGGACAACATGAAACCCTGCCACTCCCTTTTCTCTGAGGGTCTTTCAAACACGTGCAAACACTAAGGATGCTTCCCTTCCCCTCTATCCGGACTAACACACCCATTCTTTCAACCATTATTTTGAGGCATGACTTCTGGAAATATAGTGTCCCAGTTGCTTTCTATAGACACAGGCTGGTCAGTCATTCAGTCCTTAAATCTCATGTGTTTATCTGAGCACAACTGTCATAATGTAGTTTGAGATGAGCTGTTGAGTCTTGTGCTAACTTGCTCATTGGCCACTGAGATGGACATCCATTTTAGCATAATTTAACTTGTTACAGTATGTGATATTTTTCATATGCACGTTCTGTGGAGTAGGAGAAGTTTATGATCAAATAAATAAATATTAGTAAAAAATGGAAAATTTTATTTGGTAACATATTACGATCAGTTAAGTTTCCTTTTGGTAAGCTACAAGGTAAGCATGGATTCTCCAACAAGAATACAGAGGGGGGAAAAAACTGAACTTAATTATGTGCAATGCTGAGCTTTTTATGAGTTCTCTAGTAAGAGTCTTTAGAAAGTCCTGATTTTTAAGCTCTGCCAGCTGTTGATGAATGACCCCAAGCCAGTCAGTTAACCTCTTGCCATCTAAGCACCCTCATCAGCAAAATGCAATCAGCCCACTGCTTTATGAGGATGGAGAGACTCTCTCAATTAAAAAAGACAAATTGTACATAAAGATACAAGACACTATGGCAAAAGGTGCCAGATAAATCTTGAATGGAAGAGTCAGAGGTTGACAAGGTGAAAATATCCTATTCAAAAAAAAAAAAAGAGAGAGAGAGAGAGAGATCTAAGTTATTTGGAAAACACTATGGAGCCATTTAGCACATTACTTTGGTTATTAGCATATTCCTGTATGCTTGGCTTCCTCTCTGTTTACCACGCCCACCATGACCCCAGTATACCTGCTGCTTCCCCTTCTCTTCCAAGCTTACTCTTTTCTGTAGGAGTCAGCTTCTCAGCTGCTACCACATTTCATTCCATGGGCACTGCATAGTTTTTAATTTGTGCCTTCATGTTTCTTAGGGAAAACGTTGGACAACTGCCCCCAGAAGTGGTGACTCTTTCCCCACAGCCTTGACTATGGAGAGCAATCACGCAGCAATCACTAATGTTATTTCAGTCTCACAGAATGGGGATGGAGGCCAAACCACCAAACTTACTCACAGTCCCTTGACCTACAGAAACATCCTTTAACTGATAGGTAGAACATTCGATTGGGATTCCTCAGGTGGGATTGTACTGTACATTTTATTACCAGAATGGCTTTCTTAATAAATCCCTGCAAATGAAAATTAAGCTCCTTTCTTGATTCCAATGTTATGCAATTACATTCTGCAAACAAAAGGTTAAGCCAAGCTCTTTAGGAAACCACCTCTCTTGGAGAGACAACTATGTTTTTGACCCCAAAAGGCTTAAGTACACCTTTTCATTTGTGAAGCTTAACTTATTGTTTGCTGCATCTAATAAGAAACTTTAAAGCAATTCAGTGGTCATTTAGCCTATTATAACAGAGTTATGCTTAAAACGCCCTACTGCTTTTTCCATTCTCTGGCAACCTCTGCATGATATGTGGTTGCACCAGGAAAATGTATGCTATGCAGGATACAAAGCACACTTTCCACCATTCCATACAGAAGTGTTCTGAAGTTATATACATTCAAGAGAGCAGCCACCACATATTTTTGACAACAAACTGCTTCCCGACCATTTGGTTACTGTCAGGACAACTGCTCAAATTTGGTACGTCATAGTCTGCCAAAACTCTGATACTGAATATTCTACAAACTCAAATTAAGATGCTTGCATTGGATGCTGGCATAAGCTTCAGAGGTGGGATCTTATGGGAGGCCTTTTGGTCATTGGGGCTACTCCTTCAAAGAGGACTGCCCAGTTTTTCCTATTTCTGTTAGTCATAGGCAAAAAGCCATGGGGCCAAACACATCTGGAACTAGAACTCTCAAAACTGAATAGAAACTTCTTCATAAGTACTTGGTATTATGATGGAGGCTGACTAACATGGTCCATCCACAGCTTGCATGTTCAGTTTTAAATTATGAATTGTTTTTAGCCCTTCTCACAATGATGAATGAAGACATCCTTTGATTTTTTTGTAAGTTAGATACCTAACACTGAGATAGGATAAATAAGCATATGAAAGAGAACAGGCAAATTGCAAGCTTCTACAGGCTGATGTAAGGCCATCCCCAAATGGCTAGGGCCAGCATGGTTCTCCAGCATAACCATTACTGTCCTTTGCTTCACTATAATGACAGTCTCATATCATTAATCATGCAAAATCACCTTTTCCCATCATGCATCTGACTCCTGCCACATGAGATAGGCCACAGACATAAATGTGAGTAAGCTTTTTTCTGGAAGAAATTCCAACACATTCTTGTTTGATCTTGATATATTTCCACCTTAATTCATAAATAATAATCCTCTCTGACAAACGGTCACATAAAAGATTATGTGTATGTATTTTTTAGTAAATAACCCATGATTTTAAGACACCTACAGTCAAAGCGTACCATTGTTCTATCATGAACTTCTTCTTCATTTATAACTTAGTCTCTTTGTTAGCTTTTCTTTTAATGGAGACAGCATCCTGGAAACACGGTAGTGGTCTCAGCTTGAGCTATCTCAGCCTTCATCACTAATGATTCCATTCTTTTATTACAGAATTATTTTTTTTTCAAATAGTACCTTTCCAAACATTAAGCATTGTCATTTTAAAACCAATATACTAGGTTTTAAAAGCTTGCCAGAAACTAACTATCCCTATTTTACATAAATGCCCCGACTCTTCCTCATTTCTGGTGCATCTCAACTGTTTATTCCTTATACCACATCATTTTTTTCCCTTGCCTATACACTTGAAAACTGAAAAAAAAAATGAAAGGCTCTGTCAAATTTATAGTTAACACCACTATGGACATGCTTACTGAATAATCTTGGTTGTCAACTTCTTGATTCCTCAAGACCCAGCTAAACCACTCTTAGGCATATATCCAAAAGATGCGCAAGTACACAACAAGGACATTTGCTCAACCATGTTCGTGGCTGCTTTATTTGTAATAGCCAGAACCTGGAAACAACCCAGATGTCCCTCAGTTGAGGAATGGATACAGAAATTGTGGTACTTTTACACAATGGAATACTATTCAGCAATTAAAAAGGAGGAAATCATG
>CM053751.1:47898150-47939211 GCA_028658305.1 Pachyuromys duprasi
CCCCCCCCCACCCAGAGGTCCTCCTTGGCATGCTCCTGTCCTGTTGCTTGTTTTCTCCTCCACTCAATGTCCATCCCATTTGTTCATTCAAACAAGCATTGATCATTTTGGTGGGATTTCTAATTGACATACCCTGTGTTTTCACTCACATAACTGGCATTGTGGGTACATTGGCAATGAAACAGCAGGGCTATGCAGAGAGACTTTGGCATTGTTTAGAGAACATATTGTCACAAAGGAAAGCTCTTCAATGGATCAATAGCTTTAAAAGATTTTGCTCTTGGGAGGGGGAGAGGCTCGGTGAGGAAAGCATGTGCTGGGCAAGCAGGGGAACCCAGGTTTGATCTTGAGTACCCACACAAAACGCTGAGAAGAACATCACATAACTGTGTTCCAAGGACCAGGAAAGCTGGAAAATTAGGATCTTTGGGGCTTAGTGTGGCCAAATTCGTGAGTTCCACACTCAGTGAGAGAAAACATTGTGTGTGTCAAGAAACTATTACAGAGGAGCAATTAAGGAAGTATATAAGGTCAGTCTCTGTCCTCTGCACATACTTGCACATATTTGTGTATGTTCATCTACAGCCACATGCACACATGCCTATACAGAAGTACAACCTTTGATTTTTGTAGTGAATAGGCGACCTAGTACACTTTAGATACTTTAAGTTGGGCATGAAATATGGATAAACCTGCTCTTAGAAATCACAGAAAGGAGAGTGATGTAGCTGCTATGGGAACCAGAGCACTGGTTTACAGGAGTTTGCTACCTGCTTCCATAATTCAAAACTAATGTGGAATGGGTGGTAAGCTGTAAAGCAACCAGAACTTCATTGCTTGTCTTTAGAATGTGTCAATACCAGTCAGTTATGTATTTGGAAAGAAAGCTATCACAAGGACAGACTAACGAGAATGTGAATTTTAGAATAAATAAAATTACAAATTAGAGAGATTTTTAGAAAATTCTAGAGTACAATATGAAATTACAGGTCACACTGTAGTAGGAAACAGGGCTTTCACACTCAGAACCAAGGTGTTCTTTCATTTCTTTCACTTTTGTTTTTTTAAATTGTTTTTACAATTTATTTTTAAATTAATTACAGTTTATACACTTTGTATCCCAGCTGTAGCCCCCTGCCCTCATCCCTCCCAATCCCACCATCCCTCCCTCATCTCCTCCCAAGATCCTCCCAAAGTCCATTGATAGGGGAGGAGGACCTCCTCCCCTGACCCTAAGACACTACTCTTAGCTCACCAAAGTAGACAGGATGAGGCTCTGAAATGCTCTGCCCTTGGCCTCCTTTCAATGTACCTAGACAATTTTATCTAATCTATATCACTTGGATATTTTCCTTTGTATTAAACTCAATACTGTTCCAGTACAATATTTCATTTATTTTCATCCTTTTTCTTCATCTCCACTACTCTGTTCCTAGTAAGAAGGAGTCACATGTGATTTATTTAGGTATGTGTGCTCAGTGGCTACAACGTTTGAAATCAAGAAGAAATTACTTGCTATTGTAGACTTAAACTAAGATTATTTTTTAAAAACTAATATATACCACATTTTAAAATCATTATATTCTAAAGGACAAAAGATAGATGAACAAAATATGTTAATATGTAAGTAGAAAATGATTAGAGTTACTTTTAATAAAACATGAAATTACAGATGTATGTGGGTTAGCACAAAATTTATATACTTACATAAAGACTACTCAGGAGCCAGCAATCACTTATCTAAAGATTCACATAGAAATTTTGGCCTTATTAATTTAATTCTATTTTAAATATACTCACTATACTGGGTTCCGTATGCTTCATAAGCATTTTAGACACATTGTATAGAGCAAGTATTCCTGGTCGATCACCATAATATTAAATTATGAGGGTTATACAAGTGTAAATATTTCATATTGTATCATTTAAAAGCATATATGATATAGGCATTTATAGGTCTATCTGAGCACAAACACACACTTCTGGTTTTCAGTGAAGTCCAGTGATGTGGCATATCAAGTGAAACACACATGAACTGGAAATCACAGCTCTCATTAACCAGCACGCCTTACCTCTGTTACACTGCTGGAGTCTAAGGTAGTTTATTCCCGCTGCCTGAGTATTCAGCTTTACTCTTTTACTTTCCCGTTGCTACAGCCTTGTTTACTTGCTCATGTGAGTAACCTAGGATGGTTCCTGTGCATTGCACATTAGAAGCAGGAGCTAAGAACTCAAATGCTGAGGGCCACTAGGGTCATCTCTTTCTAGGATTCAAGTAACGTTTGCTATGTAATTTTAATAAATAATACACGGATGTAGGCATCTCTTTGTGAGTTCCTCTGAGTCTACTGCAAATTGTGTGCGGCTTTATTTTTTTTCTTCATTAACCTGAATTAGGACGCAAGACATTCATTATTCCTCCCCTCATAGCCCTTTCTTCCAAGTGACAGGAATAAGGCAGATAATTGATGAATGACTAAGGCCACCCATTCTTATCTGTCTGGTCCTCTGACTCTCCTTGTACTCATCCTGTCAGAAAATGACTGACTTACAGAACGTCCTGTGCTAAACCTCGACAGAATCTTTTTTATCAATCTACTTGGGAAAGCGGCTCCTCCAGGTTGGGACAAGTTGGGATGACTGTCACTTCAGCATTGCTATTCCTTTTATTTCTCCCATGGGAGCCTCCTGTTGCTCATCTCCTGCCTACAGTCACAGACTGGTAGAAGGGTAGCACTACCAGGTCTAAAATCAAGCAGGTTTCCCTGTGCACACCATGACCACTCACAAAGAAAAGCAGAGAAAGGAAAGAGATGTACCCGCAGGAAGGAGAGGTCCCGCGTGTGCTCGATGCTGGTGATCTCCAGGTTCCCCATCACTACCTCACAGTTTTCATAGTATTTGCGCAGGGCTCGGTACTGCTGCTCCAGGTCCGAGAGAGAGCTCAGTTTGTTCTCGGTTCCCGCGCACACTGAAAAGACAAAGACATGCCTTAAATTATATAACCCATAGATGACGTGAACAAAGATACCATCTTATGCAAAACGCATTGCTACGTAGTTTACCTCAATTCATCATCAAGTTTTTTTTTTTAATGTGATCAGGACTCATATAGTACTATCACCTAGGAGATAAATTATCTTAACTTCTTTTATTGTTTAATCATACATATCAAGCAAAGAGAACAAAGAATAGGTCCCATGGAATTCCTTAATTTTTCTTTTAAGGAAACAAACTTGAAATAATTACAGTTGCTGCGCTGTACAAAAGCATGCAAGCAGATTTCACTTCATATAAATATGCTTTACTTCAGGATTTTTAGTTTACCCAATTTTCTGATAAAATATTTTCATATAATAAACTGAAAAATTAGAGCAACATTAAAAATTATTTATTATCTACCATACAATAGGCTGTTCTTATATGTTATATATGTAATAAAATATGCACATTCAGACCAACTTAAATAATACCATCTTTAAAATGTGTTAAACAACTTGATGTGAAATATTTTAAAAATATACAACAAATAATATATGTAACAAAATGTTGACATTAACTGAATTATCCACATGTACATTCATGTGTTCAAAAGAATAATGGTCTGCTGGTGCATATATTAGTCTTCCATATTTGATTGGTGAGTTCCTGTTCTTGTTCTATGTAAGCCGATCAATGCATACATAATCACATCTGTTTTCTGTGTGTACTGGTACCTGTTTTGTTTTCCAAAATATCTAAATATTGTGGTATATCCCATTTTCCCATTATGAAAACAAAAATTACAAAACATGAAAAAGTCGTTTAATTTAGAAAGTTTTAAATTCATGTCTTAGAGTTACTATTACTCTGATGAAACATCATGACCAAAAGAAAGTTAGAGAGGAAGGGGTTTATTTGTCATATGCTTCCACATCACAGTTCATCAGGAGAGGGACTCAAGCAGGATGAAAACCTGGTTTCAGGAGCTGATGCAGAGGCTATGGACGAGTGCTCTTTACTGGCTGGCTCATCATTGCTTGCTAAGCATGCTTTCTGAGAGAACTCAGTACCATTGCCCAAAATGGCAGCACCAACAAGGACTAATTAACAAAATGTCCTACAGGCCTGCTTAAAGCCAGGTCTTGCGGAGGCATTCTCTCAACTGAAGTTCTCTCCTCTCAGAAGACTATAGCTCGTGCCAAGTCGACACAAAACTGACACGATTCATGTTAAACTCACTGTAGATTATCATTAAAATATTCTGAAGAGTTAAAAATATTTCAAATTTTATTAAAACGTCTCATAATAGCCATACAGCCATACACTACTCCATGTAACAGTATAATTTCTGTAAGTTATGGAGAACATGATATCTCTTCATTAGAATAAGTATAAGACATGTGTCATAGTTTTATATCTGTTAAATATATAAAAGTAAATTTCAATAAATTATCTTTAAGGCCGTAGAGATGGCTCAGTAGTTAAGAGCATTCACTGCTCTTGCAGAGGATCGTGTTCAATTCCCAGAACCAGCATATTGATTCATAATTTGCTGTAACTCCAGTATTAGGGGGATCCTACGTTCTCTTCTGGCATCTATGGGCATATGTGCAATACACTTACATAAATTCAGGCAAAACACTCACACATATAAAATAAAAACAATAAAACTTTTAAAATTATTTTCAAATAAAATCCATCTAACCAATCTTAAATCAACCATGAAATATCTTAAAATCCCTCCTCCAATTTAAATAAAGTTTCAGCTACTTCATAAGGAACACTTGAGCTGTGTACATACTTTATTTAAATATACAATTACTATAGATCTGTTTAGAATAAATCTCAAAGAAATAATTATACTCCAATAAGCAGAAAGTCCACTTTCATCACTACTTTATTCAGAACATTCATATTTGAAACTTTTTACTATACACTGTTCAATTAAGGAAATATGCTTATCACAGTAAAGCTTTATATTTTATATTTAGCTTTGATCTGAACTGAGTAGAATCGATAGTATATCAAGTCTAGTTTTTATCTTGAAAGGCAGACTTGGTTTTTAAGGAATTAGTTTGGATGGAAGCATAAAAATTATTTGTAGTTCTCTTCATGAGGCTCTCATTGAAGGCCTCACAACTTTCATTTGTCAATCGATTTTACAATCAGGCAATGTATACAAGACAATGCTTAAGCCATCAAGTTTCATTGATTTCACAAAGCTGTTTATCAAAGCAGAATTGAAAAGTCTTCTTCAGCAGCTCAAACAAGTTTAGCAACATGCAACCCCCTTTGCCAGCACCATTATAAAGTCTTTGAATGATAAACTCACAACAGTTTAAGCTTCAGAAATCCTAAATTTACTGACACTCCCCAGAGTATTATTCCAAATGCAACTGCAGGTGTCAAAATCTATGCAAGGCCCTAATAAAATTGTCTGTTACTCTGTTTAGTATTGATTCAATTACAAATGTGGCTATAGCTTCAGACTCAGTGCTCTCTAGAATCAAAACTGGCATCCAATATAATTCTCATTCAGTAAAAAGATCAGAAACTAAAACTTTGTAGTAATTTAAAAATTTAGCTAACAAAATCATTCATATAATTCCGGGAAGGAGGTGCAAAATAATGAAATAAAACATTGTCAATATCTATATTAAAATAGTATAATTTGTAACTTTATGTCTGTTATGACATGATCTCAGAACGATATCAGTTTACAAAGGAAGCATACTAAAAGAAAGAAACAAAAGAACTTATATCAAAAAATTTTAATGTCTTAACAAAATGCCTATGATGATAAAGCAATTAGATGTAAAACTATTTAACACTATTTGCCTGGAAACAGAAACCAAATTATAAAAACGTCCAAGGTCGTCTGCAAGCACTCATAACAAAGAGCACACACACACACACACACACACACACACACACACACACACAAATGTATCCCAAAAGCTGGAGCCACAGGCTGAGCCAGATGTGGGTTCTGGAATCCTAATTTTGCTCTTCATCAGGCATTCTTAATCACTGGGCTATTGTTAATCACGCTGTATGATACTTCTTTAATATTCTACCAAAACCTAGTTTTTTGAACACAAATATTGATCTTTCTTCCATGCCTACTTGCTGTTTTATGGTTCAAAGACTAGCTTTGTAATGATTAATGAATTAGAAATGAGTTTAAATGCACAATTTCAAACATCAAGTATGGAAAGAATGACTATATACTGTAATGCTCTTTAATTGTCTTCCTGTCTTCGAATATATTTCACTAATTTATATTTTACAAAATTTCTGTTTGAAAGATAGAAAATAATAGTAATAATTCAATTGTTATAAATCACATTTGTCACCTATATTTGATTTAAATAATATTAACTTATCATCATTGCTTCAGAATTCACCTGTGGTCTTCTTTCTGCGCCCTCTCTCCCTTAAAAATGGTCTTAATTTACATTGTAGTGTTTTGTTTTCTGTGCAAGTGCTAGGCCCTTAACTTTAATGTAGGTACTGGACTTGACAAGCAATTAAAGCAAACAATTTCCACTCATCAAGGCTTGCCAAATTAGTCATCTGCCATCTGCCCCATCATCTGGTGCTCCTTGAAGTCTTGCTGTGAATCTGGATGCACTTTCTCAGAATCAGAGGGACAACACAAGCCTCCAAGCTGGTGGAGTGCCAGTGGGAGCTAAGTATGTAAACATTAGCAAACATCTTTCTTCCCTAGATCATCATGCCTTCAACCATCCCCCTGTGTGTAATAAAAACTAGCCTGATCGCACTGCCTTTTCACTGAGAGACCTTTGCCATCCACTGTAATTAAAGTGGAAGCCTGAGAGACTATTTTCCGTTATAAATAAATGAAAGAACTATAGATTTAATGTTTCTAATATGTTGCTATGCTCACATACCAAGGCTTTCTTAAGCATCAAAAATGATATACTTTGAGGATACACCATACCATGCTGCATGCGCTAGTCTCAGGAAATATTTCATTTTCTTTCCTTGCATTTGACAATTGTTTACTTCACTGGAAACTTGTAGGCACGTTCTAAAGATGTTCAGACTTAACAGTCATGGGAAATATGAAAAACAGCAAGAGGGAAACATGCTACTTAAAAATATTTCTTTTATTTTTGGATATCATAGTATACTTCCATTTCTCCTTTTCCCTTTCTCTCTCAAGTGCACCCATATGCCACTTCTTGCTATTTTTTTCAAATCTGTGCCTTTTTACATTTTTGTTTATATATGTATATATACAGATATACACTAAACACATACGTGTGTATGCAATAAGTGTTCCATGCACACACCACCTGTTCAGTTTATGTAATCTTACTTTTACACATGTTTTCAGGACTGACAATTTGTTATTGAATAACCCATGTGTGTGCTCTGTAACAATATGCATGCCTAAGCACACTACCTTTAAAGCCATGCCTCTCCTTCCTTAAGACAGGACTGTGTATGGATAATGGGTGGCTGTCTAGATGAGATAAACTCAACCCACGGCACATGTTCTACCCTTTACAGTATGGCTGTATTTGTGCCCCTCCGTGTCTGGGTCCACTATTTGCTGAGGATGAACTTGCATAATTCTAGGTAGAACTCTTAGCAAACCCAAAGACCAGGTCATCCAAGCTTGATTATTGGTAGTGATATGGTAGTTGGTAAGTAAGCCATACCTCTTCAAATCAACAGAAAAACCTGATAACTGGGGAGGGAAGAGATGAACTAGATGGCATTTTTCCTGAAGATACTTACTGTATCTTCTGATCAGCTACAAATTGAATCTGAAACAGCTTTTTAATAAAATATTTTAGACTGCTTTCAAGCAGAATTCTTAATCTCATTTCTTAAATGACAAGCATAAAACACTTGATAATGACATATACTAGTATAAAATTATACTACATGGTTAGTTTTAAGTTGTTTTCTTATAACCTAAAGTCTGCTAGTCAAGATAAGAGTGTAAAATCTCCAAAAGTCTTATTGCTTTGAAATGATGTAGGTAACTAGTGAGTGAGAAATTGCATTTACAAAATAACAATGCTTCTGAGTATAATAACGAGCTTTTAAGTACTAACTGCAACTGGTTATTTGATAAGGATGTATCCACCAATGGTGCTCTGAGCCATTCATTTATTTATTTTGTCATGCATCTGACAACTGTTAACTAGGCAAACTTACTATATGAAACTTTAGCTTAACTATAAAAGAATAATAAATATATAACATGTTAGTACAATACTTTGTATTAGATTAGGCAATCTATATAACATTTTGGTATAATTATTGTGTTCAATTTTTAAAATTTTACTTATTTTTTATTAATTATAGTTTATTCATTTTGTATCCAATTTGTAGCTCCCTCCTTCATTCCCTCCCAATCCTACCTTCCCTCCTTCAGCTTCTGCCATGCCCCTCTCCAAGTCCACTAATAGGGAAGCTCCTCCTCCCCTTCCATCTGACCCTAGCTTATCAGGCCTCATCAGGACTGGGTTCATTGTCTTCCTCTTTGGCCTGGTAAGGCTGCTCCCCCATCAAGGGAGGTGATCAAAGAGCCACTCACTGAGTTCATGTCAGAGACAGCCCCTGTTCCCCTTACTAGGGTACCTACTTGGATACTGAGCTGCTATGAACTACATCTGTGCAAAAGTTTTAGGTTATCTACCTGCATGGTCCTTGGTTGTAGTATCAGTCTCAAAAAAGACCCCTGTACCCAATTTTTTTCCTTCTGTTGCTCTCCTTGTGGAGCTCCTGACCCCACCCCCAAATCTTTCTTTAAGCTTTATTAAAGATAAAATCCTGGCTTTGATTTATTACAATTAGACAATGTACAAACCAAATGCAAAAATTGACCCAATTCACAAAACACCCACAGAGAATACCTCCATGATCTATACACAACATATTATTTAATATTACAAAATAGTTATTTTTAATATGAGGCAATGTTCTAAGAATTTTTGCTGTATAATTGCAGTAAGCTGTATTACCCATCTCTTCTGGACAATCTCACAAGGCCCCACCCTTAGATGAAGAGTTATAGGTAAATGACATCTTCTGAGAAAAGAAGAAGTAGTCTTCCCCCAGGCACAGGCTCTCAAGGGCTTCTACAATCCCAATTAATCATTCCTAAACACACATGTACATGTATCAATAATAAGGAAGAGACCATGAATTTGAGAGGGGATATGAAGGCATGAGAGAAATTTTGGTGGGGACTGATAGGGGTAGAAATGAGGTAATAGATTAGTCAGGTATGAAATTCTGAAAAATAACAAAAATGTGTACATCAATATAATTATATGCACTTAGCCAGGTCCTACTATCTCTGCTTACCTCTCTTAACTAAATCAATATTGTTCTGGGGTGTACGACACTCACTTATCACATCTGAGACCCTGAGTTCAATCCCCATCTACAAAAATGGATTCAATTCTGTGTAGATAAAAACACAATGTGTTTGATGATGTACTCCTCTAAGTGATTACCTTTAAGACCAGCTGTGAGGTGGGAGAAGGCCTTCCATTTGCTGTTCTCACCTCCATTCTAAGAATGGAGGTGGGGATCTGTGACCCAGGAGAGGAAGTGGCCAGGGGATTGGGCACTGCTGGCCCAAGGCATATAGCACCTCTGTGGCTGAGAACTAGCAGACTAGGAGTTGGGGAAAGGGTTCTCACCTGCTGCCCCCAGAAAGACACATAGGGTATGTCCTCATTTATAACCAGATATTAGCAGCAGAGTACAGGATATCCATACAATTCACAGACCCAAAGAAACAACAAGGATATCCCAAGGGACGATGCTCAAATCTCACTGAGAAAGAGAAACAGAATAATCAGCTGAAGCGGATGAAGAGAGGGATCGGGATAGCAGAGGGAACACTGAGAGAAATGAGTATAGGGATCAGGTTTTGGGTGAGGTCGGGAGAAGGGGAGAAATGGAGAAGAACGGGGCAGGAGGACAGAGGACTTGGAGAAAGAGGAGCAACCTTGGGTGGGGGCATCTCTGAGACAAGTTGGAGACCTGCAACAGGGTGAACTTCTGGGAGGATATGGGGGTGCCCCTGGTGGCTTGGGCCATAGAGACTGGAGATGCCACCATCTAACCAGACAGTACTCCTGGTAGAGAGAGGGGAATACCAACCCACCTACAAAAACCTCCACTCAGAACATATTCAGGATAGGTAGGGATTAAGATAGAACAGAGACCTGGGGAAATTGCAACCAACGTCTGGCCCAACCTGAGACTGACCCTACCTGAGACCCACTCAGTGGGAGAGAGCCAACCCTTGACAATATTGATGATGGTCTAATGAGTTTGCAGACAGGAGCCTAGCATGGCTGTCCTCTCAGAGGTTCTGCCCAGCAATGGAGCTAAACAGAAACTGAGACGCACAGCCAAACACTGGGCAGAGCTTAGGGAGCCTTGTTGAAGCGTGGGGATAAGGTAGAACAACCCAGAGGGGACAGGAGCTCCACAAGAATACTAATAGTCCTAGTATCTGAAGCCACAACCAAGGACCATGCATGGACTAGACTTAGACCTTCTACACATATGTACCCAGTGGGTAGCTTAGCCCATTAGAAAGGGTATGGGGGACTGTGTCTGACATTCTGGCTTGGTTTCTGATGCATGCTTTTCAATCACTTCACCCTGGCATGGCCGCCTTGCCAGGACACTGGGAAAGAATAACCAGGAAGTCCTGATGAGACTGGATGTTCTGGGGTGGCTTTGCAGGGTGGGGGGTGGGTGTCTCCTCTTTTCTGAGGGGCAGGGGAGGGGGAACAGGGAGATTAGTGAGAGATGGAGGGTAGAGACCTGTAGGAGAGGAGGGAAGGGGGCTATAATTAAGATGTAAAGAGAATAATTAAAGAAAAAAAAAGACTGGCTGCTAGCAAAGCTCCTGTTTAAGTGATTTGGTATGTACAATTGCACCATACATTTTAATTTGTTTTAATTAGGCCTTTTAACTTCATTTTCCTTGATTTTCAGATCTAATTGTACATATTTATAATATCATAAACACACTATATTTTTATTATAAGCAAATTCTATACTTGCTCTATGACATTAAGGGTTCATTAACAGGCAATTACATACTATGTGGACATTGGCTTGAATTCTATGTTCCCAAGACAATTTTAACTGAAGCCTGACGTTAAGAATCTGGTGTCCTTATATGGTTTATTTTTTTATAATGCAGCATAAATGTCAAAAACTGTAAAAGACAGAAAAATAGAAGCCCAACTTTTACTGAAATTTAATTATTCAGTATGACACTTGCAAGAAAACAGATGTGACACAGTTTACATTATTAGACTTGTTTGAATTTAGAAATGTCTTCTAAATGTAAAAGTAAACTATATATGTCATAGGCTGGGGCGAGGATCATCCTGCTCTGCAAAGTTGACATCATGTGTTGGGATGCCTAGCAATGTCATGAAAAGCAGGCAGAGGAGCACATGCATATTATAAATCAGAGACCTGGATCCATGGAGGGCACTGACTAGCCAGCCAACGTGAACCAATGGTTTTTCGGGCTCTATAAAGATCTTGTCTCCAGGAAAAGGTGGAGAAGGTGTGAGAAATACAACCAATATAAAACTCTGGCTGCCTTCATGTGCACCGCACACACATACACAAATACAGAGAGAGAAAGAAAGACACAGAGAGAGAGAAGGTCTCAAAAATAGTCCGCAATGAAAATATCCCATACCCACCAACCTTACTAGGGTGCTGCAGAACCAGGTTCAACTTAAAATTAGACTTATAATTTATATCCTTTATATAACATATAAAAAGTAACAATAAATTTTTAAGTTTAAAATAAATACTTGTGTTGTTATTTTTGTATTTATGTAAACCTTAGAAAAAGTCCATGAAATGCAAATATTTTCTGTGTAACTGCAATTATGCATATATTTAATATTCGAAATAATATTTCATATGTACAAAATATACTTTCCTGAAGGTAAATAAAAATTTAAAAGTAACTCACTTTCGGCACACCTACACATGCAAGAGGGAATGGAAGTCACATGCTTCTATATTTAATACTGTCAAACCACAAACATGATCAATATTTAAAACTAGGCAAACCTTGTCTGAACATGATCCCCTTCAGTTCTCACAAATAGATTTTATAATACAAAAATAATACGCACTTTCTTGATAAATTATACAAATGTGCACCCTTTTTTTATAGAACTCAGGTTTCTGCTGACAGTCTCAGCGCAGGTTGTGTAGAATCAACTTTCTGTTGCAGTCTTTTAAATATTCATTGCCTCAGGTGTGTCTGCCATTTGATTAGAACTTGCATAAAGAAAATACAAATTAAATGAACTCTACAGAGTCCATTTTTAAGAGGTGTTTATTTTTAAGGTACAAGTGTTGAACGGTTGTAATGCTTTTATTGTCACCTCAACAGTAATAAACCAACTTTTAATGCAATCAATTATTCTTTTAAGGATGTCTGGGCATGAAGGCGACTGTAGTACCTGGTATTTCCCAAGGCTGAGAAGAGAGATGCTTAAAAATAAGCAATTCTAAGCCTAATAGCATCTCAAATAACAGGAATAGGGGTGCACATATATGTATGAATTCATATAAATACTTGTTGTCAAAGAAATATGTGGTGTGCTAAAGGTATTTTCCTTTGTTCCAAATACTGCTGGATGAAACAGTTGAGTCTTGATCAAGTTATCCTTCAACATCAAATATCATTTTATTAAGTGGCATGTCTTCCACCACGTTAGTATTAGTCAAAACTCCACTTAGCAAATTTGTCAATGTTTTTCTCTTTCTCTTCCTTCCACTCTTTCTTTCTTTCTTTCTTTCTTTCTTTCTTTCTTTCTTTCTTTCTTTCTTTCCTTCCTTCCTTCCTTCCTTTTTAATAACATAAATGAAATATAAACACAACAGTGGCCCTGACATTTTGTCAACTCCATCTGACTCTCTCTCTCTCACACACACACATACACGCACACACACCACCATCACCACCATACAGACACAGACAGAGACTAATGATCACAATAACAATATTAATCTAAAATCAGTCTGTCCATCTCTATACTCACAAGGCTTTGACCCTACCTGAAATCATTTCTCTTTTGATGCCACCTCTCACATTTCATGTACATGTGAAGATCATGCTACAACACCACATTCCATATCTTCCAGCATTGCTATTGTTGGTATGTAAAGTAATCTTGTTGATCAATGACAAAGCAAAAATACTCTATATATGGCCCTTTGAGTGAAACTCCTTTTAATATTATACTACATATCACCTACTGCACCTGTCATATTATAACTTCAGTCTCGTGCTAATTTTTGAGGTCAATGACTCTATTTTATTCACAACTATATTGCAGAACTTGTAAGAACATTATTGATCCAAGAGAGCCAATAAATATTGATAGAGAGATGTATGACTATGCAATTTTAGATTATACCTAAAATTCTGCTCTACCTACAATTCGAATGGTATTTTTGATGTTCATTATTGCCCTTAGAAATAATTAAATACAGATGATAATGAGAATTAATGAAAATTTGGCATTAATTCTGATTCTAAACAAGACATTTCTCTCAGGAAAGGTGTACTCAACAATTTAAAAACCTGGAACTATGAAGAAGAAATTTTCTGTCACCATAGATAGAAAGTTGCCTTCTCCTTCCAGGGTTATCTATGAGCTCAGAAAGACCAGAGTAACAGAGCAAAACTCTGTGGTCCTTTGCAAACTCAGATTTTTTTTTCTTTTAGCAGAATTCCTTCTTTTCTGAGAAGACTTATATCCTGAGGGAGATTAGCAGTGTGTCCACCCTGCATTCGTTTAATTTTGCGACAGAATATGCTTCTTTCTCAGATGTTCACATGGAGATTTTTATAGTTTTCTACCATGGTAGAGAGGAGTTTGCAACATTTCATTTTATCTCTGGGTTTGGGTCTGGCAATTTTGGTCTTAATCGAATGTGCTTTAGAATGAAACAGTCTCCAGTTGACAGTGTGTTTCTATGTGCTAATTATGGTTTCTGCATATGACTCTGAAGGTACAGTTTGAATCAGCAATGACCTTAGCTATGACTTTACTTACCCTTTAATTTTCTTTGCGTTAAAATCCACATGTTACATAATTGAGACATTTAATTGCTTCATAATTATACTCTAATTTCTTCTTTGAAAGTACAACAACATTAACAATAGGACTTTTCTCTATCATTACTTCTCCATATATAACCCTTGTTCTTATTTCTGGGACAGATTTACCCAATTTTAATCAATGATGTCTTAAGAAGATAGATTCAAATATTTTCATGGACAGCTGAAATGGGTACAAAAAGTGTGGCCCATTCAACACCTGCATTTTCAAATCTGAGAAAATAAATAAGAGGGGTGCACACACTGAATTGGTGTTTGTACCCTGTCAATAAAAAAACAACAACATTAAATAGTGTAAATGCCTGCAGTAGTTAGGAGCTTCTCTGCAGAAAGCCCCCAGTGGCTCAGAGGTAACAGTGTAGCTCTAATAGCTAAGGTATTGCTGGCATTGCTAAGGAATACCAGTGCTTGGCTACCATTATAGTGTTTTATGCAGCTTAACACTTGCCAATCAAGTGCGCTGACTTCTCAAATAAGGAAAGGACTAGTACATATTTTCATCTGTGCATGGGTTCTAGGTTATCTCCATGCATGGTCCTTGCTTGGAGTATCAGTTTCAGAAAAGACCCCTGTGCCCAGATTTTTTGGTTCTGTTGCTCTCCTTGTGGAGCTCCTGTCCTCTCCAGGTCTTTCTATCTCCCCCTTCTTTTATAAGATTCCCTGCACTCTGCCCAAAGTTTGGCTATGAGTCTCAGCATCTGTTTTCATTCCTTGCCAGTTAGAGTCTTTCAGAGATGCTCTGTGGTAGGCTCCTGTCCTGTTTCCTGTTTTCTTCCATTTTATATGTTTATCCCATTTGCTTTCTAAGTTAGGACTGAGCAACTTCCCTAGGATCCTTCTTGCTTAGCTTCTTAAGGAGTACAGAATTTAATATGTTTATCCTATATTATATGTCTCATATCCACTTATAAGTGAGTAGATACCCTGTGTATCTTTCTACTTCTGTGATACGTCACTCAGGATGATCTTTTCCAGTTCCCACCATTTGCCTGGAAATTTCATGATTTCCTTGTTTTTAATTGCTGAGTAGTATTCCATTGTTTAAATGTACCACAATTTCTGTATCCATTCCTTCGTTGAGGGACATCTGGTTTTTTTTCCTAGATTCTGGCTATTACAAATAAAGCTGCGAGTAACATGATTAAGCAAACATCCTTGTGTATTTGTGCATATTTTGGATATATTCCTAAGAGTGCTATAGCTGAATCTTGAAGTAGCTCTTTTACTATTTTTCTAAAAAAGTACCAGATTGATTTACAAAGTGGTTGGTTGTACATTGTTACATTCCCACCAGTGATGGAGGAGGGTTCCCCTTTCTCCACAACCTCTCCACCATGTGGTGTCACTTGAGATTTTCATCTTAGCCATTCTGATGGGTGTAAGGTAAAATTTCAGAGTTGTTTTGACTTGCATTTCCCTGATGACTAAGGACACTGAACATTTCTTTTTTCTTTTATTTTTTGTTTCTTGCTTTTTTTCTTTTTATTTATTCATTATTATCATTTATTACAATTTATTCAATTGTATCCCAGCTCTGGATCCCCCTCCTTCATCTCCTCCCAACCCCACTTTCTCTCCCTATATGCACCTCCCCTAGTTTACTAATAGGGGAGGTCCTCCTCCCCTTCTATTTGACCCTAGCCTATCAGGTCTCTTCAGAACTCTTCCTCTGTGCCTTGGCAAGGTTGAACTGACCAGAGAGCCTGTCACTAAGTTCAGAGAGCCCTGGCTCCCCTTATTAGGGACCCCACTTGGATACTGAGTCTATGGGGTACATCTGAGCCTGGGTTTTATTACCTCTCCATGCATTGTCCTTGGTTGGGGTATCATTCCCTGCAGGGCACCCAGGGCTCAGTTTTTTTTAGTCTCTGTTGGTCTTCTTTTGGAGCTTCTGTCCCCTCCAGGTCTTTCTGTCTCCCCCTTCTTTCATAAGACTCCCTGTACTCTGCCGAAAGTTTGGCTATGAGTGTCAGCCTCTGCTTTTATACATTGATTAGTAGAGACTTTCAAAGGCCATCTGTGGTAGGCTCCTGTCCTGTTCCCTGTCTTCTCCTTCCTCCAATGTCTACCTCATTTGTCCTTCTGAATGAGAATTGAGCATGTTCCCTAGGTTCTTGTTTAGCTTGTTGTTTAGCTTCTTTTTAAAATTATTTTTTATTAATTGCAATTTATTTGCTTTGTATCCTAGCTGTAACCACCTCTTTCATCTCCTCCGAACCCCACTCTCCCATTTATTTGTTTCTCTGCCATTTGATATCCCTCTTATATTTCTAGTTTTAAAGAGGTAGATGACTTAATTTTCTATGCCTTTCTCATGAGCTATAATGTCCCTCACATTTCACTTCTAAAGCATGCTAAATCGCCATTAAGATACTAAAAATCTACATTTCTCCATACACACTTTTATTGAGTTGCATATTGCTTAATTCTTTTACAGATTTTGTGGTAAAATTTTTAAAAAAATTGTATTTTTAATGAAATGAAAAATATTTCAATTAGGAGTGTATGCCACTGAATTTCGTTTTTATCTTCTTACCGCATGGATCACCAGAGGGCAGTGTGCTTCTAACACACCCATATTAAAGGTAGCACTGGCATGGTGGTATTGGTTATAAAGGCTACATGCATGTAAATGGCATTGTGGGCAATGAAGAGCACAACTTCCCTTTCTCTTAGAATGAATACAATCATAGAATAACTAGATTCAAGAGAGAATGTTTACAGAAAGACTGTATTCACCTGTGTTATTAATATATGTCTCTAACATGTATGTTATATGTACATCACATAATTTACATTAATTCTGTACATACAGAGAGTAGCTATGGTACTATTTAACCCTTAAGTTTCTCTGATTCAGTACATATACACAAAAGGGAATAACTCAGTTGTTATATTCTTTTAATTAATCTTACAATTTGAAGTGGAGAATAGCAAGAATGCCAAATAACAATACTTGTCCCATTCTAATAGAAGGATGTATAAAAGATAAAGTACACTGGCCTCCCTGCAAAGAATTGGAGATGAAGCACAGTGTAGAAGGAGTGAAGAGGCAGGTAACACAACAGTTTGAGAAGAGTGAAATTATAACATTCTACATTTAAAATTGATTTGATAAATTCATATGAATGATATATAATAGATATTTTATCATAAATTATTGTATGCCATATATTCTATAACTATATAATTGCCACCTAGATTATCATATTTAATTCATACACACATTGACACAGAACTTTTAAGCCATCATCCTCTTTATTTGAGTTCTTATTTAAAAAAAAAAAACAAAGTATTGGGTTTTATAGATCCATAAAATAAAATGGTTCATAAAATGTTAAAAGGTGTTATAGGTTTTACATGAAAATAAACACATATAAAAATCTGATAATATAAGAAACCAAGGTTACAATAGGAAAAATTAGACTCTAGTCAACTTACAGGTAAGTAAAAATGCAATTAATATCAACTAAGAGTTTTAAAAACATGCCCTTAGTGTGTAATGATGCCTAGATGTTCATGTCTTTAACATGCAAACAGCATATCACTCCATTATTTCTGTTCCTCTATGAAATGATTCATAGATTCCCTCATCTTTCATCCTCCAAATGACTATATTAGTTCCTTAGTTTAATTTTTACTTAGTAAATCGTCATTGTAGAATGAATTATTCTTGGTCGTTAAGATTTCACTATTTAATAGAGTAGAAAGAAGCGCAAATAAAAATATTTAAACATGAGTCAGGTGTTCAGATCATGAAGATAGAAGACCAAGACAAGAAAGCCCTTCAGAGCAGGGCCTGTGTTTGTCTTGATCAGTGATGCTTAACTTCAGCATTAAAAGGAATGCCAGCAAAAAGGAGGCAGCAAATATTTGTCTATGTTAAACGACTGAAAGTAGAGCCTAAGTGGGAGGCCGATGCTATGAATTGGTGCATTAGGGTGCTAGAGCTATGACAATCAAGTTTCCACACTGGGGGTTAGAACACGCTTCCTTTTGCTTGTTTTCTAGGAATTCCTTAGTGCATGGTTGCTGCTCTGCCTGTTCTCTTCAGATGACTGGCTTCCTATAGAATCATTACACTGGCTTGGGGTCCACCTCCTCCAGTGAGATTTTACTCAGCTAGTAAACATTTACAACCAATTTAAAGATAAGGTCACATTCTGTGGTCCACAAAGATACAGGCTTCAACATACCTCTTTAGGGGGACTCAGTTCAGTCCATGTCAACTACTAACATTAACTTTCTTCCTCTCTGCTATTTAATTTTCTCCTCAATCCTCCACCTGCTTTCCTTTCCTGGAGAGGAATCATTTTGGAATCCATCTGTGGATATAGAGTCAATGAACTGAGGAACACAGCCTGTGTTCTTGCCTCTGACCTCTTGAGCTTTCCTATTATTTTGCCAGATCTCTTTGGCAAGTGCTTCATTTGGTTGTGGTGAAATCTGCACAAATTAGGATCATTCACAAGAACTGCTTGCCTAATTATCATGCACTAGAATAACAATTATGCATATCATTAAATTCCTGTGAAATAATCTTCAGTATAAGTTATATTTGATTAGTCCACTAAAGTCTGTTCATGCTTGCTTAGCCTTCATAGTGAGGTTTAAAACCTTCATGATGAATGGTTTTAAAACATAATGATAGTGATATTGGCCCATACCCTCCCCTCCCCCAATAGAAACATTTGCTTCCCTGGTATCCACCTTGAGAAAGGTTTCAGCATCAGATATGGACTGAATACAAACACATTTTCATATATTAATATAAATAAAAATGGAATACCATATTTAGTGTTTTAGGCTTCCTAATTTACACATGTTCTAAGGAAGAAGATATGTGGGATGAGACTATAAAACATATTTCTAAGCTTTTCACTCATAAATATTTTAATACCTATTACACATCACCATTCAGAAGTAGAGAAAAAGTAAAATAGAAACAATTCTGGCAATTTGAAGTAAACCTTCCTGCAAAATGAACATTTGCTCTCATTTCCTCTCATTTGGTGAACGTCCACACAGAGAGCTGCTCCGGGCTGAGGCTGGACTATATTCTGCTCATAACTTTCTCATTGCACCACCAGCAAATCTTTCGATTCGATGTTATTTCATATCCCAAACAGCTTTCGTGACTTCAGTTATCAGCAACGAACTGTCATTCATTATTATAATCTACACAACTATCATTATTTTTTTCTAGATTGCTCTAACATCTGTCTAAACAGAATTAATTTTTACCAACCCACGCACCGTCACGGGGTTGCCTTCAAAATACAGATATGAATATTTATTTTCCCTAACGAAAAAAAAATAGTCAGCGGTGTCTCTCGGTTTGTGTGATGAAAGACTATAAGGGCATGTTCCACACGGCCTTCCTCTACCTGCCCAGGGTTCTCCCTCCCCACCCCCGCTCCCAGTTCAGCCTTTCCCAATGGCCTTTACACAAACTCTTCTCGTTTCAAAAGCGCTATAATTTCTACAGTTTCTACAACAGACTTACTTCCTACCCACCCCAGGTCCCAGCAGATGGTCAAAATATTTTTTAAAAGAAAAATCTATTATGAAGAGTCTTCGAGTTACATTGAGCACACTACATATTATAGTGTTATTCCCTACACAGAAATAATTCTTATAATAATAATTACAATAAATTATAAACTCAGTCTAAATGAATATTCGCCATTGTCCAATCACACACACCAAAAAAACTGTATCTCTAAAATCAGAGTTACTTAGTAAGTTATACTTTGAAAATGAAATATCAGGTGCGAAAAAACACATATTTATGTGAGAGAAAGGATCCTAGATGGCATGTTTCAACACATTCTGAAACTGTGAAAATACACTACGCATAAACTGACAGATGCATCTAGACTCCTATACAGTAGGAACTGTATAAAATGGCTATTTATGTGACAGATATTTGATTGGAGTGCTCGTATCCAATCATTAGATAAGTTCTTAATTATCATTTCTGCCAACAAAGACTTTATATTTAAGAGTAACTCTAGTACATGTGGTAGTTTCATTTGCTACTGTTGATTATTTGTGTATGTATGTACACATATGCGTATATATATATATATATATATATGCTAATTTCTTTTTGTTTCAGTGTCCTAGAAAAGTCCACTGGAAAAAATAATAAAATATTTGGAGATCGGAAAGCAACCAAGGCTCCAGGGACTGTTGACTGCTGCGGAAGAGGTGTGTCTGGGTGCATGGGATTGTTGGCTCTCTTGAGCTCCTGAGGCCGTGGCAGAGTGTGTTACTATCACATTTTCTATCACATATCACATTTTGCTATCATATATCACATTTTCTACAGTCCCTACATTTCAACATTTCTCTCTAAACAGATAAAGGACATAAAGTGAGAGGAGCTGCCTTGTAGAGAACCAGGACAGATAAGAATCAGCCAATTTACAGTTATAACATTGACACTAAAATCTTTGCTCTTAAGCTCTTAAATATTGAGAATGTTTAGGATACAGGATTGTATAGAAAATATTAACTAACAGCGTGGTGAACATCCTTAGCTACATTTAATTGTTTTATAAAACTCTCTCTTGGAAATTCTAAATATAAAAGTTTAACAAAATTTCATTTTTTTCTCCTCATCTTTGGTCTCTACATTTTATTTCCATACTAGCTTTCATTAGCCAAAAGTCCTCTCTGTTTTCAAAATTAAAAAAAAAAAAAGGACACATCTCAGCATATTTCTACAAATTGAAAGCCTTAATCCTGAGACAGGGATGAGTAAGGATCAGTAGGACAACAGGGTTATAAGAGAGTTTTGGGATGAGTAATCAAAACATATTGTACATGTAAGTAAAACTGCCAAACAACAAAATTAAGATATAGTAAAATAAAAATAAGTACAAACAAACAAACAAACCAAAGGAATCTACACTACAATCTTACCAAAAAATTTTTAAAAAGTCATTCATTAGTGACTCCTGACTAATGTGAAATAAAATATATGTTCATTGAAGGGTATAAGGTTATGGTAAAGTGAGATACTTAGACACACTTGAGACCGAGTACAGTCAATTCTATAGAAACAAATAAATATATTATGTGTAATAATCAGTGTAGTATATTGCTAGTTTGCACTCATTTAAACAATTGACATAGTTTATGTATACAAATATGAAAAAAATGTGTCTCAGAGCCCTTACTGTATACTTTTGTGACACATTCTTATTCATAAAATAAGGCTGCTGCCACTGTTACATGTCAAAATTCAACAAGGCATGAATAACACAAACTAACGTATACATTTTATTAATAAAGAAAACAAAAGTTAAAATGACTTTGAATGTAGTAACGATGGATGATATTTATTGCACTCTCGTGTTACCCAGCTCTTTTCTGAACAGTTTACAGAGTATATTTCACTTAGTGGTCACAACTGAATGTGGTCGCTTAGAGAAGCTCTGCAATTTGTATGCCTAGCATCCTCTTCATTACTTGGCTGAACATGGACGAGAGTCTAAAGGCTCCTCAGTATGATACAGGAAAACAAGAATAAGAAACACATGATTGGTTTTCTATAAAATCACACAGTTATTCTCTTTATTTCTACTTGTACAAAATAGAATGGGAGTGATCTTATGTTAGGCAAACAATCCTGTGGGGGAGGAAGAATAAAAAAAATATTCGTAAATTGGGGGGCTTGAATACGGAGCACACTTCGTTACAGAAGTCAGAAAAGGGCACTAGACTTTAGTTTCAAGAGCCTCAACTATTCTCTCTGTCTTTCTCTTTTTCCCTTCCTTTTCTTTTTGTTGTACAAGACAGGATTTCCCTATGTAGTCCTGGCTTTTCTGGAACTAGCTGTGTAGACCAGGATGGTCTCAAACTCACAGAGATATGCCTGCTTCTGGAAGTATAGATGTGTGTCACCAGTGTCAAGTTTCAAGCACTCCTAATTGTTGAGCCATGTATCCAGCCTCTGGGACTTAATTTTTATATACCCTTCACTAAGGATATAATGACAATGAATGGTTACATATTAAGTTCACATTTTCCATTTGTTCCTTATTATTCTCATGTATAATCTGTTGGGTAAAATCTGGTTATATGCTGAAACACATAAAATATGCTATAAAAATGGCAGGAGAAAAAAAGACAGTTTACATCTGAACATGGAGGGAGTACTAAAGATTGCCTCCCCTATGTAGGAGAGCATCACAAAGGTGGAGGTGGAATACCAAGACAGGTCTCAATCTGATAGTGATGACTACAAAATTTACTATCAACATCATTTAAGAAGTTAGTTAGACATAAATCAAAATTCATTTTAAAACACCATTACCTGCTACTCAAGATTTATCAGTTTCATGAGGTCCCATTTATTGATTGTTGATCTTAGAGCCTGTGCTGTTGGTGTTTTGTTCAGGAAGTTGTCTCCTGTGCCAATGAGTTCAAGGTTCTTTCAAACTTCTTCTTCTAACAGGTTTAGTGTGTCTGTTTTTATATTGAGGTCTTTGATCCACTGGAATTTTAGTTTTGTGCAGGGTGATAAGTATGGGTCTTTTTGCATTTTTTCTACATGTAAACATCCAGTTAAACCAGGACCATTTGTTGAAGATGCTATCTTTTTCCATTGTATGGTTTTGGTATCTTTGTCAAAAATCAGATCCAAGAGGGTTCCCCAATAATAGGAACAGGTACCATCTCTGACATGAACTCATGGGCTGGCTCTTTGATCATCTCTACCTGAGTGGGGAGCAGCCTTACCAATCCACAGAGGAAGACAAAGAAGCCACTCCTGATGAGACCTGACAGATTAGGGTCAGATGGAAGGGGAGGAGGACCTACCCTATGATTGGACTGGGGAAGAGGCATAGGAAAAGAAGAGGGAGGGAGGGTAGAATTGGGAGGGGATGGAGGAGGGGGCTACAGCTGGGATACAAAGTGAATAAACTGTAATTAATAAAAAATAATAAAAAAGGAAAAAAGATTTATCAGTAATCTATTGCTTAGAAAACCCAACACATCTGCTTTCCCCCACTGAAAAACCAGAAGAGAATTTTTATAAGGCATAATCCTAGAAACTGATTTTTTTAAGACTTCAAAAACAACTGCTAGATACCATGGTTTGAAAGCATTACTAAAACTTCAGGGGTTAACAGCTTAACTCTCCTTTTAGCTATGCTGAGAGGTAGAACCTTTAAGAATACATCAGATTGTGTGTGTGTGTGTGTGTGTGTGTGTGTGTGTGTATTGCTTTGTATTCTGTGGTATGTTCTCTGGGGTGAAATATATCAAAAATAAAAATATAATTTATGTAGATTGCTATACAGGTGATTGACTTAAATTTATGTCTCAGAGTGTCGAATATATTGTGGGTTTAAAAGCTGAGGTGGTAAAACATCACAAAGTTCTGTGTAGGGTAGTTACCTTGAGTGGCAGTTAGTGTGCATTTACTCATGGAAAACGGTCCTTGCTAAGCTGCCTGCTTTATCCTGGTCCATGGCAGTGAAGGTCAATGAATCTAATTTGACAATAATGAGCTCGCAGCGCATTGTGTGTTATAATATCAAGGCCTCACTTCTTTTTCAGAAAGGTACCAGCTAAATTAAAAAAAAAAAGCCGCTCAATGACACCATGGAATCCCCTGGAGATTTCAGCAGAGCCAAAGAACAGGATTCTCTTATTTTTCTTTCCCAATAACAGAGATAGCAGAGGTTCTGACTGTGTTCAATATGCATTAAAATATCCAGGCTGATAGGAATGCTTTAATTAATAACTGTTATTTCTGCAGCATCATGATCCAAGCCAGGTCTGTGAGCATGAAGGAGAAACCTGACACTGTGCCTCTTTGTGGACAGAGAGATTCACAGCAAAGTTAATAGAAACTCAGCGGATGAATGGCGCTGCAATTCAAATGTACTGTAAAATTACTGAAATGATTTCAAAGTCACAGAACTACACTGCACTGCATTTATGATTATTACCTCATGCTATGCCTTGGTGATATTTTGTCAAACATCTAAAAACTTGTCTTAAAAATATGTAGTCTTTGGAGAAAAATGTGGATGTAACAAATATTTCATGGGTTCTACAACAATTATTTCATGTAATATATTCTATATCCATTTAAAACATCCTATTTACAATTCCTACATATAATAGTATTTGATAACATAAGAAAAGATACAGAATTTGGAATGCTCACATAACAGTGTTGACCCAGAAGAGCCACATTGTACTCAACTATCTTTATGAATCTTGTTCTTTTTCTCAGGCTTCTATTTCTTAAAAGATGATTCTGGAACATGATTTAGAAGAACCACATTGGATGAAATGCGGTACACCTTTAAATACACGTTTTTCAAGGTGTCCCCATTTCAGAACCTCTGAATAAGTACCTTCTAGGCCGGTGCCTATGAATCTGCATTTAATAAACCCGCCAGATAATTTTTGCTCACCCTAAAACTTGAGATGTGTTCTTAAGCTGAAAGACATATAATTCAAGAATCCATGAACTTTGGATGGAGATAAATATGTGTCTTTCCTAAACCCTAATTAAATTTTATCATTACCTTCAAATATGAGTGTATTTTAAAAATCACCATAGGTTTATCATATCTCTATGTCTATCACCATTAAAACTATGAGATATTTTCCTATTACATTACACTTATAGGCCTCAAAATATTATTAAAGTTGGCCTCTAATTTGAAATGGTTAGCTATAAAACTCTGTGCTCTCAATTTCATGAATTAGAAAATGATTATATATATCATAACAACACGAAAAATATTTTGACAGATGTATTTCAATATAATTGGGTTCCTTTCTAATTTTATACATTTATTTAATGTATTTTGGAATATGCTTTGGGATGAAGCCCACAGGCTTCACTAGATTACAATTAGAGTCCATTAGACACACATATACACATACAGTCCAAAACCCTTGCCCTAGAGTTCCCAAAATGGCTCAATTGGTAAAAAGGACTTTTCTAGGAGGCATGGTGACCTCAATTCAATCTTCAGATACACAGCAAAAGAAGACATGTGTCTTTGCATATGTGCTCCTGAAGTCACATACATTATATGGTAAAGTGTTTTTAAAGATGCCTCTGGTCCTGTATTTATTCAAAAGAAGAATGAAACAATGAAGAGAGCTAAATGCAAGCTGTGTCTAGGAATCAAACAAACACACTTGGGGTTTCCTTTGAATGCCTATGGATATGGCAGTAGAAAGGAAGATGATTTTAAAATGCAGGTATGCTGGAGAGGGAAGAAAAATAGGCAAGAGATGGAAACAAACACCTGCCAGTCATGAAAGGCTCATTGGCTGAGTTCATCCACAGGGGAGCTGAATTTGATCAGCTCTGCTCTGATTAGTGTCACCACAGTCAAGTGTAATTTCTGTATAAATAGAAGTGGTGGATAGCAAAATAATTTAGCCCATCCCTCCAAATTGTCTCAGTCAGCAAGGACATCAGAATCTGTCAGTCTGAGGCAGAGGTACACATAACCAACCAAGCCTATAATTGTGTTCAGTATTCAAATATTTCAGACTAGAGAATATTACTTTCAACACCAGACCAAAGAAAAATCAATGTTGATTGTGTAGCTTATCTAATTGTGAAAACAGAATTTGTATATTTTCCATTGTCTTTTTTTGGATGAAATGGAGAAAGTACAAGTTTTCGTTAATAGGGTATTTTCTTCCCTATACCTGCTTGTCTTCCTATTGGCTACCTTAACCAATCACTGCTCCAGATGAAGAGCCACAGGCTTCTCTTCCATCCATTGACAAATGTCACTATGCCTTATGCATTTATCTCTGTAGTACTAGAAATAACCCATTTCCTTTAGGGCCATTGCTACCATAACTACAATACTACAGCTAGTATTATAGAACATATTAGTAATAGGGCTGCTGGGCTTTAATCCTACATTTTCCTATCTACTTTTTGGGGAAAAAAATGTCTGGATGACACTTCCTGATCAAAGGCGCAAAATAAAAACAAAAACAAAACAAAACAAAACAAAAAAACCTCTGGAATTCTAATAATCAGCCTAAATTCCATAGCTGTGCATCATGATGTGACTTACATGCCTACCTGTAATAACTCACTTTACACCATACATTTGACATGTATTGACTTTTTTCCTCCTAGCTTTCTGCACCTTGAACTATGAAAGTCTGATTATGTCATCATGTTGCTTCTATACCTGATGCATTCCTCCAAACTATAGGACAGAGATTTAATGCCTAAAATGGAGTATTTATTGTGGCTATGAGACTTAGTAGTTGGTAAAACTGAGTGAAATCGCCGTGCTTTGTATTCGTTTCATTAAAGCCTCCTAACAAATGGGCAACCAGACAATGCTTCCTCTACTTGAAAAAGAGAACAGCCAAGATTAAATAAAGTGTCCAAGGTTACACAGGTAGCCAATGAAACAGTGAAAATGGATGGAAAATACTCTGATTCCAGTGCATGCACACAAAATCTTATTGGTATTTAATCGACACAATGCCTCTGAGATCTATATTAGATGCATGTAATATATTCTTTGCCAAACACTGCATTATTTTCTCACCAAGTCCAAACACCACCACCACCTCAAGTTCTAGATCCAGTAATCATCCTCAAAACAGGCTACTTTGAATCCAAGGGGGAAAAAACCCTTTTGGACCGAGTTATACTTTGAACAGTGTCATTAGTTACTTCATCAAGCACTCTTATCTGTCTCTGCCACCGTGGTTGTTATTCAGACACACAGTAGTATCTGTGAAGGGGGGAGAAGCAACTCAGTTCTCAAGAAACATTTGATAATGTTGAATGTTGCGGGCAGAAAGAAGTTATATTGGCAATTATATAATGGTAAGAATAAGAGATGACTGCCATAAAACTGAGAATGCACAAAAGGCACACAGAAGACACCATATGCCACGAGAAGTAAGCTGGGGCCAGGAATGGCGGTATATAGCAAGCCAAGACAACATCTTTGTTTGATCCAATACAAATATATTCCAATATGAATTATACTGACTACATAATGAGTCATCTTCTGAACTGTGAAGAAAACATGATTATTTTGGGAAACAGACAAGAAGACTGCCCCTTGGAAAGTTTGCAATCTAACATATTTAGCATCATTTGTTGTTTTGTTTTGTTTTACAAAGTTGAAGTGTTTACTCTGTTTTCCGCATTGCACATACACATTCCACATCAAAAAACATTGTTACTGACTCAAGAGGTCATTTCTCTTTGCATGTGTCACCTGTTCCGAGGCCTTGCATTTCTCATCTGGGAATGAAGTGAGGAAATACAAATGTCTATCTTGATAATCCCTCTCCCGGATGCTGGCTTAAAGCATATCTCTCCATGTTCTTAGAAGTTTTTTCTTTCAAAAGGGATAGTTTAATTCTACATTTGAATTCTGCTAGACCTAGTGACCATCGTTGAGCCTACGATGTGGGATGTGGTAGAAATGATACTTGGTTCCTTCTAAAAATGCCTTAGGAATCAGGCTCCCATTCTGAGGATGCTCTTCACTCCCCCTTTCTTTCTATTCTGAATGAAGTTAGCTGCCAGTTCATAAAAACACTTAGCTAGCTTTATAGAATGTCCAAGTACTGAGAAAATTAGATCCCTGGCCAAAAGCCAACATGAAGGTGAGGCCTATTACCACTGTGAGTGAACATGTAAGTGCATTTTTCAGCCCTGGTTAAGGCTTGACATGAGGGCAATCCTACCAACACATTTACTGCAGACAAAGTTACAAAGTGTTGTAAAATAACTCTGCCATGCCACTGTCAGATTCTGGCCCCCAAATCTGTGGGATAGTGTGATCTTATTTAACACACTAAACCTCAGTAGAATTTTATGCAAAACTAAATAATACAGAACCATGTGGCATATATTTTATAAATCTGCGGTATCTTAGTTTTTCAGGTATCTCCCTTCATGTTCTTGATGATACTTTCTTCTATGGCTTAGCCGGAAAATTAATTACTACCGTGGATTTACTCCTTAACTAAAATTACCAAAGGTAAAAACCGATTTTACATTTCTACAATGTAGAGTTACACATGCATTGTTTATACACTTAAAAGGATTAGAGCTAATATATTATCAATGAAAAGGAACTCATCTAAATGGCAGCCAGAGTTTCATAATGTGGACCCCATGCTGTGGGATTTGCTGCTTTCCCAAGTTGTGTATGACAAGCTAGCTGCAATTACATAAATGAATTGTTTTCTATCATCCTCACTGGTGCATTAATGAAAGTCTGCACAATTAAAAAAAAAGACCGTAGTATTGAAGAAGGAAAAGCAACAGTTTAAATGAGAAAATGAAATTAAAATCACTTTTATCAGCAGTAATTTTCAATTTAGTAATTGTGTAAGCTGCCCTCAAATGCTGTGCATGTCCATATTCAAGAGAGGACCTAGACTCCCTGCTCACATGTAGCCCAAGGTAGCTCAGTCTCCATGTGGGTTCCCTAGTAAGAGGAACAGGTGCTTTCTCTGACATGAACTCAGTGGCTGGCACTTTGATCACCTCACCCTGGGGGTTGCAGCCTTGCTGGGCCACAAAGGAAGATGATGCAGCCAGTCCTGATGAGACCTGATAGGCTAGGGTCAAATAGAAGGGGAGGAGGTTCTCCCTTATCAGGGAACTAGGGGAAGAATGTGGGAGAGAGGAGGAAGGAAGAGACTGGGAGGAACTGAAGGAAGGGGGCTACAGCTGGCATGCAAAGTGAATAAATGTTAATAAATAATAAATAAAAATTTAAAAAAGAATCTTCTACAGAGTCAAACTTTTCCACTCAAAGTTTTCCTCTGGTAAGGAATGGATAATTGCTTTGTCTAAATCATTTTATCAAATGAAAAAAAATGGAAGGTTTACTAAATAGTGATAAAATGCTTTGACTCAGAGTCCCCTTTACTAATGTGAAGTCAAAGAAGAGAACCACAGTGAAGTCCCATGAGGTTCTCCTACTTACATTTTCTCTCAACATTACTCATCTTTTTCTCTAGCAAACTCTCTCACTCCCTAGCCAGGTGAAAACTTTTAATTCAAATGATTCAAGTAGCTGTTAATATCACAGGACCCCCGTAAGAGCTGAATGTCCTACCTGTGCTCTAGAGCCTTGCATTGCAGTTGCAAAGGCTGAGGTACTCAGTAAGATGGAAGTTAACGTGCATGTGTGCTCTCACACACACACACACACACACACACACACACACACATGCAGATTAAATGCAGACCTATATTCAGTTGGACTACTGTAGTTTTCCTTTAATGACTTACTTCGTGGTAAAGTCGGTACACTCCATCCATTTCCTCCTACATACGCAACACCACTTTTTTTTTTCTTTTTAAGAAAAAGGAAGAGGGAAACAATATCTACAAAAGAAGTATTTAAAATGTATGAATGTAAGTAATAAAATAAAATTTGCTTATTTTCGTTTGGTAACTACACACATAGTTTTATCACACGGTACCCAGTAATGGTTCCATTTTGACATTCACCATCTTCCCTTACAGGAAAAGATGCTTGTGGTGCTGAGCTCTGAATTCCACCCCTGGATGTGTGTGAGGGTTTCTTTTTGAATTAAATTTTATTTTTTATATTAATTACAGTTTATTCACTTTGTATCCCAACTGTAGGCTCTTCCCTCATTCTCTCCCAATCCCACCCTCCCTGCCTTACCTCCTCCCTTGCCCCTCTCCAAGTCCACTGATGGAGGAAGTCCTCCTCCCCTTCCATCTGACCCTAGTCTATCAGGGCTCATCAGGACCGGCTGCATTGCCCTCCTTTGTGGCCTGGCCAGGCTGCACCCCCCTGATGGGGAGGTGATCAAAGAGCCAGCCACTGAGTTTATGTCAGAAACAGACCCTGTTCCCCTTACTAGGGACACCCACTTGGAGCCTGAGAGGCCATGGGCTACATCAGAGCAGGGGTTCTAGTCTATATCCATGAATGGTCTGTTGGAGCAACAGTCTTAGAAAAGAGCACTGTGCTCGGATATTTTGGTTCTGTTTTTCTCCTGCCCTTTCAGGTCTTACTATCTCCTCCCTTTTTCCCTAAGATTCCCTGCACTCTGCCCAAAGTTTGGTTATGAGTCTCAGCCTCTGCTTATGCATCCTTGGTCCTCAGAGAGCAGGAGACACAGGTCACAGAGTCTCTAATAATGTTTTTCATCATGTTTCCTATGGAGACATGAGGCTTCCTGGTATCCCAAGACTTCTCAGTTAGAAGAGAAGTGAGACACCAGCACGATCTTGACCCCAGGCTAAGCAAATTGGAGGAGAGATAGCCGATTATGAAAGTAGCAATCCTGTTTGTATATATTTGAAAGTATACAGTCAAAAGCCATGCTGCATTTTTTTCCATTGCAAATGCTAATGAAATAGAGCAAAATAAAATTAAAAGAGGAAATATATGCATTATGGAAAAGAGCAGTAATATGTTTAACATCCCATGAATATTCATGAATTGTAATATACAGGAGTTTGTAATCCCAGAGTTTTAACATTTAAAGATTAAAAACTGTTTAAAATAGGAAGGAAAATGACAATGACAACAACACAAACTTCTTTAATCTTTATATGCTATGCAATTAAGATCGGATTAAGACTTAGCTATATACCCTTCACCGTTTATCTTCAAGTTTCATATTCACTGTGTACAAAGAAAGAATTTCTTGTCTGATTGGATTTATGGATACTATTACACAGAGTTTTATCATTATCATAATTATCTTTGCTACATCTTATTGTCACACCTATCTGCCTAACTTTCAATTATCTTTGACTATAGACAAAAATGGCCACCTGATGAATGGATATTATCAGGATAATTTATCATTTTTAATAATGCATCCTTTCCCCCTTAAGACTTAATGTTTATATTAATGACAAAATGTAGAAAAATCAAATTGGGTAAATAACTGTCAGTAATGCAACCAGAGGATCATATTAGATGCCTTGATTCACATTAAAAAAAAAAAAGTAGACATGTGACCATAAATCCACAAAAGATGAACACCTGATTTTTGAAAAACCAGGCCATACATAAATACAAACTGGGGAAAAGAGAGTATCTTCAACAAATTTTGCTAGTTAAACTGGATGACTTTATGTAGAAGAGTGCAAAAAGATCCATACATATCACCCTGTACAAAACTTAACTCCTAGTGGATAAAAGACCGCAACATAAAGCCAGAAAAAAAAACTGGGAAATAGTATTAAACTCATAGATACAAGAAAAGACTTCTTTAGCACAGGCACTAAGATCAACAATAATAAATAGGACCTCATGAAACTGACCAGGACATTGTCATTCAGACAAAGCATCAACCTACAGAATGAGAACAGATTTTTACCCACATTACACCTGATAAAGGGTTAATACCAACAACATATAAAAAAACTAAAAAAGCTACTAGATATAAATTTAAAAACAGATCTAAATAGAATTCTCAAAAGGAAACACAAATGGCTGAGAAACACTTAAAGAAATGCTCAACATCCTTAGCCATCAGGGAAATACAAATCAAAATCACTATGAGATTTCATGTTATTATCTGTCGGAATGGCTACCATCAACGAAACAACTAACAGCTCATGCTAGTGAGAATGCAAACTTGTATAGCCACTATAGAAACCAGTGTGTCAATTCCTGAGGAAGACGGGGACCGATCTTTCTCAGAATTCACCTTTACCACTTTGAGTATGTATCTGAAGGATGAGCTAGTTGCTCAGCCATGATCACTGCTTCTCCTTTTATAATCGCCAGAAACTGGGAACAATGTAGATGTGCTGTCTTCATTAGACTTAAGCAAAGAATTATGAAATTCTCAGGTAAATGGATGGAACTGGCAATCATCCTCTGTGAGCTCTTCCAGACCCAAAGGACAAATATGGCATGTATTCAATTATATGCGGATACTAGCCATTGAGTAACTAATAACCAAGCTACACTCAGTAGAACATAGAAGTTAGCTCTAGAGCAAGAGACTGAGGCATATAGATCTCCTTAGGAAAGGAAAATAGAATAGATAGTTATGGATAGATGAGAGAAGATGGAATTGGAAAGCAGTCGATGGAGAGAATACATGAAGAGACAGAGGAGTAGTATAAAAACTTAACACTATAGAAGCTTCCTAAAATATGTACATATATGGAAGCAACCTAAGTGAAATAGCCAAATAATGGGAGAAACAAAGACGAAACAAGCTATCTCTTTTCAGCAAGTGAAGCTCCCAAATTAAGTATTTGTTCATACCTAATTGAGTTGTTTTCCAAAGTGATCCCATGGAAACTCCCAAACAACACACAGTCCATTGTCAAGAATATAGGTCTTCTCAAACAACAGCAGGCCTATTGCTGAGGACGCCTACACAACTCAGTGAACATGCAAAGCTGAGCTGCTATTTGGAGGCTATACTTCTAAATGCTAGTGTCTTTGGATACAAGGGTACTCCACATGCCCTCCGGAGAAACAAGGTAAAGGGCAGCTAAGCCACAAATTATTTCATCTACAATAGTATTCTGTCTGAAAGATATGCTAGTCCAAAGGTGATGCATAGCTTATGGGAGTAGCTGACCAAGACCTGATTTGACTTAAGGCCCATTCCATGAGATGGGTCCCCTATGCAACATTGCTTGTGACCAAAAACTGAGAATATATAGCCCAGAGATCTAGGTAAAACCAAATACCATTGTACTACTGTAAAAATTACAAAGAATCTCAGCATTTTCCTTGATACCCTGCAGGGTAGAGCCTTTCAGAGGCCCTCTGTGGTAGGCTCCTGTATTTTTCCGTTTTCTCCCTCCCCTAATTCCATCCTCTTTGTCTTTCTGAATGGGGATTGAGCATCTTAGCCAGAGTCCTCCTTCTTAGGTATACAGATTTTAGACTCATAGCCAAACTTTGGGCAGAGTGCAGGGAATCTTAGGAAAGAAGTGGGAGATAGTAAGACCTGGAGAGGACAGGAGCTCCACAAGGAGAGCAACAGATCCAAAAAGTCTGGGCACAGGGCTCTTTTCTCAGACTGATACTCTAGCCAAGGGACACTCAGGGAGATTGCCTGGAACCCCTGAATAGAGGTAGCCTATGGCAGCTCAGTATCCAAGTGGGTTCCATAATAATGGGGACAGGGACTGTCTCTGACAGGAACTGATTGGCCTGCTCTTTGATCACCTCACCCTGAGGGGGAACAGCCTTACCAGGCCACAGAAGAAGACAATGCAGCCACTCCTGATGAGACCTGATAGACTAGGATCAGAGGGAAGGGGAGGAGGACCTCCCTTATTAGTGGACTGGGGGAGGGACACGGGTGGGGAGGAGGGAGGGTGGGCTAAGGAAGGGGAGGAGGGAGGGAGGTACAGGGGGGATACAAAGTAGAAAAACTATAATTAATAAAGATAAAAATAATTAAATAAAAAATTACAAAGAAAATATAACAATACAATGATTCCTAATGACATTCTGCTGTAGTGATGGATCAGTGCCTTGCTCAGCCATCAACATAGAGCACACCCCTCCCATGCAGCAAGTGAAAAAAAAATACAGAGACCCATAGCCAAACATTATGCTGAGAGTGAAAGAAAACTTGGAACATTCAGTCTTAAAAGCGATTTCTCCATCAAATCACTCCCTTCAAAGCTCAGGACACTCTGAAGAAGAGAAGGTGGAAAGAGAAGAGGAGCCAGTGGTGGGCTGTATGACACTAAGAAAGCAAGGCCCTCTCAATCAACAGGACCTGTGTACACATGAATCCACAGAGACTGAGGCAGCACAAGGCCTGTACCAGATGGGATCTCAGAGTTGAAAAGAAGTGGAAACAGCCCCCATACCCAATCCGGAATCTATTTCCAATTGATAATCACTTCCAATTGAAAATTTTGTTTCCTCCAAGGAAATCTCACTGGAGAAGGAAGCTACTTGAGCGTTGGCTGCATGCCCAGCAGTAGATGGTCAATGGAAAACAAAATTCAACGGCATCCTAGGAGTGTCCTTGTAGTGTAATGTCGTGTCAGGTCTTTTTTGTTGCTGTTAATTTTATCTTAATAGTATTTATTTAATTAAATTACATTCTCTTTTCTTCTCTCTTTTACCCAACAGGTCCTTTGCTTTTATATTATGGTTTCTTATATATAAAATAAAAATAATATAGAAACATAAGAATATGTTTTTATATTATGGTTCTTACGGGGTTCATGAATATGAGTAGGAATCTTGCTTCATACCTTTCTCAGGCTCTTTGTCCTTCTGTAGGTTTTTTCTAATTCTGATGTGATAGTTTTTATTTTATATTACTGTATTATATTTTATTATTTTAAAACATAAAAGGAACAGAAACAGAAGGATCCCCAGGACTCTCCAGCCAACCAACCCCATCTGTTCCAGGAGTGTCAGCTTAATGAGAAACTTGTCTCAGAAAACAAGATGGCCAGGCCCTGAGAAAGAACACATTTACTTTGTTTACAGATGACAAATTTACCAGAGAAAGAGGTTTCCTATGGAAAGACAAAGTGCTCCTTTAGCCAGTACCAATACTTCCTGAAATCCATGTCCCCACATATTCACATGCATACACACTTGTGTGTCACACATGAAAACCCACACAATACACTCACTTAAACAAACAACATTAGAAAAATATAAAACAGCTCATTTTATAAAAAATAACTCTAGTAATCTGTAGAAAAGCCAAAGGTATATTAAGTACTGTAATATTGTTATTTTATTTGTTCAAGTCAGGATCTCAGTGGATGCCCCAGACTGGCCTGGGACTCACTGCATAAACTTGGTTGGTCACAAAACCATGACAGTCTTCCTTGTGCCTGCCAAATGGTAGCATTATACAAGAGAAAGACAAAGCCTGGCTACAGATACTTTGGAACCAAAAACAAGACTTTTTTTCCTATTATGTAAAGTTATATATTTGTGGGGAAGTACAGTTATTATTTTACCAATAATTATTAAAAATATAAAATATGCATGCTAATTTTATAAGTAGGCTTCTTATGTAAGCCTGCAACATGACTGACCCATGGTATAATAAAAAGGAAGGGTTTTATTGTATTTATGAGAAATAAAAGCCATATCTGGAAGAGTCCAGAGCAGAAAGAGAAAAGAATAATGAACACAGCCAGAAGACTGGACATGGTCAGGGCTATATGGGAGAAAGGAGAGAATAGTAGGGGACAGAGAACAGAGAAAACAGTGAGAGAAGCAGGAGCAGAGAAGACACACACACACATACAGAGAAAGAGAGAGAAAGAAAGAAAAAGAGAGAAAGAGAACAAATTAAATATAGCAGGATTATAAGAAGAGTAAGTAGCTGTGGGGAGGGAAGACCATGAACTGGAGGGAGTTTAGGTAGAGATGAGGAGAGAAGGGCTTTGGAATGTGTACCAAGTATTTGTGTTACTGAGGAAGCCTGGAGGCCAGCATGTGCTTTGGCATGCTAATAGGCTCTACAGGTAGCCCTATGTCCCTCTTGCCAGAGGTAAGGGAAATGACTCCATTTTGGTAGAGAATAGTAGCTTCACAAGTTCCTCAGGAATACTGGCTTTTATCAAAGCACAAGAAATCTGCCTATAGTCCAGGTTGAGCTCATTTACGGATATATGGTCTGCCTTTGGAGGCTTATGGAATTGGAGTTTCCTCTGAACCTAATGATTTTAAGAAAGTACAATGTGCAGTAGAAAGATGACAATGCTAGTTGGACAAAATGTTAATTCAAAATGCAGGTGGTAAGTATGTCTTTCCAGTTTGTTCCATTTTTAAGTCCCACATTTTCATGATAGAGTAAATACTACTATGATTTACTTTTTGATTGGGTGAGTTATGCATCTAATGATTTGTGTTTGAAATTCAAACATAACAGTTTTATAGTAAAAAGCACACAGTAGCTCTTTGCTAGTTCTACTCGCCTTCTCAAAAGATTCCTCTTTTGTGAGGGCAGGAATGTCAAACATTCACTTCTGTCAGCATTCTTCTACAAACAACGTACCAACTGGGCAATGATTCAGCTTATCTCATTCTGTTGGATCTCAGAGCTAGAGAATCCAAGATCAATTCTCTAGCAAGCTTTTGCCTCTTTCCCCCTTTCCATCAAATTTAACACCAGAGTTTTGAGAAAATACTGAATAGATAACCATCATTCACATCAACTTTCCTTCCCCTTTCTTTCCTCCACCAATTCCACAACTGTATTTCACAGGTTGCTTTCTTTTTCTACAATATTAAAATCAAAAGGATCAGTGACACGATAAAATGATTCATGAAAAGGAGGAAAAGTTAAGCATTGTACTGTTTCCCATTAACTTAACGTATGTTCACTGCTGTGAAGCCGAAAGCCTTTTGCGGGTCTTCTATAATTTCTTTGACTGAACTCTCAGACACAGGGATAATAGATTACGTTCTGCTTTGAAAAGTTTTCTGTACCCAATAGATGAACCATAAAGTAATGGAGAGTTTTAAGCTGTATAGTAAGGGCTGATATAATGTGGACATACAGACAAAAACAGCCCTGAATTCAGCAGCCAGACTGTTTGGTCATGGGATTCTATCATAGAAGCTGGTCACACAAGCCATGCATTATTACTTTTATATAGCTTGCAGCTTTCCAACCTTGTGTGAATGTCATATTTTCAGTCTGACACCCTTTTTTACATTACAAGCGGGACATTATTATATAAAATACCTTAATATGAGACATACCCCAAGAGTAAAATCTTGTAGAGTTTTTAGATCTAGATTTAGTAAAATCTTGTAGACAACATGTAGAGTTGTCCTGTTCAATACAATTAGCCACTAGCCAAGTGTGAATTCCGCATATGGTAAGACTGAAGTCCTATGTGCTGTTAATTCTAAATTATACACCAGATTTATTTTAATACACATGCCAGATGCAGTATGATGGAGAATACATACAAGTAATTTTCATTCTTTATATTTCATATTTATCAACTTACATGGCACAATTATTTTATCAGTTTACCATTTTTCTTTTCACTGTGACAACTAGAAAAATTTAAATGACAGTTGCAGCTCTCATCTGTGTATCTAAAGTGCTAATGAAAAGATCTGCCACTTAGCAGACATCATTTTAAGTTTCAATATACTGACTCCTTACATTTGATTTAAGATAAAGCCAGAAAAAAGGGTGATATAATGCAATAAAATGTAACACAAAGAAATTTTAGCTGACACACATATTTATCAATGTTTTATTGTATCTATTTTTTGAGCGTCACTGCCTTAGAAGTTAAAGATCGGGCTTTCTTTGTGTCTTATTTCTTCCTGCTTTTAAGTTTTGTCTTTCTGATAGTTATGGCATGATGGCTGATGGTTCTTTATCCATTTGACATATGCATAACTTTTATCATGTTGGGCAATTGGAAAATTGATTATAAAGTGTTTTTCTACTTGTTAAAAATCTCTTGTATTTTCTTTAAGGACTTAACAAAGTTTAGTAATAATTATCAATCTATATATCCATATATATATATATATATATATATATATTGATCATTTAGAATAAATACTAGCATGAAATCTGTTGCCTGCTCTTTGATCAACTCTCGGGGGAGGGGGCTTACTAGGGCACAGAGAACGAGGATCCAGCCAGTCTGATGAGACCTAATATGTGATGGTCAGAAAGTAGGGGAGATCCGAGTAGGGAAGGAGGACTTCTCCTATCAGTGGACTAGGAGGGAGGGAGAGATAATGGGACCAGGAGGAGATGAGGAAGGAGGCAAATGCCAGGTTACAAAGTTAATAAATTGTAAATAATAATAATAATAATAATAATAATAATAATAATAAGTTTTGCCCTTAAATGTTAGCCTGAGTGTTTAGAGACCAGTTCCCTCACATTTTCAATAGACTCAGAACTCAAAAAATATATAATGATCACAGAAAGGTGTTGTTGAGAGAAATTCTGGCAGATCCGAGGTGTTCTGGATTATACCCACTGCTTTCTCCATCCACCTCTCCTGTCATATCTTTTATCCTCCATTCAATTTGTCTTCCATTTGGCCCTAATCAATGTACTTTTACTTGATCAGGTGATCAGGTACAAGTAAGACAAAACAAATCCAAAGAATCATGTTTGCTGAGGCCATTTTTTTAAAATTTTTTTTAAACTTTAATATTTTGTCAATCATGGATTTAAAAATTATAAATGTCATTTTTAAACATTTTGCAATAAAATTAATTTATTTTTATTGCTTCATTTTTGGCACCACCATAAATTCTATCTCAGAGATAAATGTGTCATTTACTTCACCTCATCTCAGGCCTAAAGATAATAAAAAGCCCTATAGTTGGCAGAGAGGGTAAATCTTTTCATATGCCCCATGGGACAAATAGTGACTGCTCCAACAAATCAGGCCATTGTCACTCCTACGGCCATTAAGATGTTTCATAGCTTCTGAGAAAGCTGTTTTCCCTTCTATTTTCCTGATAAAATGGCAGAGAATTGCCTGGCCCAGCCATCAAATCCTTTCATCTGTCCTGAATCTTCATTCTATCAATATCAGCATCAGATTGAATGTACAACACGCCTACTTCCACCATTCAAGAGGAAAGTCAGTGAGAAGAAATATTAAAAGAAAGTCTTTATTCTTAAAACTTAAGAAAAAAATCACTCTACACCTAGACTACATATTTTGTACTACTTATTAATAAAAGAACGTAATGTTTGGTTCTTACACATCACTATTTGGGACATTCCATTTCATAGAATCAAATACAACTCACTGACAAACAGAAAAATACAAACTCCAGTAATTTTAAAAGAGTTTTTTTCTAAAAATAGTCAAATTTCTGGTTTAATAATAAATTATATTTCTGGGATTTGAGAGATGGCCAAGGGTTTAAGAATGTGCGCAGCTCTTACAGAGGACCCAAGCTACATTCCTAGCACCCAAGTCCAGCTGCTTATAGCTATCTGTGACTCTAGCTCCAGAGGAATTGATATTTGTCATCTGACCTCCATATACAAATAACAAATGTACCCATATACAAATATGGGTACTATATTTGTACCCATATAAAAGTAACAAATGGAATGCATATACAAATATACACATGCACATACATACATACATAGTGAAAATTAATCTTTAAATTATACTTGTAAAATATGGTCTATTTTATAAACAATCTATGCTTAATATAAAATATATTATTTTTAGTCTGAGCTGTCATTTGTTTTTAAAGATTATAAGCACCCTTCTTGTTCTTTGGTAGCTGGTACATCAGGCAGGACCATTGTTTGAAAGTACTCTTAAGCTATATTATAATCCGTCAGTGTAGAAAACCTTGAGGGCAGTCTTTTTATTGAACGATGCCATCATGACATCAAACTTTCCTGGTTAGGAGTATGATCTGTTGACTATGATCACATGAGGAAGCAAATAATAATGTATGATTCATTTGGTGTTTCACATGTGTAAGCACTTACACAAAGACTTCTAAGATTTCTTTTAAATTCTACTGTTGGCAAATCTTGGTGGAAATCAAATCGTAAAAATTACTTCTACTTAAGCAGCAGCCAGCAAGTCAATTTACATTTTTATAAATAAATTCTTTTATTTCCACATTATCAAAAATCCTGAGGGATTTACTGGTATAATTTTAGGGTTGACTCTTCCAAGAGAAAATGGAAAAAAAAAAACACAATCTTCCTCTTTAGAGATTTAAATGAGTTTTGTATACAGAATGTTATGGGAAATGAATGCCAATTTGTTTTCATTAGAATTGTTCTGCTTCTATGGCATCTCTTCTTCCTCTAAGATGTTTGTTTATACAGAAGGCAGTGTAAGACATGCAGGCATGCATTCATTCTTTCAACACCCAATTTTTATTGGACATGCCCATGCTGAGATCAGTAGGAAGGAAAGACATACATTTCATAATTCCAGATTCTTGAGAATCTGGTAGAAAAATAAGTATATAGGCAAATCAGGATGCAAGTACCATTGGGAGAACAATAAATTCATTTGTATGAAATCAGGGGGGAAAAAAAAACTTCCACATGCTTTTCCCAAAACACTTGAGGTTGTTCTTTATTTGTTTCATGCAGGTATGTGATATATTCTGAATGCTCTGATCTACATGCATCCCGACCCCCCAACAATATCAACTTCTCCCATTTACAAGTCTCTTTAAATTCATAGGATTAATTTTTGTTTCTGACACATTGAATTTAACCATGGCTTTTCCAGGATCAATTGTTTGTTTGTTACTACCTTTGGGAGTGTAGTGAGCTCACTAATACGTGTACAACTGAAACAAGATCCCTCACTCTCCCAGTATCCACGAATGAACACCAGAAAGAGATAGAGCCACAGTTCCTCCTTCACTGATGAACAAATGTTGATAAGCTCAGTCTTGTTCTGGTGGAGTGGAGGCCACCGCCCTTACGGAGAGTTAGTGATTGTAATGATTACTCCATGCCTTCAAGCTGAAGTTTCACAGCCCTTTCGCATCTGATATGTTTTTTCTTTCTTCGTGTCACTTCGTCTGAGAATTCCTCTATATCTTTTTTTAAATAAATTTATTTATTTTTATATCAATCACAGGTTAGGTTTTTTGCATCCCATACATAGCCCCCTCCCTCACACCCTCCACCCTACCCAACCCTCCCTCATCTCCTCCCCGCCCCCTCCAAGTCCACCAACGGGGGAGGATCTCCTCCCCTTCCATCTGACCCCAGATCATCTTGTCTCCTCAGGGCTGGCTGCAATGTCCTCCCCAGGAATCTAGCCAGGCTGTTACTCCCTGGCATGTATGGGAGAGGATCGAAGAGTCAGCCATCAAGCTCAAGACTGAAACAGCCCCTGTTTCCCTTACTAGGGTCTTCAGTTAACCAATGAGTTATCATGGGCA
>CM053751.1:47939711-48006251 GCA_028658305.1 Pachyuromys duprasi
TCAAGAAGTTAAAAAGCAATAAATCAAGTAATCCATTTAAAAAATGGGGTATGGAGCTAAAAAGAGATCTGACTGTAGAGGATTATAGAATGGCAGAAAAACACTTAAAGAAATGCTCAACGTCCTTAGCCAGCAGGGAGATGCAAATCAAAACGACCCTGAGATTTCACCTTACACCCACCAGAATGGCTAAGATCAAAAACTCTAGTGACAACACATGCTGGAGAGGTTGTGGAGAAAGAGGAACCCTCCTCCATTGTTGGTGGGAATGCAACCTTGTACAACCACTCTGGAAATCAATTTGGCGCTTTCTTAGACAATTAGAAATAGTGATTCCTCAATACCCAGCTATACCACTCTTAGGCATATATCCAAAAGATGCTCAAGTACACAACAAGGACATTTGCTCAACTATGTTCGTAATTCCTCTGTATCTTAGAGAAGGTGATACAACTGTCTTGTTTATAGGTGATTAATCAACAGTCACAGTTTCTTAATAATTCACACAGGCATGAGTCTTGGAATTCACTGCTGTTTACTGTAGAAAGAAACTTCCTTGAGCAAGACTGAGAGTAGTATTTTTCTATTGTCACAAACACAATTATTTACACAGTAGTTTGAGGCTAAGTTAAACTAGCATGTCCATTCTAGGATCTACTACCATTCGAACATGGATTTTTGACAAGGTATACAGTTTATTAAATGAAGTCTCTCTTGTGGAACAAGCCTCAAATCCACTCAAAGAGTGATTCTTTACTCTCACAGGAACCATGCCACTATGACATCAGGTAAACATATCTTGCCTGGCATGTTGGCATTGATAAACACAGGATTCACAGCTGGATAAGACTGTCAATGGCTTTTCTTCTCTAGCAGCCTGAACAGTAGCTTCCAATGTTATGTATATTAAATCACGTACTTTTTGACCCAACATTTCTAAATTTTCAAAAATATTCTACAGGCTTCTTGGATCTGAGCGATAAAGAACAATATACAAAACTACTTTGACAAAGATACAGTTATAAAATATGGAATTTTGATCTACTCATCATGTATTATTCAGTTCTTTAAAAAGTAACCTGTTGGTGGACTTGGAGGGGGCGCGGAAGAAGGAGATGAGGGAGGGAGTGGGAGGGTAGGAGGGAATGGGGGAGGGGGCTACGCCTGGGATTCAAAGTACCCAACCTGTGATTGAGATAAAAATAAATAAATTAAATAAAAAGTAACACATTTTAATATGCAAATGAAATAAAGGTTTAGGCATGAAAAGGTCAGATTTGTAAATATATACATAATAAGATCCTATTTAAAAATATTTTAAAATATTTGATCTCCCTCTATACAAGAATATATATATATTCTAATATATATATACATATATATACATATATATATATAGGCTGCAGAGATGGCTTAGCAGTTAAGAGCACTGGGTATCTAACACCCTCATCCAGACATACATGCTGACAAACCCACTAATGTACATATAATAAACAAATACATTTTAAAAAATAATAATTTACCATATTTTTAAAGGAATATATATTCACATATAATTAATCTCAATTTCTTTAAGAACATTCATTTGAGCTCTTAATATTTAAGGTATTCCTCTAAATATTGGGGACATCATGAAAAATAAAACCCCAATACTAGTATTTATTAAAAAATACATTCTAACGGTTTCTACAATCAAGGACCATGTGTGGATGTGGACTGGAACCCCCCGCACGGATGGGGCCCATGATAACTTGGTGTAGGGCTGAAGACCCTACTCAGGGAAACAGGGACTGTTTCAGTCATGATCTTGATGGCTGACTCTTTGACCCTCCCCCATATAAGCCGGGGAGTGACAGACTGGCTAGATCCCAGGGGAGGACATTGCAGCCAGCCCTGAGGAGACAGGATAACCTGGGGTTGGATGGAAGGGAAGGAGGTCCTCCCCTGTTGGTGGACTTGGAGGGGGCGGGGAAGAAGGAGATGAGGGAGGGAGTGGGAGGGTAGGAGGGAATGGGGGAGGGGGCTACGCCTGGGATTCAAAGTACCTAACCTGTGACTGAGATAAAAATAAATAAATTAAAAAAAAATAAAGTTAACTGTTGTTACAAAAAAAAAATACATTCTAGATAAGAAAGTAAATCAACAAAAATTACAAATTACAACTGATCACCACAATCCAAGGAGAATGAAGTAAGAAAATGCTATGTTGGACATTGTGCAGAGTTTATTGCTTTGGAAAGGTAACAGTAGCAGACGTCAGGATAAATGAGCCTTGAAACTGAGGACAGCAAAAGTAACTGTTAGCCAAAATTAGAATGAATGTCAAAGTGAAGGGACCCAAATGATGCAGAAGAGCCAAAATGGAGGGAAAGTGGAGTGAGTTACTGCCAAGAAACATTAAATTTAGTTAAAGCCACCAGAAATAGTAGAAACTACCTTAGATAATAATGGCTGCTAGCGACAGAGGTCTCTCTGTTATATAGCACACACAGGCTCACAAACACACACACGATCATATATTATTGTTGAGAAATGAATCTATAAACCATTTGACTATGCTGAAGTATCGGTTTCACTTTGACTGACATGCAGGTAAATCATAAGAGACTGAGAACTTCTCTAGTGGGATGAAAGAACTGGACAATGGAATGTGGAGAGAAGAGTTTCCTGTGCACGTCGACAAGCCTGTTTGAAATCTCTTCCAGGGAGCCAAAGAGATAAAAGGAAAGGACTACAAAGCACAGAGCCAGTGCAGAGAAGGTTAAATACAAGCTCCCACTGCCATGATTTAGCCCTGAAAGAGCCGGGGAACTTCTGAAGGAGTTCATATATCACAGAAGCAGAGGAAGTGAGTCTGCTGTATAAACACACCTCAGGGCTGCTACTGTTCCCATTAACTGTCTCAGTAAAGGTCTGCTTCCAGACAGATCCCTGATGCAGCAGAACTGATAGAAAAACCACAGGGATAGCTAGAAATTACTGGGAGATGAACGTCAGGAGCACTCACTAGACACTCTTCAGGGAAAGAAGGAGGAAAAAAAGATTTATAAGATTTGCCTATTAAAGCCTGACATCTGGGAATTTTCAGACTGTCCACATTTACTATTTTTCTCTGTGTCTTCCGTTAGCATTGGCAGATGTTCATTGTTAATTGTCTGCAGCTGCTAATTTCTATAATGAGACTGTATGATGAATGTTTTGAATATTTTCCTTAAATTTCTCTTGCAAGCAAAAGTCAATGTAACTGGCAAGTGGAACTTAAAATAAACAGATAAATGAATACTATTTCAGAACAGGGTTAGTCTTTCAGAGAGACCCGCATCCATTTTCTGCTATTTTTTAAGGAACGTTCAAAACTTCATGGTATGTAGAAATATCTTACTTATAATGAGTTCTTTTGAAGAACCACAATGACAGTTATCATCCTTGGTTTATTCAGGGTCAAAGATTAGGTTTGTCTGTATAGTTTTGCTTGACTAATTCACCTTTCACAAGAAACGTTCTACCCTCTACAGTCATCCATGATTTTTGTTATCTATCCCAAATCCTGTCTTTTTATTTTGAAACAGGGTCTCTCTATGTAGCCCAGGATTTCCTAGAACTCTTAATGTAGAGCAGGCTGGCCTTAATCTCACAGAGATCTACCTGATTCTGCTTTTCAGGTGATGGGAGTAAAGGGCTGTGGCACTCAGTCTGGTTATCCAAATACTGTCATGAAGTAGATTTGATTACAAGACACAATAGTCAGATGAGTAATGAACAAAGAAATTACACATCATAGTGTGGGAATGAGGATATGAATAAGTTCTACTCAATTGATTTCAGGGATTTTCACAATATGTGATTTTCATATTTCTTTGTGTATAGATTGATATAGATAGATAGGTAGGTAGATAGATAGATAGATAGATAGATAGATAGGTAGGTGATAGATACAGATAGATACAATTATACAATTATCTTGGAACATTGATTTATATAATAGATGACTTTGTAGATTTGGTTAGGTCTATACTGGACATTCTTAGTTCTATTCTTTATTCCTTTTCCCACAAGCATGAAAAAAAGTGTCACATTAATCTAATCTATTAATAAGGACAGTAAGAAAAAAAGGACAGTAATAATATCTACCTCATAGGGCAAAAATGGGCTTCTAGACCTTGAAGCATGTGTGGCAATCAAAGATGATTTTCAGGATTTGTTCTGGGCTTTCATCACTTTGTTTCTAAGTATTGAACTTGGGTGGCCAAGTTGGGAGGCAAGTGCCTTTACTCACTGAGTCATCATACTGTCCTGCTTTCCCAATATTTTAAATAAAATATCTTCAGGGAGTCTTTGAGGTCTTTATTTTTTTTACCCTGTATTAACATCTCTATGGTTATTGTTTAGGTGCTAAAATATATAAAAAATATACCATTTCTTCTTGGCATGTATCACAGCACCCGCAAAATCCATTATAAAAAGATGCCTAAATGTAGAACTATAGGCAATCAATACCACACGACAGTTAGAGATGTAGTTTTTTTTGCATGAACAAGCCAATGATAGCTTTTCTAGTTCCAGGTGGCCATCCCTAAACACATGTTCATACAACCAAAACTAAATGAACTCAGTGGGTTGAGAAATATACACTGCTTGAGTAGATGAACAGAATCTCTAGAGGCAAAGGCCTTTCCCTAGCAACCTACTCTTAGCCCTGGTAAATAGCAGGAGAGTTCTTTCAGTCTTAACAAACAGGATACCTGTAGCAAGAGGGGAAAACACAGAATCAGAACAGAATACACCATATTGTAGAAATCTTGTCTGAGCCAGAGACAGTAAGACTTTCGCCCTGGAACAGAGATGATCCATGACAAGTATTTAAAGTTGCTGGTGTATGCAACATACTAGTGGAAAGAGGGCTGAGAACAATCCCATGATTTAAAACAGCAGACATTTCTGGTTACAACACCCACTGCCATTCTCATCAAACACATACCTTCTCATTGTGTAGCAAACAGCACAAAGATCAACAGAGGAAACAGATATCACAAGGGTCTACTCTAATTAGAAGATACGAACTCAAACATGGAGAGAAAGATGAATAGAGTAGTCCAGATTCCAGATCAGAGGTGAGGTTCACAGTTTGCTTCTGCACTCAGGTGAGAGACTGGAAAAGGACAGACACTATCTAATATACAATTTTCCTTTTTAGAAAAACACATTCTCTGTCCTTTGTTGTCCCCTGTCCCCCTTCCACCCCTCTGACACACTTCCCTCTGCCAGGTACTTTAAAGGGTACAGTTTTGTTGTTACATATTTTTAGGTTACAATTCTTCACTCCTTTCTTTTTTCATTCCTCCCTTGGATTATGTTGCTCTACCCTTTCCCTTCGTTACTTTCTATCTTCTATTTATTTCCCTCTTATTTCCTCTGCTGCTGTAATACTAATTTCTAGCCTCACTAAATTAATTTTCTTACTATCCCTACCTTTGTAATTAATATACTACCATATGCCATAGTCATGGAATTTTATTGCCCTAAAGTTACTGGACTTGTGTGGTATTAATATGTTTCCCTAGATAGATCACCTCTCAGTTATTGTTGTTGCTAAAGTTAGCATTCCTCTATCAAAGGGTACCTGTAATTTACTTGGTATACTGATCATGCAGGTTGAGTTCCATTCACAGTGATGTCAGGAGAAAGCACAACATAACTCTATTATAATATAATACCTTTTGTCATTTCAAATGCTTAAAGCAAAGGACACAATGTTTTGTTTTTGTTTTAAACCAAGCTAATGACAATAACAAATTTGAAAATCCCGTTGCATGAAAAAATCAACCTAACAAGACTTCTCCAAATATTACCAATTGTATTCTAATGTATTTTGGTCAGGGTAAATGAGATTAAATCTCTGAAAAAATATGCTATAAGATGTTTAATAAAGTCAAAATGGGCCTAAATAAACTCCTGAAAAAATAAAAGAGAATGAAAATAAACGGTGGAAAATTTTAAAGGTCTTGATTCTCCAATAGAAACACTTTTCTTGATACCTGGACAGAATGCTAGACCAAACTTTAATTCCAGCAGTTTACTTTGGCTCACAGCTGGGAGGGCCAATTTATGATTGTTCCTGAACAATCTTCCTTACTCTCTGCCCCAAATTCACTTGTTCTACTCCTCCAGGACAGACTAATCTAATTCTATGTCTCATTGTCTGTTGGATTAATTCCCAAGTCTACAGCTCTAAACCTAATTGCCATGCACACATTTTTTACCCCAATTCCAACTTCCTTTTCGTCTAGTCTAGTCTGCTCTTTCTGTCTGTCACGTTGTTTGTTTCACAGGCAACTACAGACACCTTCATCCACTGCCCTGTGAGCACTCTACCTTGTTTATTCTCGCCTTTTTCATTATTTCTTGGCTTTACTACAAAATTCCCTTTAAGTGATATTCTTTAATGTCCTGACCATTTCTCACTAACTTCATTCCTGGTTTCCTTTGTTCACCCATTTTTTAGATGATCCATATATATATACATATATATATGTATATATATGCATATATATACATATATATATTTCAGACCTCTTCCTATAAAATGAATCATGCCATTGGTTAAGAAGGTGTATCTAATTTCCATTGCATCATTTTCATTTGTGGACACATCTGGACAAGAGTCGAATTTGTATGTCTTTCCCAGCATGGGTGAAGTGGTTTATTCATCAGGAGTTTAAAATAACAATGTAAGACAAGACTGGCCTGCTCTCTCCTCAGAATTGCAGCCTTCAGAAGTATTTAACTTTTCTGTAGGCATTCAGTTTTCCTATAAGAAAATGGGTCCCTTGTTTGGTAGTGAAATAACAGTAATTATGAAATAAAATATTAGAACAATCGTTTGCTCACAAATAAAGCACTGTAAAAGTTTAAAACTCCATACAAAGCATATCACTCAGTTCGTTCACTTAGAAAGGAGGAAAGAGTGACAAATGCAACCCCCAACATCACTCTACTGTTACTAATCTTTAAGTTGTTTTAGTTTGATGGAGCCTATGCTAAAAATTCTACAACAGTATTAGAGCCTCTCACAGTTTGATCCTAATCTAATTCCTGTGTTTATTTCCTTCTGATCTTCTCATGTCACTGCACACTATAGTGGTATGTAATTGCTGCCGTATTAAGTCCCAAAGAATACATAAAAAATAAGTGTCAGCCTGAGGTCAGTTATATGGCTGCCTGCCTGCCTGCCTATATACATTGTTTTTTTGCCATTAATGAAAAATGTATTTGCTATGGGTAGTGTTCTTACTCTTTCTTCAAATTTCAGTGGACATGTTTCATGATGTATTAAAGGATTCCCAATTCTACAGACAGAAGTATATATGTTTCTTTTAAACTCTAGGACCTTTAAGTGGTTCTATCACCAGCAGTTGGGGAAGGGTCTGGTAAGAGAGAATGAATGAATGAAGCTCTCACTCATCAACTGGAGAGGAAGCTGGCACATATTCAGGACCTATGTAATGCCGAGTGTCTTAGTAGGCTTTCTCTGTCTCTTGCTCTGATCTCTGCCCCACGCCTCACCACAGTGCTTAGCTCCCTACCCTATCTATCTTCTTCTCTTTCTCAACCTCCTCTTTCCCACTCTGTATGTGGGTATCTCTATGCTATTTGAGGATACTTATAGTTAAGGAGAAGGCTGAATTCTTATTCCTACAGATTAGACTGTCTATCCTATAAATACAAAATTAGAAAACTGAAATAATTTTCAGCATGTTTGAGGCCACAACAGAAAACTTCAGCACTATATTCAGTATATTGTTTCCATAGCTGAGTTATAACTAAGCAGATTATTTGTATTTTTAGTAAGAAGGGATGAATAAAGAGAAAATGATATCATGGGTTCACTTTTATTAATCTTTCAAGAATTATTCATATTTTTTCAGGATCTGTAATAAAATTTTCATAAAATTTGCAAGTCTAGTACTGGCAAGATCTCCCAGATTTTCAATTCACAATAAACATGCAGCCATGTCTCTTTTTTAAAAGTAAGTCTCCATACTCAAGTTGCCTGTCAGAATGCTAAGGGCTAGGCAGGTAAACTTAGTGGTTAAGGTTACACAGCAAAGACAAATTACAGGCCAAGAGACAATACACCAGCCCTTTAGGGCATTATGGTGCTGCCTCTAATCAGCAAGGCAAATTGCTTTTGGTTTTCTCAGAACACTTACTTGCCTACTCAAACCATGTGTCAGTTTCCACTTATTCTAAGACTACTAGGATCACAGGGCTAAAAATGATGTGTTCCTGATTACAGCTCTAACTTCAATCTGACCCTTCATCTGAATCCTAAAATGCGACTGTCTGAATTGTCTGACATCTAATGACACATGGTAGAGACTGAATATAGAAACACTGTTACGGTATCTGAAGACAGGGTCTCAGGGAGAGAAACAGGTCTAAATGACGGTGGTACCAGATAATGGGATTAGAGTAGATTTAAGAAATGAAAGTGTTCATTTATTTTGCCCAGTGATGTGTACAGATAGAAGGCATGATCCATACCCACATGAAAAACATACCTAAGCTGGTGCCTTGACCTTCAGCATCAATCCTATAGAAACTCTACAGAATACATGTCTGCTGTTTGAGCTAACCAGTCTATAGTACTTCAGTACAAGCAGACTACGACAGAAATTAAAAAGCCAATCACTCTTTCAAAGAACTATAACCACTACTCATCCTTCAGTTTTCAATTTGCTTTTTATTAAACTAAAGAGAATCAGGAATGCCACCCCAATTATTAGCTATAATCAATAACTAATCCTATGTGCCACATAACCTTGTCATCTCATGAGCAATAGACACAACAGCACTGTCATTGCCCATCTAAGTGTATGTATCCTTCCAGAAAGCACACTCTTGCAAAAGCAAGACCCCAATCTCTTTGGCTAAACATTCATATCTGAGACTTAGCAGAGCCTGGATATAGCATATACTCATGAACGAACATACAGTAGAAATAAAAGTATTGAAAAATGAAATGTTTCTTCTTATATTCATAACAATAATTTTTCTGTGGCAGCAGCAATAGATGCTCTTGAAAGCCTATCAGATACTCTCAGATTTATGTTAAACACATGACCTAAAGAAATTTAATTGCTACTTCACTTAATTGCTATATATGCCTAATACAATTTTTACCAGTGAACTCAGAAAAGAGAACTCTGGGGCTACAACTAAAATATGAAGAATATGATAAATTTAATTTGACAGGCTATAAATGTATTAGGAGAGGGACCATGAGAGGAGAAACATTCCAAACAAGAAAGGAGTATATTTGAACTCTCTGGGAAAAAATAAGTACATTGATGTTCTGAGAAGTAGAAAACAAGTGTCTATAGGTAAGGCTGAGGACTCAAGAAAAGACAGCATATGCAACGTCCACATGTATATATACTGGCTGATGGCTTCAACTTTGCCATTTAAAACAGTGTGCATTTTAAATGTATTGAGTGCTTTCTTGCACTGTTTTATCTTATATTTCAGATTGTGACCACCCTCGGTAATTTAAACCAGGAAAACAAAACTATCATAAAAATATCAATAATAGAGGATGGACTATAAAGACAATCCAGCCACATTAACTCTTTGTATGAATGTGTCCTCAAACTCTTTGTATGAATTTGTTCTTTGTTTAAAAGTGTTCCAAAACAAGAAGGGTATGAGCAATTGTTTTAAAGAAACTTACTTTGTAAAATGAAAGGCTCTATTTTAAAGACAGCATAAATGGAAAGAGTAGATGAGTTCTAAATAAATAAATAGCCAACCAATCATAAACTACATTGATATCAAAGTTAAACAGATTATATGGCAAATGGGTTTGGGTTTTAGGGATCTAGTTGCAGATTCCAGACTATATTTGTGCCTAGATTAATTTCCTAAAAGTGAGTAATGACTTATGCTAATTTGTACTCCGATGTTTGCCTGTACTAATATGGATGTAAATATGAATTCTTTTAAGTCAAGTTATCATAAATCAAGGGTGATAGATATTTGAAGTAGAAAGCTTTCTTCATGGAAATTGTATCAACTGTAAACACGCATCATGCTGAAATATTTCATTAGGTTAATCCTGTTGCATTAGGAGGATTTACTTCACCATGCTACATGCATCTTTTAAATTATTTTCTACACGCTAAAGAAACCTCTACATAATGGGATTTAATGGCATAAATACATTAAGAAAGCAAATAACTAATAATAACAGTAAAAACAAGCCCTTTGAAGTAAAGGAAAAGAGTATATTCTTATCAAAATCTTAATCTGAAAAAATCTTGGAAATCTATAAAAATGAAGTTCACCTTGAAGAATAAATTTGGTGACAATTGCTGTAATGTACCTAAAAATGGATTTGCTGATCAAAACTAAAATCCTAACAGTGACCAAAATATAACATCTGCTACTGATATAATGCAACAATAATTAAAATATATAGTATTTCCTCACAAGGGATCCACTGCTGTTTTTATTTATCCTTGCCCAACTGTGAAGATAAACTTTACTAAATACATGCAACATACTGTCAGCTCCAGAATAGCAGTTTTTCTTTGACAGAGAGCTGATGGGCTGAACACCTGGATTGTTTCATGGCCACAGAATTACAATCAGAGAAGATATGTGATTGCAGAAACAAAGCCACATGGACTGAAGCCATTCCCCTCCAGGACAATCAGGTTTCAAAGCCCTTCCTCCTATTCAGAACTTCTGAAAACCAATGCACTCATTTCTAACATGGCAGTTTATAGCTATAGATTATTACATTAGAGATTTCACAAACTTTTAAAGACCTTAATCAAAACCAAAATATTATGATGTATGTGGAACTTGCAACTGGCCATTCACCTTTCTTTTCTGCCCATGTATCTGACTATGATAAGTGTATGTACATGTGTGTGGTCACTTCTGTATGTCTTCCTATAGAGAAATAACTCCAAGTGTCTTCCTCTACTGCATTCTGCATTACCTACTGAGTCAAGTTCTTTCACTTGAATCCAGAACTCACCGGTGCAGCTAGTCTAGTTTGTGTTCATACTCCGGAGATTACCCTATCTCTGCCTCCTGAGTACTGAGGTTACACGCACGCCACCCAAGTCACTTGATGTTTACATGGATCCTGGTTATCTTAATGTCTGTCCCCCTGCTTGCAGGGTAAGCATGTAACTCACTGAGCCATGACTTAGTCCTGACATTCATTTCTTGATTCAGCATTGATTCCTACTTTCAAAAGAATCTTACATCAGTAGCATTCTTGTGGTGGTCAATCTTGAACCTCAACTCGATAGGGTTGTGAAAGATCCAGATTCTTAAGGAACGTGTCGGGTGTGTCGGTGAGTGTACTTAATATAGAGACTAACCAAATGTGAGCTATGTCAACCATTAAGCTAGTGTCTATGTAGAATGAAGTGGGGAAAGAAGAAGGCCCAGGCGTTTATGCTCTCTGTATATCTCTGCTTCCTCTCCCACCATGACATGTGGCACTCTCACCCCTCCACTCCTTCCCTGCCTTAACGCACAGAAACTCCTGAAGCCACAAGCTAAAATAAATCTTTCCTCCATTAAGATGTTTTGTGCAAGCATTTTGTCACAGCAAGTAAAAACTAAAACACTTCAGATTTATTATTTCTTACAGTACTCTCTTAATGTAAAATATGTATTTGTAAGTGCATTGTCTTCTACCTTATTTACAAATTAAATTACATGCATTTCCCAGGAGTCTTAGAGTGTACTGCTGGGGGAGGGTGAAGTTTCATGATCAGTTGATAATCATATCTTCTGCTATGGCACAACACAACACAAAATGACGCCATTGGGTTCAATCTGAGCACTTATTGGGAGCTTTTATTTGTGTGATGTGGGCTCTGTCTTAGCAAGCTTACAGGTAACAAATCATTCCATTCAAAAAATCTGCTTATACCAGAGATATTATTAGTTAAGTTGTATAGGTGATTAGACTGAGAGGTGGATAGTACTTTAACACACAGCACTTGCACAGGGCTGGGATCATTAGGTGTTAGAACCAGAGCTTGAAGTGAGGGAAAATTTCTTTAAATTGCCCACCTGTTACCACATTTATATATGGCTATTTTGTGATATTCTGCGATTTAAAAAAAGTTGAAAGCTTGATTTAATATAGCTGTGCCCATTTTCAAGTATGTAGCAATATTTACACTGAATAACCAACACATATTTCTGTCTGATGATCTGAAATAAGAAATATACACACTTTATGTGCACACTGTCTACCTAACTCTTTATGTAAAGTTAACAAAGTGCACATGAAAATGTAGCAATCACTATTCCCTAAAATGTATATCTCTACCAGCTACCCCCTGTGGTTTGTGTATTACAATTGTCCTAAGCCTGAGAAGCAACACGTACTCAGTTCCTCATGGTATTTGCAAGTTTTCTGATCCAGAGTTTCAGCTTGAATTAAGCAGTCCTTATTGGCTCAGCAGGAGTCTTCTGCTTTTGCTCCAACGTGTGGCAGTAATGTTTCATGACTGAAAATTATGCCATAATGAAAAACAAGTCACAATTAATAAAAATCAAAATGAATACCTGCTAGATTCATTTAATGGTTTAACAAATTAGGAGAGAGTTTTATGAAAAGACCTATACAAGCAAAGGACTCAATTTCCAATTAGAATCAGCATTCATGATTCATCAAACTCCTAAGGGTAAGGAGAAAACTAATCAGCTGTTTTCTTCTTTACATTCTCCTTTACCCGTGAAGCGATATTGACTGTCAAAAGAAAATCATGGTGAACACCATTATAAATTATAATTGCTAGGCATGATATGTGAACCTAAATGGTGAGTCTTTGAAGCCCAAATACTGGAATATAAGTCCAGATTTTTTAAACAATAATATTTTTAAATTAATTTATTTTTATTGATTATAGTTTATTCACTTTGTATCCCAGATAAGCCTCCTCCCTCAACCCCTCCCGATATTTTTAAACAATTATTTTATTTTTAACTTTACTCTATTATGAATAATGTCATAATGAGCATACCAGTACCCACTACTTCTTGAAATTGTCCATTTAATTTTAAGGTAAACTTCTGGAGAGGTAAATGCCAGATGAAAGGACCTGAATGTTCATCATTGTCAGATTTGTGAATGGAAATTGCTTTGAACTACAATTTTCTAGTTTACATTTTCTTACTTGAGACACTGAGCATATTTTATTACAGAAAGTTATGAGAATGAACTCACGTATTTTGTGTATTTCTCCCCAAACTCACCTTCAGTGATTTGATTAAGTAGCCTGAGATGGGCATAGGGGAGAATAGTAATATGAAACAAATACAGGATGCAATTTTATTCATTTTGTTTTGAGTGAAAGGGTGAGAAGCAAACCTTCTTCCATATGCAAAGTCCATTTGCACTTCAGTCTTAAATAGTCTATCTATATTCTTTGTCTAGGTAAAAGTTCTCTTATTTTTATTTTATTTTTAATCTGTGGGCTGCTTTAATCTAATGTGGAGATATATTTATTATTAAGTCTGGTAATCATTAAATGAATCCTTGTCCCTAAAACTTGGTCATTAGTTAAAGAAAAAAAGCAGCATAAATATAAAAGATTTCACTCAGGATGATCCTTTTCAGTTCCCACCATTTACCTGAAAATTTCATGATATTCTTGTTTTTTTATTGCTCAGTAATAGAAGCAGAAAGACATACATGGTATATACTCACTCATATAGACATATAAAATAGGATAAACCTACTAAGATCTGTACATCTAAAGAAACTAATCAAGAGGGAGGACTCTGGCTAAAATGATCAATCCCCAACCAGGCAAAGCAGATGGACATCAGAAGAAGAAAAGAGGAAACAATCTAGGAGCCTGTCACAGAGGGCCCCTGAAAGGCTCTGCCCTGCACAATATCAAAGCAGATGCTGAGATTTATGGTCAACTGTTGGGCAGAGTGCATGGAATCTTATGAAGATGAGGGAAATAGTAAGATAGGGAGAGGACAGGAGCTCCATAAGGAGAGCAACAGAACCAAAAAATCTGAGCACAGGGCTCTTTCCTGAGACTGATACTCCAACCAAGTACCATGCAAGGAGAAAACCTAGAACCCCTGCACAGATGTAGCCCATGGCAGTTCAGTGTCCAAGTGGGTTCCATATTAATGGGAACAGGGACTGCCTCTGACATGAACTGATTGGCCTGCTCTTTGATCACCTCACCCTGATGGGGAAGCAGCCTTACCAGGCCACAGAGGAAGATAATGGAACCACTCTTGATGAGAGCTGATAGATGAGGAGCTAAGGAAGGAAAGGAAGACCTCCCCTATCAGTGGACTTGGGAAGAGGTATGTGTGGAGAAGAGGGAGGGGTTTATGGGGGGATACAAAGTGAATAAAGTATAATTAATAAAAAATTAAAAAAAGAAGATTTCAATCAATTTAAAATCTATTATATCACATAGAAGGGGAGGAGGTCCTCCCCTATCTGGGAATTATAGAAAGGTCATAGAGGGTGGGTGGGAATAGGAGGAGACAAGGGAGGGGGCTGCAGCAAGGATACAAAGCGAATAAATGGTAATAAATAAATATATAAATAAAATTATATAAAAATTTTTAAACAGAATAAAAATCTTTTATAGTTTTTAATAAGTCATTAGATATCCTTTACAAGGTAAGATTTTATGGTTGACTATAAAGTAAGCACATAAAAATTATATGATTTTAAATATTATAAACAGAAAATAATGAAGCAATTAAAAAGTTTTCCTGTAGCATAGAAGAAGGGGCAGTTATTAGAAATTCATAGAATGAATTGGATTTCAATATTACTGTTCTACCAGGTCACGTTGTGATTGATCTAGCATTCTAATGCTCATGATGCATTATTAAAGTGCTGGATTGATCACACAGGGAAGGACGTTCTGGTAACCTGATATCTAACTTGATATTTAACTTTTAAATAGCATGTGAAGAAGGTTATTCATTTTCCAAGGATAAACAATGGCTTAAATACATTAAATTGTATAAAACAAACAGAGGTAGAACTTTACTCTTCAAAGAGACTCTACTTGAAAAGAATTTAATCACTATTAAAAAATGTATACACCTTTGTACTTTCCATTCACATATACTGAAGAAGAGATTTACAAAATGAATTTTGATAAATTTTTAGTTAATTTATAGAAGGAGACTACACAGGATGTTAAAAGTACGTCAGACTGAAATGAAAGGGCATTATTAAAGGCCAAAGAAATTTAAATTTCTTTCAACAGGAAAATTTTCAAAGTCAAATGACCATGAAATTCACTTACACATAATTTTCCTATTGCTGGTTATGAACAATCAGAAAAGAAGTCACTTTTCTATTTTCACAAAGATATTTTTATAGATTAACCATGCAGAAGAAAAGTTCTATTCACATTTATTTTCTGAATTTATGATTTTGGAGCCTGACACTTTTAAAACATGCCTTATTATTGCTTTCAGTTCCCGCTGTTCCTGCTCAGCCTGTTTTCAGAATCATTAAATCATATTTATGAACTGACCAAACACATAACTAGCAAGTCTGATAACCATGTTTTCTCCTGCCTTAGGTCGTTAGCGGACTGAACATTTTAAAACATAACAAAACATTTTATGTGTCATAGGAAGAGAAATAGAGCAGATCAAGGGCCATCCTTCTTGATGCTCCCTGCTCTAGCCAGGGCATTCCTCTCCTTTCTTATAATCCGCCTAAGTATTGATGCATTCCAAAAACGACCCATCTTCTTTTCCTAAGCTGATCTTAAGTACCCATTTCTATCACCCATGAAAGAGTTTATGTTCACGACTCTTTCAATTACCATTAATTATCCCATTGCAACCTCCGACTCCAAAGATTCAGAGCTCTACCACATACTAGAGTACTTCATTCATATGACTGTGTGAATTTGCTAAATTCTCCATGTCCTTTCATTAATAAACCGTGAATTACATCAGTGGAGATTACGCTTAGATATCTTTCTAAACTTCATAGTCCTAGTCACTTCCCTGGTACCTTCAAGCAAGAATATTTGTCTAGCATTGCTTGAAACACCTGTAAAATACATACTGGCAACTTGCTTGGTAGGGTAGAAGAAAACAAAGCATTTTCATATTTTGTCGAACATGCAATCTTGCTACCGTAAACACTCTTCCAGTTTAAGAGAACTTTGAATAGAGAAGTAAAACAAAACATAGCATTGCACTCTAGAAAATCCTGATATTCAGCATCCAAGATATTTTTAAAAACACCTTCAAAATAATTGCATTAGTTCAGATCCAAGAATCTGTTTAATTAGCTTTAGTAAATAGAGGTCAAGTTAATTTCATAAGAAGTTGTCCCACCCATACATCCTTGCAATCTAATTTCACTAAAAATACAAAGTGGCAAGATTGAATAGGATGGGTATGTTACAGTTTAATCCAGGCGTTATCTTTGTTGAGAAAACATGCAGATACACACACATACTTTATACATGCAAATACACATACATATAACCACTCTCACATCAGAGTTATATTTCAAATCAATTGAGGACCACTATTTCATTAAAAGTCTCAGTTTTCTGGATATATAGAAATGCTTTACAATAAAAATATAAATATACCTCACAGATACTTAAAAAAAAATCTAACAAAGGAGTGCCAGGCCATCATAGAGTGAAGGTAAGCTCAAAGTTACTCAACAATCATGGCCAACAGGGTTGGCTATTTAATGAGAAAACTTTAAATGGGGCAAAAATAGTCACTGGGAAAATGAAACTACCCTGGGTATATTGGGTATTATGGGGCATGAAGAAAAAAATAATGCAATAAATTGATATAATTTGGGAGGAATTTGGTTGATTCTACATAAAATAAGCAAAAAGCAATCAAATATTTAATTAAGCAAAGATTAGGTATAAGAGACTGGGAGAGGAAGAACATTTAATTTGCTAACACATATTTTGGAAAACTATTGCTTTTCTGAACGTAAGTACATATTCAAATATTTCATAATTTTTATTGTTTTCAAACGCAAATAAATACATCACACTTTCTAGTCAGTTCTCTAACAAATGTTAAAACAGTAAAGTTAATTAACCTAAAACTTAATTTGTGTTTGATCGAAAAATCCATCTCAGTGTTGAATTCAAATGTTTGATTACAAGAAACACATTCCTTTTAAATTGTCTGCCTCCCAACAAAACCTGAGGCATTCTGAAATAAAATAGGTTTGTATCTTTTATGTAAACTTAAAAGTTACAATTAGATAAAATGAGGGACATTAAGCCAGAATGTGCCTCCAGAGGTCAGTTAGTTCAACCCTGCTTCCAGCAAGCTTCAAAGAATTCATCTAAAGCATATGTCTAACTACCCCAGTGCTGTCTTTGCCAAGGTACCCTAGTTCCTGACGTTCTGAATTAATGAAGTGTCCTCCTACAAACTGGTTAAACTGTCCCAGCTGATTTAGCTAGTCAAGAGTGCCAGATAACTGGCTCAGTCAACAAGACATCTCATACTTAAATCATTCAAATGGAGTATATCTTCATTGCATTTAACTTATTTTTGGACCTGCTTCACTGATAAATACAATTAATGACTCAACAGAGCATTTGTACGAAGAGAGAACCAATATATTAGACTCACTTAAATTCATTAAATTGTTTCTTATTTGATATTAATGAAAATTTACTCAATATTTCCATCCAAGAGCAAGAGAGTGTCTAGAATATTTGAATTTCTAAGTTTGCATGTCTCTTACCACTTATTAATTATTCAAACAAACTACATTGATGACGAAAAAAATAAAACAGGGACTATTATCAGATAAAAGTTACACTGCTTTCCAAGTAAGATTTGTTCTACCATTTTTAAGACCACTACTCTCAGAAATTATTGTTATGGAGCCTATCATGAAATATTTTATTATTAACACAATTGACAGCATGTGAAAATGTATTCCACCTGCTAAATATTAAATAATTACATTATAATTTCTTTGGAATATGAGCTGTCACTTGAACTCCACCTCATTGGAGGTGGCTAATGCTCAAATATATCAAGATAAAATTGAAAGTTAGAGTATCTCTAAAGTTTTTGAAAATTAAAAAAAAAACAATTTTCTAGAATACTCAGTCTGCTGCTATTTACTTTTAATTAATGTTGTAATTAAGGGAAAAGACATTTAAATGTCTTCAGCTTGAGCTGAATTTCTAAGATTTCCTTGACTGACTTCACTGACAGTGGCCAGTGTTATAAAGTACAGCAAGTAACAAATCAGGTAGATTTAAATTATTCTCAGAGGCACTGAGTGATCCTCAAGGTGAAATATTAGAAGTGACATTATGAAATATAAATAATGTGACTGAGGGTGCCTAATGTTCTGATATGCAGCAATATGCTCCCACTCATTAAAGTCTAATTTTAGTGTATTGACAGTTAACAACCTTGAGAAATAAGACATCGAGTTTCAATCTTACAATAATCTTTGGCGATGTATCTTTTCAGTATCTCACTGACAACACCACGACAACATTCAGTCTCAATTCACTGTTTTTTTAATGAAACCTAGAATTCCCTATCTTGGGGAAAAGTGTTGCAATCACCCCATTTACTCCACTCAGACAGGCACAGTTGAGACAGCCATCCCCGTCAAACCAGACTCCTAAGAACACAGTTCATCTTTGTCTTAACAGTCTCAGCCTCCTTCCCTTCCCCTTCTTTATCCCCCTATGCATTACCTCATGCTTTTTGTTCCTCTCTCCTTGGCATGGTCCTTCTCATTTCCTCTATCTGTTACAACTCTAAAGTCTATTCTAAATGACCATCCTCCCTTTTCCATACTATCATATCCCTTGAATAGTCAAAGTGGATGCCCTCTCTCACCTTGAACCTTGCCTTCTCTTCCCTCTATGTTCTCACCAATTCAGTCAAACTACTTCCTGTAAATAGAAAAGCTAAAGGTAACACTCTAAACTGAATGAATATAAAGCTTTCCATTGCTTTGGTAAACTTGACTTTTTGTATAACTCTGCTTCTGCTTATGTCTGCTATTCTGTTTCAGCTTTTATTTTTTAATTTGGTACATGTGAAGTGTTACATCATCTATCTGTTTCTTCTAACATCAACAACAAAAATAAGCCTTTTCATCTCACCTCAACTGTCCGTTACATTTCAGCTGAATATAAATAGTTTACACAATTATCCTTCAATGCCCCTAAGAGAAGATGACAATTTCCTGCTATAGTTTCCATTTCACTTATTTTACTCCTAATGCGTGTGTTCTGGGTCTTTCTTGTCAGAATATGGGTTACTGAGGTTCATTAGTTTCCGTTAGACTTGACATACAGATTCTTAGTAAATACAGTTTGAAAATTGAGAACTTAAAAGACATACATAAACTAGAGTATTGAAGCATGGTAGTTACCATAGTTCTTATCTCAATTATTTGTGATATTGGTCATGGCTCTTTAAAGCAGGTGAATAAACAGAGGGTTCTTTCTCTTGTGCAATACCTAGAACTTTGCTCCTATCAGACCTACCAGTTATTCTATTAGCAATCCCTAGTCATTTTCCTTCAAGAATCCATTATTTTCTCTTTATTTCTGCAAGGAGTTATAACATAACTTTAAAATATTATATCTTTAAAAAGACATCTCTATTATTTTAAATTAATTCCTTATTTGAAATAATTACAACTTCTTTGAGATGAGCAAATTTTTTTTCTCAATAGAAAGACTCCCGCCTGCCTCAAGCAACCCAATATTCCACCATTGCCTATTTTAGTGCACTAAGTATGTAGCAGTCAGATGATAAGTACAATAAAACATTTAGTAGAGACAGCATGCTTAAAATTGAACTACAAAGTTTATATTTTCACTATAAGGCTTGTATCCCAAATAGCCATATGCTAAGGTTAAGCATGAACCATGTTAAGGTTCATGTTTACAGAGGGAACTAGTGATACAAACCTATGCAGCCATCACCTGAGGGGCTAAGGGCTTGTTGAATTAAAAAAAAAGATTTATCTTTATTTATAAATATCTTTAAATGATTATGCCAAACTATGACTATGTCAAACTACTAAAAATTAAACTTCTATTTTTCTAACAAGGATCAGATGATTCAAATCAATGATATCATCATGTTCTCTTTTAGATACAAGGTAATATAGCACATTGGACTATATCCGAATAAGGTTAGTGCAAACTTACTGAGAGCTCTTTTGGGTGTTTTTGTTGTTGTTCTTGTTGCTGTCATTTTGTTTTGTTTTGTTTTTTGCCACTTATAGCTATTATATCCTAGAAAGTCATTGAAATGTTCCAATATAGGTTATTTTGTGCTCAGTAATCATTATCAATGAGGACAACTGTAAATACTACGACTGAACTTGATAGTTTCTTCATTTTAAGAATCTGAAACCAGTAGGTCTTACGCATATCTAACTGAACTTGCTTCTGATGATTATCTGCTTAGCCATGGGGGACCTTATGCTGCTGCCCTTCAAGTCAAGGACAGCTAGTTAAAATCCAGGTACCTTGACTTTAGAAGAAAAAAAAAAACCCTAACCAATATCATATATTAAAAATGAAAAATTTACAATAAATTAAAAGAGATAACAAATTTCATAAACTATGATATGCTTAATTTCAGAACTGGCTATCATTTCAGAAATTCAGAGATTAATATTTTTTATTCATTCCGAAACTATTTTCAGGATTGTGTTGCTAAAACAACGTATACCATCCTAATGTATTCTAATCAGAATTTTTGAACCTATCAGTGTACCACTTGAAGGGGTTTCTCAAAATTCCAAAGAGGGTCCTTTGTAACTAAATACTAAGTGTCTTGCTAGCTCTGTCACTTCACTAGTACCTGTAGCTTTGTGTAATAAAAGTCTAAGCCACAGGTTCTTCAACATTAGACAAAATCATGGCCACTTAGATGACTTTTATACCACAGGAGTCTCAGTCCTACTTTTATTTTCTGGTTTTTTATTCTCACAACAACAAAACATGCATTTCTCATTTGTAGGATGCTGAAGCTTCTTTGGCCTGTCCTAGGGACTGGTGTGGGAAGCATCTTATCTATGAAACTGCAAGAGTCATAATTTGACTTAAAAAAAAAAACTAGTAAGAAACAGAAAATTTTACAGTATTCTTGGAGTGATATCTTTCTTTAATTTCCTTCTTGCAGTAAGCTTTTGCACAGAGGACAGATTTGATTCTTCGTATAAATATAAAATCTCACTTAGCTAATCTTTCACATTGATCTGAGCATTGGGGTAGCAGCCCATTGATCTTTACGTGTATCTTCCTGTTGCTCCCTTAAATGGTAGGAATTATATTCTCAGTCATGGGCACTGAGGTTATAGTCTAGTATAGACTTTCTTTTTTTGTGTGGTTTCTGAACATATATTCTGTATAAATATATATATTCTCATTGTCATTTCTTAAAATTTTGGGAATTACAAGATTTACGAACATAGGCCAAATTATGAGAAACATAAAACAGAAGACAAATAGAATTATAGAATAACGATGTCTTTGATCTTAAACCCTTTCATCTTCCATGGTGTCATCATGGACTGAGGCCATATCTTTGAAGGATGCTCAGTGGGACCCTTAGGGGGTCTCTCAGCAGTTGCACACTATACCCACAAGGAGAATAGCCTTATGGGATTCTCAGCTACTCCCCCTGATATCTGTAAATTTACACAGTTATACTGTAGACCAATCAATAGCATAATTTGCTCTCCATGGGAAGGAAGGAGACAACCTCTGATACTTGCTATTTTGAAGCAGCTCAAGTTGTTTTGTATTCCCTAAACCATATTGATCCATGAAGCTAATGATAGTTTTTTTTTTTTTTGCTAAAGCTCTCACTTCTGTAAACTCTGTCACACAGGAAACCTTGGAAAATTACAATTAACGGCAGGGAAATGTGGGAAATCTATTTCACTGTGTAGCTTCTGTGTCAGCCCCTGCCATGCACAAAATAAGCGACACCTACATTGTTTTCCTCCTGGGTTTGGATAAGCCTTGACTGATGTGGTGACAATGAAGATGTCTTCTGCTTATATCTCCAGGGTGCTTTAACCCTCAGCCCATACATTTGCCTTCCTGTCCATTATGTGATTGAGCTATTCCAGATGGGCTGGCTTTGCCTCTACCTTCCCACTGGAGCAGGATTTAAAAGGAAGATTGTCACTCTGTAGGCTCCACTAATGCCCTCTACTCTTCCTTTTGGGAAAATACATACAAAAGTGGTAGGGGAGATTTTTGTTATTTTATTAGAGGAAGACTATTTGTTTTCCCAGGTTTCTGTAGTGCGACCCCTGTTAGGTCGCACAAGAACACAAATAAAAAGGCATTAAATAAATGAACAAATAAATAAATGGATGAATAAATAAATAAATGCTCTGACGATATGAATACTCAAATCATAACAGCAATAAAATTTAATTAGTGCACATTTTCCTATGATTAATATAGTAAGTCAAAAGTAAGCTTCTTTGTATTTGAAAAATAGAAAGGCTCTTACAACATTACAATCCTAGTTCTTTAAGAAATAATCACCATTCACATGTGAATCTCGATTTCTAGATATAAATTATATTAAAACCATATAACACAACTTAATATCTAACATACAGTTCATTAATAACTATCAATAGCAAACACTCAACTTTACTATTACCTACTACAAAAACCCACCAAGGGATTCAAGTATATAAGCACTATTTCATTTTTAATATTAGTAGATAGGTCATTAACATTGTCACTTCCATGGGGTAATAATATTAATACTATACTTTCAAGACTGTTGAGTGTATAGTTTATCAACTACTGGAGATTTTTTTTCATTATAATTCTAGATCCACACCCTTGTTTTGACTATAGCACAAATGTAATGCACAACTAGTAAAACAGCACAGCTGGGAATTAACAGTCTAATAAAAGGATTTTAAGGTGCATTAAATTAGGATTTAAGATGTCTCTTACATTTGATGCAGAAATGCTAATAAAATATAAATCTGTTGCTAGCATTTTATAGCTGTGGCAAACAATACAGAGCTAAAAAATTGATTTATCAGCACATATCTACAAGATGAAGAGTGGAAAAACAAGGACAAACGTGGTAGATAAAGTAATACTTAGATATAGATCTGGAGAATCACATATTTTCTAAGTTAATAAACATACTTTGAGGAAAATTTGGCCTGGGATTGGTTTTATGAATAAGGGACAAAAAATAATTCCTTATTCATGAGATGACTAGAGAATTAAGTTATTCAATTCTCCTCCATGAACGATAATATAAGGCACATTGCTATTTTATTAATGTAGCAATATACATTTGGTTTCAAATGTGTGCTAACAGTGCACCTGGACCTGCACATTGGAATCACAATAACATGTGAATAGTTGTTAAATTATAATTGAGCCTACACTACTTATGTGCTCAGGTGTAAAGCAAAATAGACCATATCTAACCATTACATGTAAGCGTTAAGTGAAGATGGGGAGATCCTTGGAGACAGCACTGCTTGAAAATTAACATAATAAAGTAAAATTAATTATGATATTTCTGGCTAATCTAAAGGGTTTAAATGATAGACTATTTTCATGTAGCTATAGAAAAATCATGGTCTTTAAAAGGGCAGACTTGTATGTCTGAAACTATATGGAATAGGCAACTTTTAGGGTTTCAAACTTATAAAGAGCAGGTTATTTTTATTTTGTTTTCTTTTTTATTCTAGAGTCCTTTTTACACTAAAACAATTCTGATGCTTTTTATCCTTGAGGATTTCATACATTTGTTAATATACCAGCTCAGTTTCCCTGTCTCCAGCAAACTCAAGATCTACCCTAATACAACCCCCTCCAAACTTCACACGTTCTATTTGGCAAGCCAGAAGGTGCAGTTATCAATTCCTTTGTGTTCAGGAGTGTGGGTCTATCGACTAAGCATGTGGGACCTAAAGGTGCTTACTCCCTCTGTAGCCCAAGCTGGCCTCAAACTCACAATCATCATGCCTTCCTTTTCTATTTTGGTATCATACACAGGACTAATGTACCTTCCAAAGTTTCTAAAATCATGAGATCTAAAAACTCATTCATTTTCCACAGATGTTATCTTCAATTGAGATCTACAGAAATAGGAATGTTTTGAATATTAATATTGAAAGCCCAAAGATGACATACACTACTTTGAGAAGGCAAAAACTTGCAATACAATTAACTTTAAAAGTCTACATTAATACCTAAAATTTTACATGCAAATAGGAATTTCTGAATAAACTTAACATTATTGTGTTAATGATTTTTCTTTTATAGAAATGAGTGCAATCTTCAGTCTAGGTAATCAAATAATTAATTTAGTAATAAAAATTCTCTCTAAGAAAAATCAACTTGCTAATCTCACTTGTAAGTAGCACTGTCCTGTGAAAGATTCTCAGGAAGTTCTGTTCTTTGAATATCAAATTAAGAAAACTATACAAATTTAGAAAAAATGTAAAATGTTTATTTCTTAATATGCTATTTTCCACAAAATATGAGAGAGACAAACACTATTTTTCTTATAAAATTTTAACCAAATTGATTTTAAATTAATCAAACCAAACTCCATCTTTTGAGAAAATAATTGTAGTTCTCATAAATTATGCAAATAATGTGCACTTCCTAACAGAAAAAATAAGCAAAGATGGTTATAGCGGTAATGAACTTTCTGTATCAGTCAAAGCTAATTTACGAGTTTATTAATGTTTCGCTAAAATGTGGACTTACCCACGTAGATAGACCTAAACATACATCCAAACCTCACTTGTTTTCAAGAAGTCCGTGAAAAAATGCATTAAAAGCATGTATTATAATTTATAAAGGCGTGCTACACCAAACAGAGGTGAGGTAACGAGTTGCTGATCTGCAGCAGCACGGAGTTCTCAGAAAGGTGCCTTCATGTGCCAAGACAGAAGAGAAGAGGTCCACCAGGAAAGTGGGCAACCTTTGTTAGCTATAGACCATGGTCTTTGCCAACCAAAGACCATGCATGGAGAAGACGTGGATCCCCTAGATAGATGTAGCCCATGGGCAGCTTTGTGAAAACACTCACCTACACACAAACAATCTGAGATGTGTCAATGTACGGCAAGACTAACATAATCAATACATTTTTATGCATTTGATAATAGCCAAGAAAACAGCAATGTCACTTGGTGCATTATGGAAGGTTAGGGAAAAGCCAGCAATTCAACTGCAAGACTTATGGAATAACCCCTTGATTTACTGTCCTAGAAATGTTCAGACCAGTTCAAATTTCTCTTGCTGCCACGTTGTGTGAGCAGTTTCAACTTCAAGCATTTGCAAATAACAACTTAACTTAATAACCATAATAGGAACCATAATTTTCACTGAGTGTGAAATACGTGTTTTCACTGAAGACTTTCTATACATGGGTGCACAATCTGATCCACAATTCATGTTTAGGAATTCGGCAAAGTTGTATCTGTGTCCCACCTAAAGATGGTAGAAGCAGCACGGGTTTCATCATGTTAGTGAGCAAAACCTATTAAAATTCATGACAGATGAGAATAAAGCTCTAAGTCCTCAGATTCAAGCCAGGTAAGGAATTTTGAAGCCAATCTATTTTTTAAACATATTTTCTGTATTTCTGTGCCATGCAAAACAGTAGCCAAGCAATTGCAGACAGGATGCTCATTATTATTATCATTTATTTTTAACCACATACCCATGAAAAAGCTGCACTCTAATACTAATTACACTCTACAGAAAGCAGAGGTGCAGCCCTAAATAAGACACCCCAAGTTCTATGTGTAGGAGTACGACACATAATACATTCCAAACAAGAGTCCTAAGTCTGAGCCAATGGGGAGTTTCAGAATTGGCTATGGTAGGCTACAGCATCCACACTCCAGAATTTTTAAAGTAGGTTTTACCTCAAACCTGTCTTTCCTTTTAAATGAGGAACAGGAAGTTTGCACTCACCAAAAGTCTTAATATGATACAAGTATGTAATGTTTTCTCTGAGTCTATGGAAAAGTGAATCATGGAACATATTTTTAATTGTTTGTTGCTTAATTTCTAGCTTTATCTTTTAACTACAACTTACTATATAGTAGTAATGGAGTATATTGATTGATAAACAAGCATTTAAAATTTCTCATATATTCAGAGAGCTGCCCTTAGGAACCAAATCATAAAGATAATTAAATGGAAGATGTTTCAAAGGGTATCTGGTGGCAGTCAGGCAAATAATCTGAATTCAAATATGCTGTAAGTTATACAAATGAATATTCATGCAAAACGCTTAATTTAATTTTTTCCTATTATTATCAAGGGGCCATATCCATTGTACTACCACAAATAATGGAAAGTTAATTATTCACGTCTAGAAAATATTTGATCCCTCCCAATTAATGTTTTTAATGTTTTGAAATGTGTGTGTGTGTGAGTGAGTGTTTGATTGTGAGCACTAACTACTTAATACACAGTTCAGTGACATTAAGCACATTTGTGTTGTACAGTATTATCCCCATAATCCAAGATTCCTTACATCTTCCAGCATGAAATATTTGTCCTTACATCTTCCAGCATGAAATATTTTTCCTTACACAGTTGCATGATATGTCTCCTCACATTCCCTAGAACTGTTTTTGTCTCTATGAATCAAACAACTCTTGATACATTATATAAATAAAAACATACAGTATTTTCCTCTTGATGACTGGCTCATTTCACTTAGCACAATATTCTCTAAGCTTCTCTGTGCTGTAGCATGGAGGATTGCAGGCTATTGAGGCACATGCTGAGACTCACAGCCAAACCTTAGGCAGAGTACAGGGAATCATATGGAAGAAGGGGAAGATAGAAAGGTCTGGAGGGGACAGGAGCTCCACCAGGAGAAAAACAGCCAAAATCCCTGGGAGGCCTGCAGAGACTGGTGAATCAACCAAAGACAGGACGTGGATCCCTAGACAGATGTAGCCCATGGGCAGCTTAGTGCCCTAGTAAGGAGAGCAGGGACAGTCTCTGCATGAACTCTGTTGCCTGCTCCTTGTTCACCTTGCCAGGGGACTAGGGGAAGGACATACTTGGGGAACAGGGAGGGAGAGTGGGACCCTGGGAAGATTAGGGAGGGGACTACAGTAGGGATACAAGGTGTATAAGTTGTAATAATAATAAAGAAAAAGATTGAACGATATTTTTTGAAAGAACTCCATGGAATATCTACCTTCCACACGCAGTTTTACAGTAGTTTTAAGTATACTCATTCTAAGAGTACTGCAGAATGAGGATCTTTCCTATCTACATGTTATATTTTGCTTCTTTCATCATCTATTGATGATCATCTAGACCTTCTGGCTACAGTGAATATGGTCATTGGGGCCACAAATACATATTTGACTCATCACTTAATTGTTCTGGGTATGTGCCCAGATAAGAACTGTTATATAATATTGTATGAGTTTTTAATTTTATCCTTCATATTTTCAAAACACTAAGATGAAAAACTATCAAGAAAATCATGGGTTACTTTTGTTTTTCAGATGAATAAGTTGCATCGCTGCTTAATAAAAAAATGACATGTGCTAAAATTCACACTGAGCTAATGCACACATCCTTGAGTTACTGTAATGTTTAAATGAAGTAATATTTTAGATGCCTTAAAAACTGAATATATATATAATTTATGCAGCATATGTATATTTATGCAATATATAAACAAATAAACACATATATATGTAATTACGCAATAAGAGTGTAGTAACACTATAATACTCATGAAGCAAGAAAGGTAGGAAAGTAACCAGATCTAGAAGCAAGTAGAATTGATGGGTCAGGGAAGACAACCCTGTATAAAAGAGTGGTGAGACATAAGTTTGAGAGTTTGAATATGCAGTGCTCATACAAAGTGCAGGGTGTGTGTGCACACACACATGTAAACCGCTGCTCAATAATGGCAGTTGGAGAGAGGAAGATCACTGAGTTTTGCTGCCTCCCAGCCACACTCCAGCTTCAGTGAGAGACCCTATCTCACGGAAACACGCCAGAGTGGTAAAGCAGAAAACCAAACTCGGTCTATGGCCACAGTGTGCAGGTAGGACTACACATTGACCATGAACACACATAGGCATGCAACACTCACACACACGCATACATGAATACACACACAAGCACATTCACACAGAGAGAGACAGACAACAGAGACAGACTCACACAGAGATGAGAGGGACACAGAGAGAGACCCTGGCAAGTACAATTCAGAAATGATTGGGAGTTACCTCATATTCTCTTCATAATTGTAAGTTCTAGAGCTTTTTCTTTAAAAAAACTTTGAAGAAATATTTTTTTCTAAAGATAACTGCGTGGGAAACCTTACCTAATTAGCATCAAGCAACTAATTAATTAGCATGCCACATACCTATAATTAGAAAATATTAAATAAAAGTCTGTACAGGAGTGATTTTATAAACCTGGCCTGAGGAATCAATTAGTCAACTGGGTAGGACTTGTTTCTCCATTTAAACACAGCACTTCTAAAATATCTCTCTGACAAGAATTAGCAAGAATGCAAACACCTTTCTGTCTAAATGGAAAGGAGCCAGAATCACAACAAAAAAATATTCAGAATACATCACATTACATTTCTCTGTTCTCAACATTAGTCAATTAAGAGTCTTTACCTAAAACAAGTTACAAAAGTATTTATAATTCCACAACTTGCCTCGCCTAATTAATATGCATTTGTTATTTTCATCAATCTTAAGAACATATAAATATTAGCATGTAACCACAACTATGTTAAATTACTTTTAAAAGACATTTTTAAAAATTGCTGAAGCATTCTTTAAACTAACAGAAACCTGCACTACACATATTAAAATGCTCTAACAGAATTCAGGGCTATTTATTTTTGCCCACATTTTAAAAACCAGCCTCTAAAGGAACCTGCAGTACTATGTCCTCGACTATTAAAAGGTACATTCTGATTAAATTTAATTTTTCAGGCTTGATATAATCAAGATTTTTTTTCAAGAGATGATTGAAAAATATTGGCTAAACTCAAGTTTCACCATGTATTAGTGTCACACTGATACTGCTTCACTGGAAAGAAAACAATGCTGGTCCCTCCATTACAGGGGTTACTGGAAAACCAACATTATAGTGGTATTGTACTCTGTGCCCACATAGGGAAAGCTGGTGCAGAAAGATAAAATATCTTGATTTTTAAAAAATGGGGGCGGAGTGGAGACAAAAAAAACCCAAAAGGCTAACAAATTATAAGAAATCAAAATCACTGAAATGTAAACACATCCCTTGTTGGCGATTCCTCTAACCATAGCGTTCATATCTACTCCTCAGTCTGCCCGCCACCATAGTCGACCTACTGTGAGTGCTCCTAATTGGCATCCTCTGACAGTCTTGTTTTGCTGTCTAGCAAAGTACCTAACCTGTGATTGATATAAAAATAAATAAATTACATTAAAAAAAGAAGTCACTAGCTTGATGATAGTCACTAGAATATCATGTGTCTGAGCATGGCGCCCCTCTTTCAGTTGGCTGTATGAATGCCTTCAGTTCAGCGATACCACCCACCATAATTCTCTTTGTTTGGTTGCCTTTCTTCCTGTGTGTGCGTATGTGTATGGAAGAGAACACGGGAGATTCAGCGGCAGGAAGATCAAAGTGGAGCGACTCAGGCTCACTCTCTGTTCTAAAGAAAAATAGCAACATTCAAGAAATGTTTGTTGACTGAATCTTAACTTGATTGCAAATGTAGGATTGCAATATAAGTTGTATTTTTATGTGATAAACCCCAGACCACTTCACTCTGCCCCATTAATTCAAAGAGAATCGTGTTTAAAATGATAGCACCGTTAATGTCACAGGTTTGAGAACGGATTGATACAATGCAGATCAGGATTTCCCCACGGCAGCATCTGTACTTCACCTTCACCCCAACCCAAGAAGGTCAGAGATTTTTGAAAATTTCTGTTTAAATAAAAATGAGCCATATTATTTAAGAAAGATGAATGATGAAGTGAATAAAAGCCAACAAAAAACCCACATTAGTTTTATGTAAAATAACCATCTTGGCATACATATATATTACATATACAGAAACTACTTATACTATCTATGACAAACTGTAACAAACTATAAATATGCATCATCTAGTTTTGCCTAAACAATAACAATTTTATTTATACACACACACCTATATGTATATGTAATGTGCTAGACAGAGAAAATACAAACAAGAAAAAGAACCAGGCATATGACATACTTCCTAGAGAGCAAACCAAAACCAAGATTAGAGAAGGCAATGTGTATGATGGCATATTAATATGTTCTAAGGAGTTAATTATAAGGATTAAAGATAGCACGGTGGAGAGAGGGAGGTGTGCTGATGGGGAGATGAGGCTGAAGTGAGAAGGGGGAAGGAAAGTAATGGTAGGTTCCAAGCTCCGGGAGAGATCCAGTTTTTACATTTACTCTACTGGATACAGGAAGGTACAGAAAGTTTGAAAACAACAACGACAATAACAAAAGCCAACAGGATGATGTCTCTGGGAGGCCTACTCTTTTCTGAGGGCAGAGAGAGGTGGGTGTATAGGGAGGAAATGGGGAGGAAAGGGAGGAGAAACTGCACCCGGGATGTAATATATCAGAGAAGGGTGAATTAAAAAAAAGGAAAAGGGTTTTTTTTAAAAGAAAGAAAAAAACTACAATGACCAAACAACTTTTAAATAGCTCATTTTTCTATTTTGGATAATAAAATATCCTGGACGTTTTGATATGAGAAGCTATGTCAGTACCTCTGAAAACAGACTATCATCAAAAAAATTTTTCACTGGGAAAAATCCCTGAGCCCAAAGGAACATTATTAGTTCAATTATTCTCTGTCCACGTCATATCTTTTGGAAGAAATTAAAAGCATACCTAATATACTTTCAGGTACTTTTTAGGAGCACAAGACTATGCTTCTTTCAACACTATCTTGCCTGCTGCCAGGAGATGGACAAGGCAGTTTGGAAGTAAAAGACAGCTACACCAATGGGCAATAATTATAATTGCTAGTTGGGTTTTTCTTTTTTTTTTCTTTTTCTTTTTGCTTTATTATCCATTCTTTTTATCTTTACTTGTTTCTTCAAAGTTACCGGGCATAATACTTCAACAATTATAGAAATCATGGACAAAAAGAGCCAATAAATTTATTATTACATATTACAAAGCTTACCACCATTGGGACAATCTGAAATACATTTCATGTATTACTTCATTTTATCAAAAGAGCATATGATCCTTGAAGAATTATGTGTTTATTCTAGCAAAGAAATTCTTTTTTAAAGTTCTACTTGAGAACTGGTCTCCTGGGCTGGTAAGATGGCTCAGTGGCTAAAGATCCTGTTCTAAAGTAATTGCCAGAATACACATGGAAAAAGAGAAACATAACTAGCTCAAGACGTCCTCTGACCGCCTTACCTGCACTAAAAAATCCACATGTCTGCCAGGTATATAAATGTATTTTTAATTTTAAAAAATAATTTTTAACAGAAAAAATCTTTTATTTTTAAATATTATACAATATTTTGGTTTTGAATGAACAATTATTGTTCCATTTTTTGTCATTGTGCAGAAAAATAATTGCCAGCTTAAACTCACTTACATAGTAGTTTGAGATTAATTTAAAACACAGAATTAATACTTTGGGTTTTCCTCAGAGAGTGAAAATTCACCAGTTTGTACTTAAAGTTAACATTAATATTAATAGAATCGAGGCTCTAAATCTTTCTGGTTTTTAATTTATTTTTTATTTTTTATATTAATTACAGTTTATTTACTTTGTATTCCAGCTGTAGCCTCCTCCCTCATTCCCTCCCAATCCCACCCTCCCTCCCTCATTTCCTCCCATTCCCCTCTCCCCTCTGATAGGGAAGGTCCAGAACTATGTTTTTGGTAAATTGTCAATACAAATGAGCTTTTTCAGTTTCCATATTTAGAAACAATTTTTTTAAGAATACAAAAATAGGCTAAAGAGAAGACTCCATGGTTAAGAGCACCAAATGCTCTTGCAGAGAACCCAGGTTCTAATCTTGGCACCCTCATGGCAGGTCACAACCATCTGTACCTCTAGTTGCAGGGATCTTCTTTTGACATCTGCCGGCACTAGGGATGCACATGACACATACACATAGTTGCAGGCAAAATGCTTACATTCATAAAATAAAAAGTAAAAATATGAGTATGGGTTAAATCACATTATAGTTTTAGAAACATAACATTTCACTTTCAGTGAAAATTAACCCATGCAAATTCTCAGTTCGAAACAAAATCCTCAAACATTAACAGTTTTAACTGAAAATGTACTATGTTTTCCAAATCATATCGACAGTCAATAATAGTATTGCCACATGTCAATCAGATATACACACTCTCTTCTCTGTGCATGACAGTGTTATAAAAAGAAAGAGTAACACGGGTTACAATGATCAAATAGAAGTATTTTACTTAATTTATTTTGAGACCTATTTAGCTATATAACAGTTCAATCAGATGTCAGAACCTAATGCCTTCTGAGTCATCACATAACTCATGAATAAATATATTCTTGTTTCCTCTAGTATCTTATGATACATGAGACAACGTCCTCTTCTTAGTTGTTACTACATATAAAATATATACTATACATAAATATGCTATTTTCATATTATTATATTTATTTATAAATATAATATTTATTTATATTGTTATAAATATACTATTTATTAATAAATAGTATATGCCATAGTTCTGATCTTATGCTCTGCTGGTTACATCATTGACCTAACACAGATTGCATATTTACCTGCTCTCACATGGACCTAATCTTCCTGATCTGTTTCATGGGGAAAACTGTCAGCATAACCATAGCCAGGTGTGTCATAGCTATCCTGTATCCCACACCAACCTCAGCAGCAGAAACAGGCATTGACAAATGCTGGGGCTAATGTCAAATAGAGGCAGGAAAACAAATAATGCCTTTAAAATGTACATAGCCACAGTAAGCTAAACCAGGACAGTTCTTCCAGATTTCTGATCTCAAGGACATTGCTTGCATATATTTATGAGATATTTTAATGCTTGCAGTGATTGTATAGGATTAAGTGAGTAATGCTTATATTTAGCCAGGGCCACTTTATTTTAAGGCATACCATTATTATCATTATCATGCTCTATTTTTAAATAAATGGAGAAGGTTTCGGTCTATAATGATACTTGTGTTCACTTGCACAGTACTGATTTTATTTTATAATCATTTTCATCATAATTGACATGGTAGCACACATTCATCCTTCTATGGTTCATAATTTACATAGTCTTTCCTAAGATGTCTTAAATATTCATCTCAGTACAATTAAGTAGAGTGGTGTTTACAAAGGTTACAAGTTTCTAAACTGGACTTGCCATGAACATTCTATAAATGCCATCTCCTCAGATCCTTTAACTATTTTTTCTTTCTTCTAAAAGTAATAATAAATGATCAGTGACGGTAAAATATTTCTTCTCAGTTATCTCATTAAAATATGATAACAGAAAGAATGAGAAAAATGCAGCCAACTGAGTCACATGAAAGCAATTTTTAAAAGTGACGTCAAAGGAAGAATGAATAGTAGATAAAACTTTATATTAAAATGTCCTTTCAACTAATAGAATTATCTATGTGTTTTTCCAGTGAATAACCAAATATATTTGGAAGTTGCAGGATCTGCTCTTATATATAAAAATTATAATTAATTTGCCTTTGGCCATGTGCTGTGAAACTCATAAAAAAGGGACACTTTATTTTAACTGACAGTGAATCATCTTGTTAATGGTATTCAATGCTACATTAAATAAAAGCTATCAAGAGAAAGTGTATGAAATAAATTCACTAGGGGATTTGATATAGAATTTTTAATACACAATGCTATGAAAAAATTACAATCTTATGGAGCAACAAACATTTCAAAGCAGCACCCATGCCCGAATTTCCATATTTTGTTCATCTTGGGAATGATGTATTATGGAATCTTTTCCTTCCTAAAATGCACAACATTGTACCTATTTTAGAGTGAAGGAGGGAAAGTAGATGAAGAGTTTGCCAACTAAGACCTAATATTTTACCATGTAATTGAATCTATATTCCCTTTCATTCTTTCCTTAAAAAGCATATGAGTATCTGAATTTTTATTTCTGTGAAATTTAAGTAACTATGAAGAGCTAAAATTGTTTTATTGAAGAAAACATTTTGTTAACATTAGCTTTCAGCAGTTACACTTAGTCTTTCTATGTCACACTGTAGCCATAACACACACACACACACATAAACAGCTCCTGTGTGAAGATTTTAATTATTTAATCCCAAATTATCAGCTTGTTCTATTTTAAGATGAATATCTACTTTAAGAAGTATTCATAAAACAGAAAAAAGGTGTGATTAGGTATCAGTAATTCCCGCATAGAGGACTCTTTACTGCCTTGCAGTCTTCACTTGTGTTTGCTCTTCATGGCTGAAGTCCCTCAGACACCTGCAAGGCTAATTCTTTCTGTTACTTTACAATTGTATTCAGAAGTCACTTCCCACAGGAAACCTCTTCTACCTTGTCTGAAATTTCAGCTCACATCCTTCACCATTTTTCTTCTCTTCAGGTCCTACTCTACAGCACATTATGGTGATGGTAGAGGAATGTGTCAGAAGGAAAGAGTACTTCTGAAAGGAAAGAGAAATTCTGAAATGAGTAGAAATGGCTGAGACAAGAATCTATGTTGGAATAGAAGAAGAATCACAGCCAGAGAAGAATCACAGTGATAACAGGAAGCTTTATTGCTGATGAAATGCAGCATGGGAATGATGGATTTAGCATGAGGGTCCTGAGGGTGTGAATGGATACAGGCAGTGGTAATTCAAAACACTAAGAAGACAAGCTTCACTGCTTCCTCATTTATCAGGAAAAGAGATAGAAATCTTCAGATAGAAACTGCCAAAATATGCCAATAACAACCAGAGCACCACGGGACAATCCTGCAACACTTCTGACCTTAAACAGATAGCTGGTCATCTAAGGCAAAATTGTATCTATGCTTTCTTTTTAAATCAAGTACATAAAAATTATTTTACTCAAATCAATATATAACAGAAGGGCCTTTGTTTTTTGCAGCAATTCTTTTAACTACATAGTTTGAACGCAAGAGCCCATGTAGAATAGCCAGAACAGTAGTTTGGAACTTTAATCCCAGAGACTAAAGGACCACCAAATCTTGCTGGCCAGTCAGAGTGGTAGAAAAGTTAAAGTCAAGGTTTTGCAAAACACCCTGTCTCAAAAAAGTTAGCTGAGAAATGTTTGAGGTAGTCACTTCACCTTGACCTCTATCTTTAGCCAAACACACAGAGATATGCATAAACCAAACGTGCAGAATTTTAACAGTACTCATAAATACTCTTTCCATCTATGTCCAATGTATTTAATTTGAATCTGATTGAATCTCAGAACATAAAAGCAATGTTGTATGCATATCACATTTCTCAACTTGGATAACATATGTGCTATTTAGAAGAATCTGGTTCTATAATTTCTTTATGTAAAGCTTCATAGTTCCTCAAAATGGAAATAAAATGGACATCATAGACACCTGATATGTCCAATTTGGATGAGACCTCTTCAACTGGATTATATAAACATGAGACATTTCCATTATAAAATAGTAATAGAGTAGTCTGGTATTAATCATATCCATTTGTAAACAGATAGTGCTTTCCACCCCAGTACATATATAATTTTTTTTAATGTCAAGAGAAATTGAGTTACAAGGTCATTATAAAATGACTAATTTGAATGACTATATTTTCAAGGTTTACTATTGGTTCTCTTTGTCCTGCTACCATATCCTGTGATATTTTTCCAAATTCTAAGGTAGATAGATTTTGCTCATATGCTTTCAGAGATATGGTATATATGACAAGTTCAGAGAAGACACATGAGTAATCTAACCACTTGTGTTAAAACTCTGACTTTTTTACTCATTATGCATTTGATTTTATATTTTATTCTTTTTCCTTAGAGATTCAAATGAGGTCTACAATCAAAAAGACCATTCTAGTTGGCCATCCAAACTCGAAAAATTCAGGTTTCTTTGGTATCTGCAGCTTAATTCTTCTTCTTCTTCTTCTTCTTCTTCTTCTTCTCCTTCTTCTTCTTCTTCTTTTTCCTCTTCTTCCTCTCTCTCTCTCTCTCACTCTCACTCTCTATCTCTGTGTGTGTTGTGTGCTTGTGTGTGTGTGTGTGTGTGCTTAAATGATTATACTTGAGTTGTTTGACAATCAGGTTTTTCTTAAATCAACAAATTGAGGTATTCTGAAACTAAAAACTAAAATCTTTGATCATGTTACCATAAAACAAGCTTTACTTTAGAATTTGTCATCAGTTTTCTCTTTTTCTTCTATTCTTCATATCTGTGACTATGTTTTATACATTTTCCTATGTTAAAATCTTTTTTTTTTCTCATAGATACCAGGAAAGGGCATTCAGGAGACTGAGAAGAACTAAGGACTGACATAAACTAAGGACAAAGGAAAATTGAGAGACTGAGAGGATCCTTCCTTTAAACAACAAAAACATATTTACTTGTCACAGTAAATTAAACCACAGCTGTTGCATGTTTAAATGGATTTTCCTAAGTTTTTCCCCCAGATATTTTATTTTTTCTTTTTAAAAATATCATCATCATTATCTTTAAGTAACTTATTTATTTTATATTAATCACAGGTTATATACTTTGTATCCCAGCCGTAGCTCCCTCCCTTATTCCCTCCCACTCTCCCCATCCCTCCCTCATCTTCTCCCTGGCCCCCTCCAAGTCCACTGATAGGGGAGGACCTCCCCCCTCCCATCTGACCCTAGCTTATCATGTCTCTTCAGGGCTGGCTGCAATGTCCTCTTCTGGGATCTAGCTAGGCTGCTCCTCCCTCAGGGGGGAGGTAGGGGAACGGTCGACAAGCCAGCCATTGAGTTCATGACAGAAATAGTCCCTGTTCCCCTTACTAGGGTCTCCAGTTGGATACTGAGCTACCATGGGCCACATCCGAGCAGGGGTTCTAGTTTATATCCATGCATGATCCTTGGTTGGAGAAACAGTCTCATAGAAGACCCCTGTGTCCTGATCTATTTGGTCTTTGTGTAGCTCTTGTCCTCGCCAAGTTTTACTAACTCCTCCTTTTTTTCATATGATTCCCTGCACTCTGCTAAAGGCTTGATTGTGAGTCTTATTATCTGCTTTGATATTATTATTATTATTATTATTTATTCACTTTGTATCCCAGCTGTAGCCCCCTCCATCATTTACTCAGGGTCTTATCCATACTCCTTTTTCCCCCACCATGCCCTTCCCCTAGTCCACTGATAGGGCAGGTCCTCCTCCCCTACCTTCTGACCCTAGCCTATCAGGTCTCATCAGGACTATCTGAATCCTCTTTCTCTGTGGCTTAGTAAGGTCCTTGGTTGGAGTATCAGTCTCATAAAAGACCCCTAAGCCCAAATTTTTTTGGTTCTATTGCTTTACTTGTGGAGCTCCTATCCCATCCAGGTCTTTTTATCTCCCCCTTCTTTTATAAGATTCTCTGCATTCTGCCCAAAGTTTAGTTATCAGTCTCAGCATCTGCTTTCATACTCTGCAGGGCAGAATTTTTCAGAGGCTCTGTATCAGGTTGGCTTCTGTCCTGTTCCCTCTGTTTCTCTGCCATTCGATATTTTTCTGTTGGGAATTCTCTGTTTAGCTCTCTATCCCATTTTAAATTAAATTTTTATTTTTATATTAATTTTAGTTTATTTGTTTTTGTATCCCAGCTCTAGCCCCCTCCTTCATTCCCTTTCAATCCCACCCTCCATCACTCATCTCCTCCCATGCCCTTCTCCAAATCCACTGATAGGAGAGGTCCTATCTCAGTATCCAAGTGGGTTCCATAGTAAGGGAACAAGGACTGTCTATCCTGTTTTTAATTGGATTACTTTGTTTGTTGGTGCTTTACTTCTTGAGTTCTTTATATATTCTGGCTATTAGCCCTCTGTCAGATGTAGTGTTGGTGAAGATATTTTCCCATTATCTTAGCTATTGTTTAATTCTTAATCTTTACAATTGGGTCCATGAAAAGTTTTATCTTATAGAGTATAGTATAATTAGATATTCATGTTACAGAATGTTAGTGTTAATGGCACTCATTTTCTAAATTTCTTTAATAATGCTATTTAAATTACTTTGTAGGGTAGCTGAAAAGTACTGCTTGTATTTCCCAACATTATGGAAAATATTAGCTTTGGTTACTGAACACTCAAGGTATGTTTAGTGTAATTGTACAATAAATGCTCTTCTTTTATCTGTTTACAGCAAAATTGAACTTAGGTGACCTATGGCTAGTGGTTATTACATTGGACAACACGGTTTTAGAATTAGGAATACAGATGAAATGAAATGGTCTTGAATAGGTGCTATTTTTATGGGCATCTTTGTAATATTGCCTATTTATTACACATGGCTAATGCCATGTAGAAGGTGCTGAATGTCACTGTAACTAGGAAAGAACACATAAAATATGTAAATAAATATAGGAGAAACTACTATAAACTTTCTAGTGTTATAGATTCACAAGAATATAGAATAAGAAAGACTGAAATTTCCAGACTCTGCTCTGTGAAGTATAAATGTAGACAGCTACTTTGGAAAAATATGAGAATAACTTGTAAAGCTGACTATCTTCACTCAATAACTCAATATATAATGGCCAATGACATATTATTTACGGGCACATTTTATTATCTGCCTAATATTATTAAGCATTCATAGAACTTTATAATAGCATTTGAACAGGAACTATATCATTTTCACCAATTATATAAATGATAAAATGTGCATATTTATAGCCATAGTCTTAAACAATAGGGAAGCCTATTAAATACCAGTACTTAATTGCACAAATATTGACTTTAGAAAGGGCAGCACAAAGTAGTGTATACATTACAAATCCATTCGTATGAAATTCAAAATAAGCAAAGTGAAACTGGAATAATGAGACGTCAGACTATGATTACTTCAGGAAAGACAGGAATCATGAGAGAGATTGTTCAGGTTTTTTGTTTGTTGCTTGTTTGCTTTATTTTGTTTTGTGCTACTTAGTCTGAGGTTGATTTTACAGTATACCCCCCTGTATGGAACTCAGAGAAGCACACACTCAGAATTTGAATAATCTACGTGCAGTTGACACTTGAAATAAATAATCTCATTGACATAGTGTCAGTGTAATCATATATAAAAAGTTCTTAGAAAATATTAATAAATAAGCATTTTACTGAGAATAATACCACTAAAAATGATAATGGTTCTAAAGCCAATGAATCCTATTTCATCAAATGCTCAAATTGCCATTTTCTTAATTAAACTCAGCTTGGCTGGTATGGTGCATATTTTAAAAAACATATTTTATAAAATGTTCTCGTTTCTTAATATTTAAGACTAGGACTCTCTATACACTTTGGAACAGAAATAAAAACATGAAAAGTAATATTTTCAGAAATGTGGTTCATGAAACATTAGTTACTTTGATTTTATAGGTGTTTCCTACCTTGAAGGTTAAAGGAAAAACAAACCTCAAAAATACAACTTACCATCATGCTGTGAAGTCACAAAGACAATACTTTGATACTTAAAAAAAATCCTTTGAGGGAAATCCCCATTAACAATTTGATGTGGGCATGCTTTGCATATATTGTAATTGCCTAACATTAAAATCTCTAGTCTGGATTTTTGCCCTCCTGTTTCTAGATGCCTACTTTTCGTAAATTGATTTATTAATGTCCAAGGTTGCTTTACAGTTTTATCCTTTTAGCAATAATAGATGCAATATATCACAAAAACAAATTTTTAAGAGAACATCATTAGAGTGATGTAGCACTAGTAATAAACCCCTTCACACTTGGATGAACTTAAATCAGTTTCTCTTTATTGATTTTTGGTCATAACATAATTTTAAAGTTCAACTCAGTTAATAAAAAAAGATTTGCTCTGGTGTTATGGGCAAAATGCTTGTATGTTTCCACTTCATTTGTGGGAGAGTGTTACAGTGGATTTTATATGGAGCTTGTATAGACACAGCCATAAGAATATTATTTTATGATAATCTTTATGTATAATATCTTATCCTTCTTAATTGATGTGAATTCTACAACTCATCCTTATCACAATCCAGTGGCACCATAAGCAGATGTTTATTTCATTCCATTTTCTATTTGTGTTTGTGGCAAATGATAGTATCTCAAAATTTAACAATCATGCACATAGTAAATCTACATAAAATCTCATTTTATGCATATCATAATTTAACTATTTTTCCTTGAAATTTTACTAATGCTCTTGGCAGTGATCTTTCAGGTAGGATTATTCATCCTGTGTAAAAGGCAGGCGGAATTTTGGTATCTCAATCAACTGCCCTCCAATTAATCTTACTGGTCTTTCAAATTATGAGCCACAGCTTTATAAATGGCCAACCCGTACTTTTACTTGAATTTAAGTCATTAAGCGCATGTTAAAAGGAAAGAATGGTTTGCATGAAAATTCAAATGACAATGTTACATTTCACTTTATTCTCCTTCATGTGAATTATCTATGTTAGGAGACTTCCCCCACTTTGGAAATCAATCTAGCGCTTTCTTAGAAAACTGGAAATAATGATACCTCAAGACACAGCTATACCACTCCTAGGCATATATATGAAAGATGTTCAACCATATAACACGGACATCAACTATATGCATAGTAGCTTTATTTGTTTGGTTTTTAAATTTTTTTTAAATTTATTGCAATTTATTCACTTTGTATCCCAGCTTAGCCTCCTCCCTCATCCCCTCCCAATCCTACGCTCCCTCCCTCTACTCCTCCCATGCCCCTTCTCCAGTCCACTGTTAGGGGAGGTTCTCCTCCCCTTCTATCTGATCCTAGCCTATCATGTTTCATCAGGACTGGCTACATTGTCTTCCTCTGTGGCCTGATAAGGCTGTCCCCTCCCCCAGCAGCTTTATTTGTAATAGCCAGAATCTGGAAACAACCTATATGTCCTTCAACCAAAGAATGAATACGGAAATTGTGGTACATTTACACAACAGAATACACTCAGCTATTATTTTTAATTTCTATAATTGTTACACTCCTTTATTATTATCATTTATTACAAGTTATTCAATTTGTATCCCAGCTGTGTCCCCTCCCTCTTCTCCTCTTAATCCCACCCTCCCTCCCTCTTCTTCCCCTATGCCCCTCCCCTAGTCCACTGATAGGTGAGGTCTCCCTCCCCCCTTCTATTTGACCCCTAGCCTATCAGGTCTCAGCAGGACTGTTTGCATTGTCTTCCTCAGTGGCCAGGCAAGGTGGCACTCAAGAGGGGGAAGTGATCAGAGCGCCTGCCAGAGAAAGCTCCTGCTCCCCTTGTTAGGTCACCCACAAGGACAATCTACTCAGCTATTTAAAACAAGAAAACTGTACATTTTCAGGCAAATGGATGAAATTAGAAAAGATCATCCTGAGTGAAGTAACCCAGAAGCAGAAAGACACACATGGTATGAACTCACTTATAAGTAGATATTACACATACTTAAGATAAACATACTTAAACCTACAGAGCTAAGGAAGCTAAACAACAAGGAGGAGCCTAGGGAAGATGTTTAATTCTCTTTCAAAAGTTTAAACAAGATAAACACCTGAAGCTGTAGAAGAGAGGGGAGGAGAATGGGAGCCTACCACAGATGTCCTCTAAAAGACTCCATGCAACAGGAAATCGAAGCAGATACAGACTCACAGCAAAACTTTGGATAGAGTGCAGGGAGTCTTATGGGAGAAGGAGGAGATAGAAGGACCCAGAGGGACAAGAGCCTAAAAGGAGACCAAAAATTAAAAAAAAAAAAAAGCTGTACCCAGGCAGGGCTGCAGAGACTGATGCATCAACCAAAGACCATACATAGAGAGAACCTAGATCCCCTTGCTCAGATGTACCCTCTAGACAGCTCAGTCTCCATGTGGGTTCCTTAGTAAGAGGAGAAGACACAGTCTCTGACATGGGCTCAGTTGCCTACTCCTTTTTTTCCTGGTGGGGCAACCCTGCTAGCCCACAGAAAAAGAGGATCTAGGTGGTCCTGATTGGATCTGATAGGTTAGGGTCAGACAGAAGGGGAGGAGAACTTCCCCTATCAGTGGACTAGAGAAAGGAAATAGCAGGGTGGGGGAGATGGAATGGGGAGGAGATGATGAGGTGGCTACAACCTGGATACAAAGTGAATAAATTGAATACAAAATGAATAACAATAGTAATAATAATAATAATTCCCAATGCAATATAACACATTAGACATATAGGAATTCCCAGGGCTGACTTAGAAATAGTTCGCAGTGTTTAGAAAATTAACAGCTCTTTAGTAATAATTCTTTCCCTTTTGTACACAGGAAATCTATAAGAATGTGAAATGGAACAGTACAGATTAATATAGTTTGCATAGGCCCTTTGTCCCGAAAACAGTAACTCATTCAAAAATCCACCACTGAGTTTTAAATACCCCTTGCTATGCTCCTCACACACATGTGATCACTTATGAAATAATTAATGCAAAATCCACTGGTACTTTGCACACACATATGAAATTCTCAATAAAGAAAAAAGTGGAATCAGATCATTAACATGGAGACAATGGACACGTGTTATCTTCTGCAGAGGCTTGAAATGGACCACATAACTTAATTAATTTGAAGATAAGGGCATCATCTCTGTAGTTTCTGAGAGCTGGAACCCAAAATCACATTTCTCAAACATCTTTATGCCACCACTCTCCAAGGACTCTTGATACCTATGCAAGCCTCAAATGCTATTTAAAACTTAATAACCAGTTTAAATATGTTTACTTATTCAATTCATAGAATTCTGCTCCCTAATTGCAGAAAGCGATTCAGTTTTAAGCAGGCATGTTAATAAGTTAATGTAGAAAACTATGTCTTTAGTGGTAGCCAATAAGACATAATAGGTTCTATTTAAATAGGAATTCCCAGAATAAAATGGGGAAATGATCCCACTTTTCTCTGTGTCAATCATGCCGTCATCAAAGTACATCAAGTACATTCAAATGAATTTAACAAAATCATTAATTACTCAATAAATTATAGAGAGGGTTATTTTTTTTGTTCCTATGTTAAGACAAAACCTTGAGTCAATTATGTGTCCAGACTCTCGAAAAGATGAACATGTCTCTGGAAATGGCATTAAAAAAAAAAAGATTCTATTTACTGCATCCAGCTTCTAACAGCTTAGATCTGTGACACCATGTAAAATGAATATAGAGAAATAAAGGTGCTACTTATTATCCCAATTCTTGCATTGTTAACAAGAGCTTTGTAATATTGCTCAAAATTACAAGAACTTTTCCAAGTATCCCGTTGCTAAGAATTTCAGTCCAAAGAGGCTTTGGAAACAATGTAAACCTTCTGTATCCTATTAGAAAAAGGATAATTTTGTCGCTGTTGCTCTGATCCTTTACCCCTTCCTTCAGTGAATAAAATGCTATCCCTGCTCAGTACTCTTCCTTCTAGCTTGTCTCTTTGCTTGCTTGCTTATTCACTTTAAAGTCACATAGACTTCAAGTCAATAAGAAAATAGAGGGCAAAACCGGGCCATGTTCCCATGAGACTTGCGTTGGTGAAAGAACATCTAGAATTAATAACGTGTGAACCTGGAGCTACTCAGGCAGCTAATTGCCTTCAACAATGTTCATCATTAATCCAGAGTCTGCCATTCTGTTTTAGCCAAATAAGAAACTTCACATTGGCAAGAGATAGTTTATAGGGTTCACATTTTGCTCAAGGTTGACTGCACAACTTCTCAGTGTGCCAGTGGTTCATGCTGGCATATGTCAGTACGGTGGAGCTTATCACCCTAATCCAGGCCTGCGTGGCACAGAAGATGAAAATGATCAGTACAACCTATAACACCTAGACAGATTCAGATGGTAAAATCCCCATGTATTCAAATTTAATTTTTCAGCTACTTTCTAAATGTTTAAATTTTCGGAAAGATTTAATCTTACTCTTTAAACCATTTATAAGACACTCAAATATGATAATTTTAAATTAATGGATCCATTCTTGAAATGATGCAATTTCCTTTCCCCTGACTTCATGAGAGCTGTGTAAACTGCCTGTGTGATCAAATGCAGAAGAGGAAGATGCTAAGGGATAAAGCAAAAGCCCTCATGCACCTCCTGATTTTGTCAATAAAAAGAGAAATTTATTATGACATGACAGCTTTTTAACTTCAAAAATGGGTTTTCACTTTTACAGAATATTTAAATCAGGACAAACAAATGTATTTTCATCAAGATGCAAATAAATAGGTTGCTTTTTCATCCATTTTGCTAGAGGTGAAAGAAAGTTTTGCAGTCAACATAGGAAACCTTTTTCAATTACTGCAGTATCTTAAAGATAAAGAAAATAACTTTAATTTAGAATAACAGATCATATTTGCAGTAATTCAAAAAACAGGAAACTTATCAAAACACAGTTCACTCATCATAATGCGAAGTCCTCAGGCAATGAGGATCACAGTAAAAATATATTTTCCCCCTTGAAAACTGGATCAACGTGTATACATGTTTTCCCTGATTCCTGTTTACCTCCTCTGTTTTGTGTCTGCTCTACAAGTCTTTGTGCCACAGAAGACCAGAAGATCCCCTTTAAATATGATCACATAAATGCATCATACAGGGGATTAAGACTGAAATTTATAGCTCTCTCCTCACAATTTTGACTACCTTGCAATACTGTATTCCTTTGTTTCCCAGCTTAAGAGGTCTGCCTTCTTCAAGGAGTAGGGCAGGGGGAATAGGAAGAGCAGGGAGGGTGAGACTAGGAAAAGAGGAGGGAAGGGGGCTACAACTGGGATATATAATGAAAACATAAAAATTAAAATTATAAAGAGTTAAATCTGAAAATCTTTTCTTTTAGAGAATAAATACATGGTAGTCCCCTGTACCTCTTTCTTCTTTGATAATACATTTTCGAGAACTTTTAATTTTATAAATCCAGTATGCCTTCTCTTTTCATATTCCTTAATATGAAAATGTTGATAGCAGCAAATCTTTGAAAACCGTAGGTGGTTGAAATGACCTTCTCTCCCTGTCAAATTCAGCGAATTATTTCTTAGCTTTCCCCTTTTAGTGCAAGTTTTGAAGGAAGCTTTTATACCCCTGGGATCAAGTTTGATTCTTGAGTTTCATAGTCCTTTAACCCATCCCCATATTTATCTTAATTTCATCACTGACTGATCATTTAGTGTCACAGTCCAACTAGATGATATAACCTGTATAAAGGCTTTGTTTATTTTTTGACAACATTTTTCTTTTTGCTAGCAAAAGGCATGCCAACTAGAAAGTGTTACTGTAGTTGTTTTGGAAATACTTCAAGACACGATTCCATATTTCCTTTGACTCGGTGCTACTTTTATTCAGTGACAAGAGGAATTAAAACAGTTTGCGTTAACTATGAACTAAAGATTGCATACAAAATACCATTTTCAGATATAAGCAGCCATGCATAAACTTGTAAATATCTTGTAGTTGAAAGGTCATAGTTCATAGATATCTAGCTAAACCACAAATAGAGCTTCTAGAATCTGCACAAATATGAAAACATCAAAAAAGCTCAGCCTTTTTTTTTTAGTTGCTCAGCATTTAGAGTATGCACATGTTCATTTGATATACACAGTACTATCAGGCCTTAGAAGACTGACAATTCCAACCTTCCAAATATATGCAAACGGTTTTCTTCCAGAACTTTATATATGACAAAGACACATGCACAAATATTCTGTCACATCTCATTTAAAGGTCCTCTGTCAGTTTCCATGAAAAAAAGAGGGAAACCAATTCATGGATCTCAAAAACACAGGTAGTAAAAGCTCTATTGGGAAATAGAAATACACCATTAAAAACATATCCTACAGATTTTAGTCTACAGACCTAAAGAACCTAAACAACAGGGAGACCATAGGGAAGATGGTTAATTCTCACTCAGAAGGGAAAGCAGGATAGACACTGGAAAGAGTACCACAGAGGTCCTCTGAAAGATTCCAACCAGCAGGGGATTGGAGCAGATACAGAGACTCACTCACAGCCAAACTTTGGACAGAACATAGGGAGTCTTATGGAAGGAGGAAACAGAGGAACTCAGAGGGACAGCAGCCCCACAAAGAGACCAACAAAGCCAAAAATTTAGGGCCCAGGGGGGACTGCAGAGATTGATGCATCAGCCAAAGACCATACATATAGAGGACCCAGACCCCTTGCTCAGATGTACCCCATCGACAGCTCAGTCTCCAGGTGGGTTCCCTAGTAAGGAGAGAAGAGAAAATCTCTGATATGAACTCAGTTGCCTGCTCCTTGATGGTTTCTGCCTGATGGGGCAGCCTAGCCAGCCCACAGAGGAAGAGGATCCAGGTAGTCCTGATGGGACCTGAGAGGCTAGGGTCAGACATTAGGGAGGAGAACTTCCCCTTTCAGTGGATTAGGGAAGAGAAATAGGGGAGGGAGAGAAATGGAGAGTGGGACCAGAAGGAGACGAGGGAGGGAGCTACAACTGGGTACAAAGTGAATTAATTTTATAATAACAATAATAACAATGAAGCCAAAAACATATATCCTAAAAGTAATTTTCTTGTTTGACTTTTGTCTTCCATATATTGGAAATTTATGACAAAGACCCGGTTAGTGACCATGATCAATATTATAATCATATTCTATTTTTGCCTAAACTATATTCCTTGGCAAACATGTTTGTATCTCTTAATATCTATGAGAAAATATTTTAAGATCTGAAAGTTCTGTGAAGAATATCACATTATTCAAATTATTGAAGTAGGATGACATAGCTTTCCCTGTTCACAGAAACCACAATCACAGTTTTCATTCCTAGTGTTTGAAGTATGTCTTGGATAAATATTTGACTAGTAAGCAGAATAAACAGATAATAAAAAGCTTCCCTTCCCCCTTTAGCCCTATGTAAAATATGAATGTCTTAAAGGCTCAAGCGGACTGTTTTGAGATTATAATGTGAGCTTGATTTAATGCTCTAAATTTTAGAAGTGAAAACATTTGGGTGATAAGAAAATTAATTCCTTATTAACAGAGAACTTTATAACTAGTAACAGAAGGTATAAGTCATGATTAGTGGGTTTTCTCCATTCTGATTTATACTATATGTACAGTATTCCTCCAGAAGTTTCTAGTCATCTATTTTTTAAAATCTAGTGTGTATTTAATTTTATTTTACACAATTTTTATTTTTAATTAATTAAAAATAAGGAGATAATATATTTTGCTCTAGTTTTCACTTGAACATTGCTGTTATTGTAGTTATCCTATCTTGTAAAACTCAACACATACTTTATGACTTTTATCTTACACTGGGTTTTCCTCTCTCCTAGATACACTGTCTCCTGGCTTTCATAATGCCATCTAGACTTGGATATTGATTCTTTAACAATTCTGATTTTTCTACTTTTTCAGTTTTTAGATTAATCCTAAATCTGTCCCTAAATTAGCTCCCCAGTGTAATTTGAATTCCTCCCTTATAACAGTCCACAGCAGTTTACCTTCAAATCTGTTACTAATATTGTCTGGGGATCATACTGTTTTTAATATCCCTTATGATTCCCCTGATGGACTATGATCTCAACTAGGACACATACTCCTATTTTGCTGGCAAGAAAGGCCTGGCCTGAAAGCCAAAAATATTTGTAAAGTGATTTTTTTAATCAATATACAATCGGGAGAGAGCCATCATCCCATTCATGCATTCAAAATATGTCTGTCGCAGTTTTCTAGTAAATCCTTTTACCTCTTCAAATCCATGGTGCCTAATCCTAACTTAGATTAAAATCATTGTTAATGGGCCAACATGACAATATCTGATAAGTGCATACAGGCACAGACATGCATTATGTATCAGAAGGCCATAATGCACAAGGCATATTACATTTATTATTTGGTAAAGTTTTAAACTGTGTAAGTGGTGATTCTGCTTTTAACCCCATAAAGTTTACCTGAAATTGAGAGATTCTTCCATTTACTATGACTGAGAAGTCTTAATTTTTAAAATATTCATGCTGTTCATTTCTTTCTGCTTTAGTAAGCATGGTGTCAAATTCAATCACTACTGCATGACTCCTTATTTAAGCCATGCCCTTATTAAATTGGCCTTAGTTACACATGTGTTTGTATTTCCAAACTAGTATCCAGACCTCCAAGCTATCTCTTGTCGTCCTGCATGAAAAGTTCATCTCTCTTTAACTTGTTCAACAATCAGATTCAGATTTATTTAAGCTCTAACTACACATATGTTTTTCAATGTTGAGTATTCAATATCCTAAAGAATGCCTCAGCATTGCATTTGGAAACAACCATAATTCTATTTTTCTAAGCATTTAATTACTTCTAATTTTTCTCTGTTACATTTTTTTCTATTTGTCTGCATTGAAGTTAGTAATTTATTTAAAAAATACGTGGTTTATTAAGTCTAGTCTTAGACATTTTGTATACTACTGCTACACTGAATAACACTCTATTTGAAGTTATTATAAATTCATATGATTATGTTACTCCAGCATATTTTCTATATTCTCATCAAATCATCGATGTTTAAATAAACCCAATCAAAAGTCATGATCAAAAGCACTTATAACAAATTCTATCCACCATCCCAGTGATCACCTGCTGTAAGGCCGTTAGCTGCATATCTATAATAAACTACAAGGGTCTTGTGTTCAATTGTCTTACTCGTTCACCACCCCAAGAACTACACAAAGGTTAAAATGTCACTTACAAGCCATTTCTATGGAGCTAAATATTCCTTGACATTTATTATATTTCTTCTTTAAAAACTTTTAATAGTAGGCTCAGTGTTTATTCTCACACATTTAAATGAACAGATAGTAAATGTTAAGTCATTCAATGATAAAGGTACACCTGATTTTTAAAAAAAGTTTGATTGATAATCTTTCCATTCCCTTTACATTACTTAATCTATATGAATCTCATCTTCCAAGACATAAAAAGTAAAGTTGAAATTAAATGCATACCATTAGGTGAAGTCAATGCACCATGACTTACTATTTACTATTCTGCGTACTCCAGTAAGGTTATTTTCATTTGGATCAGAAGCTTGACGACCAGAAAAACTTGGGTAAGATGACCAAAGGGTTCTATTTACTTGGGGGTGGAAGTACAGACATTGAAGCCAAGATTGTTGATGTAAATAAAAATGAAACTAAATTAACTTGGCTTGGCAGCTGAGTAAAACTGGGGAGGGAGGGGGACAGATGTATCACATATTTATCCCTCACCAGAAAATAAGAGATGAGACCTTAAATATATCTGTCACACAGACACCTCAGCAATATCTTTCAGCATCGAAGAGACTTCTGAAATAAAATCAAGAATCATAGCAGTCAGGCAACACATCCCTTAAAAGAGTATCCAGACAGAGAGAATTACTGAACTTACTAGTACTATTTTTCCATGAGTATTTGAGAGAGGTGAAAGAAATGTAAGTGAAAACTGCACAGGTAGAGAAGCTTTTAAAATTTGGAAATGGGGTTTTGAATTCACGCTTATTTTTTTAGTACATCGGGCCACCGTTCCCTTGCTGTTTTCAACAGAAAATTCAAAGTTTCACACTAATCTATTTCAATCAAGACTCATTTCTTCCTGAATCATTTTGATTAAGTTCTAAATTTGCTAAATCCATTTAGATATTAGGTGTATTTTAGAAATCATGCGAAAGCTTTTATGCCTATTCTCCTTGTTGGGTTTTAATGTATTTTACTATATAAAAATTATCATCAGTTTTTATAATTACCATATTCATAAAATTGCTATTGTTCTATGACTAATTCTAAATGTCAAACTTAACTAATTGAAATAACTTTTATCATTATTTTAAAAGTGTGTTAACTGAAAGTGCTACAAAAATAAACATAAAAATTAGACAAAATTTGGAATTTTCAGCATTTAGGGAAATAATTACAAGGGTAATATTTACATGTTGTTAAAATAAATCACTAGGACACAATCTGAAGATGTTAATTTCATCATCACTGTGGTTGGTCTGGTGATATGAATTGTTAATCAAATGTAAATTTCAAAAACATTTAGTATTGAATGCCTGCACTCTGCATTCTGACAGCATTAAGGTAGAGAATTATCAGTCTGAGGTTAGCCTTGGCTATGTAATGAGTTCAAGGTCACCCTGAGTTACACATCAAGACCCTATCTCAAAAAAATCAATAAAAAGATAGAGTAGAAGGAATTGAAAGGAGGGAAGGAGAAAGAAAGAGTGGGAGGGATGAAAGACTGACTTCAGTAATCTCGAAACAGAGAAAGAATCAAAAATCACTGCAGTGGAGGAGATGAGGGAGGGGGCTACAGCTGGTATACAAAAAGTGAATAAATTATAATTAATAATAATGATAATAATAACAGCAATAATAATACTGAAATTTCTCATGTATCCGTAAAAAAGATCACTCAATGGACTTGATATATAAGTACACATTCTGAATGTTTCTTATATTATGTACACTTTACATTAATATAGATTTAATACTATATTACATAGTATTTTATTTCATTCATTCCTATGCAGCTCCCAGTACATGGGGACTTCATGCTGAAGGCCTTCTACATTCTACTTATCATTGTGCTTATCATTCTTTCTGTCTGGTACTTAGCTTCTGAAGCTTTATAGTCCTTACACAAGGTGGTTTAGAGCTAGAGGCCAGCTCTCCTCCCAAAAATATGTAAGCTCATCATGTTATATAAGGACAATACAATTTTCTTCCATGAGTCTATTATTTTTGTTGCTTTTATAGTGATTTGACAAGGTAATTAGCATCTCTAAGGAGTTGGCTTCAGAGTACTGGGAAAAAAATTGTTGCTTAGAGTAGACCAGACCTAATTGGTGAGCCCTTTAGAAGTCAGAAATGGGAGCACTGAGCTAGCTCAGCAGGTAAAGGCACTTGCTGCCAGGCGTGACAGAGTAAGTTCAATACCACATGGTAGAAGGGATGAACGGACACCTGCAAGTCTTCCTCTGACCTCTACATGGGCCACCGCATGCATGTGTCCTTGTCGCACACTAAATAAATCTCTTTTTTTTAAATGCCATGCTGGGGACTACCTAGAGAAGAACCATAGCTAGAATGTAAGAGGGAGATTTTCCAAGCTCAGCTAGAAAGCAGATCTTTGCTTCTATAATTGCAAGGAGCTGAGCTCTTCCAATAGCCCTAATGAGCCTGGAAGAAGGAGAATACCAAAATAGAATGCAGCACTGGCTGTTATCTTGGCTTCAGCCTCATGAGGCTCTGATCAGACACTTCCTGTGGCTCCATCCCATGGGAAGTGACATAATAAATGTATGCGGTTTTGCATCATTGAGCTTTGTGATTCATCATGCAACAACAGAAAACAGACACATGCTTGGGGGATTATGCAATACCCTGAAATTTTGTTTTCTAGTGTGAGGAAAGACTGCATAATTTAAGGAAAATCTACTATTTTCAATCTATTTTTATCTAATAAAAATGTAATCGCTGATAGCTTATTTTTTCATTGCCAGGTACAGTGTCATCTTACCTGTCTTAGTCTATGTAAATATCTTCCATATCACTTTATTCTCTGAAGAACATAAATTTGGTTTTATATCTATAGAGTACTGTCACTGAGAGAAAAAAATAAAATAAAATAAATGACACTCCAGAAGTCTTTAATTCATAAAACTCCGGAAAATAAAACCAGAGAAGTTAAAATTCCAATCAGGATTCAGTGCTATATACTCCCTTTGAACATCTCTGTGTTAAGTGTTAATATTAAGGAATCTAATTCCCACATGAACAATGATAATAATTTCTGAGGAATATTTCCATTTCACTAAACAGTAGTTATAAGTAGAACACTGAGTAATGTGAACTGTCAAACTGATTAGAATGAATGATCTACACATAGGCATAGCTGGTTCAAACCCTGCAAAAGAGTGGGTTCTTAGTCCTCTCTCTTCATTCACAGAAGGGGATGTGTTATAATCCCTTCCATATTCATGAGGGATTAATCTACTCTGTAGAAAGCTTTGTAAGTACATGTCCAAATCAGTATTTCTTTCAGCTTATAGATAATCATGAACTGGAATGGTCACCTTATAAATTAAAATCCAATTTCTTTAAAGTAGCTGTTCTAAGAACCAATGAACATTATTACGTGAGCATGATAATTCTGCAGAACAACGTAGAAACAGAAATAAAGAAAACCCTAAGATAAGCAATCAAGTTTTGAACAATGATGTGTACTGATAACTATGTTCTTACATTTAATTATAAAAAGCCAAATAAATTTCAGCCAAGATTCTTATAATAAAGCTTGCAGGACAAGGTGGAGAGTTTAAATAGAATCCAAAGGATTACTGTCCAATGGTGGGGGGTGTCTTGTGGGAGCTATCCCTGAATGAAAATCAATGTGCACTCACATAGCATAAATAATAACGAGATTTGTGGTGATGAAACAGGATGCTTTGGCAACTTGCTGTCAAAGACAGAGCAAATTTGTGGCTTTGTGCCAGTCAAGCTGAGCTTAAAGGGCATGTCACAATGTTCAGATCATGTTACATTAATGAAAAGACTACACAAAAGAGAAACAGATATCCGCACGCCGTTTCCATATTCACTAAAACATTGCAAAACACCCCCTCCCTCTCCCAGCTCCTTGAATTGCACAACTTTCCACTGGTTTCCCAACATAAAAATATAAGTCCCCATTCAAATGCTTACATAACTGATTGGGGGTACATATCCTACTTTCAAAGTGCACAGATATTGGGGGAAAGTCTTATTTTAAGAGAAAAGAACAAACAGCATACTTTTCGGTGAAGATTTTCAAGACAGTCTACTGAGGCTGATTTTAGCACTTAAAAGTGGCAGAAGCTCCAACAAGCTCACCTGGCCAAGCACATTAAGTTATGATGTACGTTAGAGTAGAATATATGGCAGGAGAGGAAATAATTCATAATTAAAATCTCATATTTCCAGTAGACTAATGAGCCTTCAAGATCTTCAATGGACACTTTAATTCACACACCCACTCAGCAAGAACATTGGAAGAGGGTTATTGCAGTCATAGTAGTGGTGAGAATTGTAATGCTGACAGAGAAAAGAACAGACAAGAGTTTTCATTCTTTAGCAGCTACATTCTGGAGTGTATAATTAGACCATATTAAAAAAAAGAAAGGCAGGAAGGAAAGGAGGAGAATGAAGAAGGAAGAAGGAAGAAAATGATGCTCACGAGGAGCCTGGCTGGATGCTAAGTCAGAGCAGGAAACGTATCAGGGTAGGAAATGCTGGTGAGGTGCACGACTGGGAACCAAACAGGTTTCTACGAACACTGTGCAGAAAACGTAGAGACTGGTCCGTTTCAGAGTATCTCTCTGACAGTTGTGGCTGGAAATGTAAAAATACTGAAAGCAACAAGAAAGCTTTAATGTTCTTCCTATGATGGTTAAGTTCAAAGTAGTAAATAATGAAGACCTTTAAATGGTGTGTGATTCTGCAAAGGAAAAGTAAAGAGACATTCCTTGTGTGTAAACACATGAGATTTTGTGTTTGATTCCATGCAGTGTTGGCAGTAAAGAAATTGAAGACTTGGTTGCCTGCTCTTTATTCACTGTCTCCAACGATGCAGCTTTGCCAGGACACAGAGGAAGCGGATTTAGGCAGTCCTGATGAGACTTGGTAAGATAAGGTCAGAAGGCAGGGAAGGAGATCTCCTGAGCGCTTTCAGTGGACTAGGGAAGGCGATGGGGAAAGAGAAGAGAAAGGGAGGTTGGGACCAGGAGGAGATGACAGAGGGGGCTACAATCAGGATGTAAAATGAATAAAATTGGAAATAATATTAATAATAATAAACTGAGAGGGGGTGGCAAAGCCTGTGTGGAAAAGGAAACTATAGAATAGTTTTTGGACCCTTGTCTAAAACACAAACAATGCAATAGACAACAGAAATGAAAATATGGATCCAAAAAAAGAAACCTCAAATGTACGAATGCGGTAAAATGTTTACCAAAAGTAATTTCACCATTTACATTTTTCTTACCGGCTTCCTATAGAGACTGTTTTCGAGTAAGCACAATTCTAAATTGAAATTCTAGCCTTATGTCTTTCAAAGCTAACTGAGGTAAGAAATGTTTTCATTGAAATTTCCAAGCTCTCTATTCAGCAGAAATTACCAAGGACATTCCATCCTCAGAAAAAATGCTGTTTTTAAGTGCTTAGAATATAGAAACATACAATACAGGAATGTATCTAGACTTTAAAGAAGCTCTCACATTAGGCAGGATGGTTGTGATTTGCTGGGCAATTCTAAATTTATATACAAAACTATGAATGAATCTAGTCACTCAGCCTAACTCAACTATATATGGCTAATTATTTATAAACTAAGAATGAACAATACAATGGCACCATTAAAAATGAATATAATAGAATGAACTGTGTGTTAGTATATAGCTATACCAGCCTCTAGGAGGCAAAAGCAGAAAACATCTCTAAAAATTTGATGCCAGCCTTGTTTACTGAAAGAAGGTGTCTGAGTTACTCATGGCATCATTGTGAGAATCTTTCTTCAAATTCTCTCTTTTTTTCAATGAATGTGCTTATTTTCAATTACCAACTCCTAAGAACATCACTAAATATCATTACAAATAGCCAAAACTGGGAAAGTGTTTTCTACTTCTTCAATCCATTTAGAATGTGATCGGGATATGAGAATCACCAAAATTGAGAAAGTTCACAGGAATGCTTTGTTACAGTGATACAGTCTTTCACTATATCACCATCTCACTATACTGTTCAGAAAGTTTCTTTTTTGCTTTTGTTTTTGTTTTTGATCTAGATTCAGGGGATTTAAGGAGGAGCTGAGTTTTAAATTATGGATAGGTTTGGAGTGATTTTACACTGTATATCAAGGGGGCCGGGGGAAGGAGACATCATAAATACAGGAAACCTTAGCATGTCCTAGAGTCGGAAAACAAGCTATAAACCTTTCACTTTCATCTTTGGCAACATTCAAGTCATTTGTCTGGACTCCTAATGGGCTTCAACTTAGAGAGACCTGGAACTTTACAAAGACCTTTCCTTTCCATCTTTCATTATTTCAGACTGAAATGGCAGAATGCCTAGATCCTATGAAGGTGAATGCCAAAAGAGGCATTAAAAAGTTGGCTCTTGTTAAATGCCTTCGAAGAAACCGCTGTTTTCATCAGGAAATAGCAATTACACAGGTAATAAGGCCTGCCAAGGTTTATCCTAGAGAAGGGGAGTGGTCTCTACCATGTTTGTCTGTATTTACTAATAATTTGTATGCATTAGTCTGCTTAAAGCACTTGACAAAATTTAGTGATAACACCCAGAACTGTTTATACTTCTGGGTTTTCTACCTGTAGTGTTTTGCTTTCCTTATACCTACAACTAATCCTAAAATGAATATTATTTTTAATTTAGGAAAATTTTCAATAGTTAAGATGTTAAAATGTTTTATTTTGTTTTTTCTCTCTTAAGTTTGCTTGGAATACATAATAAGCAACCTCACTTCTCAATCTTGTTTGTAAGAGAGTAAGGCAAGCCATATAATAAAATGTCTTCAAGCTGGGCATAGTGGTGCATCCCTTTAATCCCAGCACTCAGTGAGACAGAGGATGCTCTGTGAGCTCAAAGCCAGCCTGGTCTACAAAGCAAGTCCAGGAAAGCCAAGGCTACACAGGGAAACCTGTATTAGAAAACCAAAACAAACAAACAAACAAACAAACAAACAAAAAGTGTTCATTCAGCCCCAAGATAACTTTGGTCTTTGCTTTTGTCTAGCAAAATGTTTTTGGTCTTATGAGTTTTTGCCCCAAGAAAATTTTGCAATGTCATATCCTTAAGATTAATTACACCTTGTTATTTGTATAGTCATGTACAATAGTTTTCTAGGCTGTGGAACAGATTTCACAGTTATACTGTAATTTTCACAAGAGTTTATACCAAAATGAAAAACAACAACATGACGAATAGTAAAGATTATGTTACTATAGCGCTAACATATTTGGTCTTTGGCGTATTGTAATCTTAGCAGGAAACTCAGTTTCTATCTCTGTTTCCAATGTCAAAATAAGTATGTACTTTAAAAAGAAAATAATGATTATTTACTTAAATTTCAAGATAATATGTAAAAAGACTTTAAACACAACTAACAGAACCTCTCTCATCTTTGTCTTCAGTCATATAAGTAATATGGTCACATAGAGTCCAAGTTTTTGAAGTCAAAACAAATGAAGAAAAAAACTCTTAAACAGTTTTATATGAAGTTATTATGATAAAATCTAAGAGCAACAAAAACTGAGATGTTTACTGAAAATTCTCAATTTAAATATAAATTATCTATAAAGTACATATTCAGTTCGAGCACCAAAAAGGCATTAAATATTGAATAAGAACAAGAGAAGCAAATATGGGCTGGCAAAGAAAGAGGTGATATATACAGCACAGAAATTTGACTTTTTTTTAGAATGTTTTTATTATTCCAATTCTAGTCATAATAATTACAAAGATTATGGTCTACATATATTTCTCATAATTTCTAACAAAGCATATTACAGACAGACAGGAGATGAAAGTTCACTCCAGGAAAATTGATCAGACTTGACATTCATTCTATCGTCAAATGATTCAAGTGATTAATATTTACTCAGCGAAGTAGATGGCAGCATTGGAAACACTAGGATTTGGTGCATTTTCCCAATATTGTTAATGTTCAAAAAGTTTTCTATAAATAACTTTTCATATTCTTCATAATTTTTATCCTGAGATGATTACATGGAACACTGAAAATTGAAACATGTTTACTTACTATTATAAAAAAGCAGAAAAAGCAGTTATTGTGTTATTACCTCCAAAGACTATCTCAGGAGCATGGTTATACATACAGTGTCTTGCATTTGATATTTGATCCAACAAGATAAGAACAAGTGAGATGCTCCTCTTAGTGGCTAGTCATCTCAACTTCTTTCTTTCTTTCTTTCTTTCTTTCTTTCTTTCTTTCTTTCTTTCTTTCTTTCTTTCTTTCAAGATTTATTATTTTATTATATATACAATGCCCTGCCTGCACATAAACCTAAAAGCCAGATGAGGGCACCAGATTTCATTACTGGTGGTTGTGTGCCACCAGGTGGTTGCTGGGAATTGAACTCAGAACCTCTGGAAGAGCAAGCAGTACTCTTACTGGATGAGCCATCTCTCCAGCCCCCAGTTAATGTGTTATTAAGAAATGTAAATATTTAACTGAGTTCTAAGTAAAAAATCATGAACATCTCAAAAATGACCATATCTACATATCTCTGTGTCTTTAATCACACACATCCAAAAGTGTAACATAACCAATTTTGTGTTGTTTAATAGATTCGCTAGTGTATGAGATTGAAATGTGCCATTTTGTTTGTAATAAAATGTTAGCTTATACTTTCCTTGGCTTACTTAGATTTGCTCTGACTGAATTACAAGATAGTAAAATACTTTGGCCAGGCCATGTTGAGCTAGGAACTAAAACCCCATGTAATGGTTTAGGTTTTTGTCTTGCTTTAGGTTTTTTTATCTTTCTATGCTTTAATTGATATTTGTTGAATAAAAAGTTTTTGGCTGGTTTATATCAATATTTTTCTTTGTGTTTTTAAAACTACATTCCTTAAATTTTTTAAAATAAGTGTATAAATTTAAAGCTTAATGGTTTTAAAGGTTAAATATTTCACAAGAAAATGAAGACTGGAGACAGTGAGAACATCTGTGTATTTTTATAGTTAGATTTATAACTGGAAGATGGTGATAGAGGGAATATAAGACAAAAGGATTAAAAATAATCAAAGTCAATTGGAAAAAATATATATATATATAGTGAGACCAGGTCTCTCATTATATAGCTGTGGCTGACCTGAACTTGCTATGTAGACCATGTTGGCCTTGAACTCACAGAGATATGATTATCTGTTTCTCAAATACTGAGGTTAAAGACATGTACTACCATATCCAGTTTCCAATTTTTAAAGTCTACACTAAAATATAACTCATCTATCACAAAAAACTATGAAGATGTACCCAGTATATTCCATGAGGCTCATAAGAATGTACAATAGTAAATAAAGAACTTCATAATTTTTGACAAAGATTTTTGCAGTTTTATGGTAAATCATACAACTGTGAGCTTGATAAGTAGTAAAAGTCTTTTTGTCCTGCTTTCCATATATCCTATGAGATATAATGGCTTAAAGAACTTAACATGTAAAAACACAATGTTCTATAAAGGGCTAAATGCATTCTCCAAAATCCTCATAAAAAGAATATCAGAGTATAAATAGAATATGCATTGTGAGCACCAAGTCCTAGGGCTGTTCAAGCACTCATTGTCTTTGACAACTCTCTTAATGTTTCTGAGTTTTAACTTCTTCATCTATAACTAAGATAACTAATAAATGCCCTACATTATTGACTGGGTTTCATGAAGATTTATATCAAAGTTTGTTTTGGGACTAAATCACTACTCAAAATGTTATCAAAGTAATAATTTTAACTCAAACCAGGTTCTAAAGATGTTTGTGCAGCAATTCTCAACATCTTCCTCCTCACTTCAGATCTGCTCTTACAGGACCTCTGTTCCTTGGTATTTTCAGGAAACAGAAGTTGAATTTCAATCCATGCAAAGCATTTCCTTGTGGGGAGGCCAGCTTTTACTGGTAATCTCAGGTTTGAGTTCACTTGAAAGTACAATTGAGCTTTATCAGGAGGTTTTTGTAATGATAATGTGCTACATTCCTTCAGACAGGGAGAGTTATGGAATTAAAAAATTGGTAATATTTGAACACAATGCCAGTGACAGAAGAAAAAAAAACTTAAATCTGCCAAGAGTCTAATCCTACAGGATTGAACAGCAAGCTCTTCAGAAGAGGGAAACGTGGCTAAATGGAAAATATTTTTATACATTAAGATGGAGAGTTATACACAATTATGTGAAATAGAGATGTATCAAGATCTCCGCCTAAGAAATCTGAATTTTATGTAAAAATGTGTTCCTTGCTAGTCCTGCAGCCATGATCAGATACCTAAATAGTTCAAAATTACTTTTTAGGAAGTTTTAAATTGCCCTTAAATATCTAAATTGGCATTTTTATTTATTAAGGTAAGATTTTAAAAGAAAAAGACTGTCATGATGTTTCATTTTGATGAGGTCAAAGTCATGCACACCCAAATATGGCAACTTGACATTTGCAATAAAAGCAAAAGCAGGAACTAGTCAAGCTTTAGCCTGGTCCTCCTCTCATGAATCAAGCCCTAATATTACACATTGGAAGCATGCCCTACTAAACCTGATGAGGGAAGGAAAATACTTATTTCTGTAGAAATGGAGACAGAGACCATCTGAACAAACAGACCTTTTATAATTCTTTTATACCCATTTGTCGTATCATGATTCTTCACCATCACCCTCTTACCATCCAACCCAAATACCCCTCAGTCTTCACTTCTCATATCTTCTATGTCAAACTAAAATCTTATTAAATAAACAGTATGTTTTTTTCTTTTAATCTATCCTTTATTTTAGCATAGCCATCAACATAGTGTGGATATGAAAAGAATTTGCTTCCTCTTCTAAACTTTAAAATTATTAAAATCCATCAAGAAACCTGGCAATGCATATATAATGCCTCCTAGGAATTATGTAGAAAAGTAAAGACTTGAAGAAAAATAGTAGATACTAAAATTATTGTCAAGTAATTAACAAAATTAAAATATTCACAAAATAGGAGAAAGCATCCTTAGGATTCAGTAGCCATATGAAATAAAGGTTAATATGTTTAAAGGAAATATAAATATGCATATATATTTATGTATATAATAAAGCATCTCAAATATAATTATGCATTCTTTGAAAATTTCATACATGTCTATAATGCGTTCTGAAGATTTTTAGAAAAAATATATTTTGCAAGGAAAGTTACATTGACAAATAGCATGTCTCCATTCATGAAGTAACCTTTAATGAATTCAGCATTTCTCAAAGGAGAGCACTTTATTTGAGAAACCTGTAAAGGACATTTGTACCTCCACAATTATTACTATTTTTCTACGCAATTCCCACTACTGGTGCCCCTTAGATCTTCAAATAATTTTTCAATTCTTTATAGATATGACAATCTTAGAAAGTTTTCATTTTTTTTCTAAATTAAAGCTTTGTTGAGATGGAGTCCACATACTGTGCAACTCAACCTTTACAATTTTTAGCCTGGAGGGTTATGTAGCCATAACAAGTTCAGGAGCTTTTCATCCCTCTATAAGGCCACTGAGTCAAGCATGGTGGTGTGAGCCTGTTACCCCAGTTTAGCAAGCAGGTAAGTCCCATGAGCTCCAAGGCTGCCTGGACTATGTGGAAAGTCCCTAGAATCTCTCTTACTGTGTCCTTTGCAATTTTATCAATTATCTAACATAAATCATTAAAGGGGGTAAAGTATAAGATTGAATCCAACTATTATATCTTTTTTTTTCATTTAAATCTCCACAGAGACTAAGTTTATAAGACTCAGAGGAAATCCAATTTAATCAGTTTTCATATATGTGTATATGTGTGTATGTATTTGCATATATTTCATGTGAACATATTAAAATCAAGGTACAAGTGTATTAACTAATAAAGCATTCAAATTTGTTAATGCCATGAATCTCTTTGAAAATAAAAACATAATTATATAAACAGGTAAGTTATTTACTTACTACCAAATGTTAAACATTTTATAGAAAATATATTTGTAAATGAATTAACTTATTAATCAAAATCACCCTATTAGCTTTAGATTTCCTAATAAAGTAATTTCTGCATTTATTTAACAAAATGTTTGGCACAATCATTATAATTTCACATTTTTTATTTGATGTAAAGTAAAAATTGGCAAATATATCCAGTTATATTATGCAGCCACATCTCTATGAATTGAAGACTGACCAGTCTATTCTACAAAGGGTTTTTTTTTAAGCCACATAGGGACACACACAGTCCCTGTCTCAAATAAAAATTCCTTTTGTAAAGCATTAATAAGTAAAAATTCATGCCATTTTTACTTCAATGAGTATTTACAAGTTCTAGTAATTTAGAATGTTGTAATTTAGAACATTTTGGTAAGCTTTAATTAAATTATCCTAATTTTATACTTATAAATATATAAGCTACAAATTAAATATTAAATAAATTACTATATTAAATAATAAATAAATTAACATCAAATATTATAAATATATACTTATAAACAGACAATTATAAGTAATAATGATGCTAATAATATAATTTGTAATCAAAAACATGAACTTCAATCTCAAAAAAGTCATCTCCCTTTAACTCATTCAAGATCATTATCCAATAAATATGTTCTAATAGGTGAAAATATCTAGAAAGAGGTTGGAAAACACATTGCCAATAGACAAAAAAATAGAAAAACATAAATGGAAGTGAATGCATTAGTTTTGTCAACTTAAAGTTTAAAACAGCTTAATTCTTTTTTCAGTTATAAAGTGTTACTGAGATTAGGACAAGTTAAGAAGTTATTACACAGGATTCTCAAACTCCTATTAAAAGCATCATATAATATAAATGTCTACACAGGCCAGTATTGTTTGTTTTCTTTTTTTGTTTTGTTTTGTTTTGCTTTGATTTTCCCATCATTTAAATTGTGACATTGCAGTCTGGATACTGTTTGGCTCTGTTACTAGAAGACAAATCTCACCTAAGAGGACATGGCAGCCTTCCACACCATGGTCTGATTGCATTAGGCCTAGTATGGCTAAGGAAAAAAAAAATATTTTGACAGGGGAGATTGCAGTTGAACACATCAAAGTGTCAGTTCAGATACGTGCCTTCTAAAAGCACCCTCCCCTTTTCCCAGTTGCATGAAATTTGCCACCTCTCATTGTCTCTTCCAGATGGTGCGCCGAGTCCTCCTCAGCGTTATCCCTAGAGTGTGCAGGTCGACATCAATCTGTTATGCCATTATCTTGCAATACTAATGCAGCTGATTTATCAATGCCAATTAGCTAGTGGTACAGGGCGAGTTCTCCCTTATTGGCTAATATAATTTCTTTTTTTTAATAATAAAAAAGAAAATTAAAGAACACTGCCGGACTGACAACCCGTGCCTCTGATTGCTTGTGGCCATATAGGAGGCATTCAAATAATGTTAATGTGGATGCATTTACTCCAAAATATTCTAACCACAGTATTTGGAAGCGATGTTTTTCTTTAAAAAATGATTTAAAAACTTCCATTAGAGAAAAATAATGTCTGTCTTTCGACAAAAAGTGCTGCTTTTTATTCACATCACAATGAAAAGAAAAATGTAACCATATCTCACTTGCATGTTTTTAAATCTCTTTGAGTACAACGGCCTCACCATTAATTAATGAAACACATGCTGAAGATATCAGGCCTACCACAGACATACCTGATGACTGAATGATTTATTTTAAAGTAGATTTACTATAAAATATTACTTTCATGGTAACAAAACACACTTTTATAATATCAGGGAAAATAATAAATCAGTATAAAAGTTTCAAATTTTTACTTATAAAAACAATGATTAAAATACAAGTTTAAAACAGAAATTATATTACATTGTATCTATGAAAAGCAATTTAAAGAGTGAAGTAACCTTAGATTTCTTCAAACCTAATGATGTTGAGGAATTTTGAAGATGAATATATTTCCATTATATTATACTACAATTTTTAGGGATTTTGAGACAATAATGGGCACAAATTTTATTCTTGTGAATCAAACTCAAATTATTTAACTTCTAGAGTCAGGGAAAAAGGGCAAAGTTCTAGAGACATCAAATGATACTATTAAGAATGGAATGAAATAGTTATGCAACTAGAACATTTATATATTACAATGCAGAAGGAGGAAGGAGATAAGGGAAGGAGAAAGGGAAGGAACAGGAAGAAGAGGGGATAAAAGAGGAAAAATGAATAGAGTTCATGGGTAATATCTGGTTTACAGTTATAAGAATGAGCAAAATAATCTCCAATCCATTAGTTTCTTTTTGACAGCATTACAACAACAACCACAAAAAAAAAACTTTTAAGTAAAAGAAATGGTACCTTTAATAACAGGAGAATGGATTGTGGCACTAATATGAACTTTGTGTATTCAATCTTCAATAAATATCTTCTCCTAGCAAACCAGACATTTTGTACAGTCTTCTAAGAAAGATGCTAGCAATACAATATTATGGTTTAAAATCATGTCGATGGAAATAAGTGGGGATAAAGGAAGAGCTCAAAATTTTCATGAATAATTAACAAGCACAAAGAATATAACTGCATTATATATTACGCTTTAGCCTAGTGTATACCCTAGTGTATATGATATATCCATTCTATATTTACTAGTTTACTAAGAGGGCATTCATAGAGCTCTCAGTCAAAAGACAGGGTTTCACTGCAAAATAGAGCACTAAAATCTAGAAGGTGTGACTAAAGAATTCTGACAAGAAAACAAATTTGATCTTAAAAGTCAAAATCCCACAAGACAAAATTTGAAATCATTATTTACTAAAATGATACCAAATAGAGAATAGAGACTATGAGTAAATGGTTTGAACATTCTATCAAAAAATACCTATGCTAATGTGTTTTAATTGTTAGGCACACATACACAAAACACAGAAAATCTCTTCCTGGCAACCATGGGTTTTATACTGTCCTATTTAAATCTTGGCCGTTTCTATTTTTCAAACTTTCTTTATCTAGTCTTAGAGTCCAAGAAAGCACCTTTACAAAGTACATCCCCTTTTGTAATCTAGTTGAAAGTTTCTCCCCCTAATTCTGAATCCTAGTGACCACTCTCTGTTTGACTGCCTACATTTATAATGAAAGTGTTAATCATTTTCAGTTTGTGTTGCTAAAGTGTTTAAATGACTGTGAAATGCAGTGTGTCTCCTTCCTGCATTAACATTATTATGGTCTTGATAACACTGACTAACCATTACTCTATGCCAAGTCCTCATTCAAGTTTGTGAGTTTGTCCTTAATTAATCCTCAGTTTCTGCATGAAGTTCAGCTATTATCTCTAATTCATATATATTAAGGAATGGGCTTACTGTTAGACCAAGAGTGTGAGATATACATCTGTTGTCATGTAGCGGTGGTATATTCCTTTTGGGATAGATTTTCTATTAATATACACCTGCCAAAACCTGTGATGCTATCAGGTTGAATATACAAGTTAGTATTCTGAATTTACAATTAATTATGAATTGGGAATATTTCTCTTATTACTAACAGACTAAAAGTATTTTGATACTAAATACAAGTTTTCTTTCTGTAGTGGTGGATGAAGAATTAAAGAATGCTCCATAGCCTAACTTGAAGCTGTCAGATATTTTACATTACAAACAGACATACCACACATAAAATTTATAGTTATTGAAGTAATCACTTAAATCTTCCAAAGTGTTTCTTAGGAATAAAATATGAAATCATATCATTAAAAACCCAAGGGCATCCTAAGACTGGTAAAAAGCCTGGCACGGACTGCTGTCCTCAAGAGTTAAAGGACATTTGCTCAACCATGTTCATAGCAGCTTTGTTCATAATAACCAGAACCTGGAAAAAGCCCAGATGCCCCTCAACTGAGGAATAGGTACAGAAATTGTGGTACATTTACACAATAGAATACTATTCAACAATTAAAACCAAGGGAATAATGAAATTTTCAGGCAAATGCTGGAATCTAGAAAAGATCATCCTGAGTAAGGTATTCCAGAAGCAGAAAGACACACATGGTATAAACTCACCTATAATTGAATATTAGACATATAATATAGGATTAACATACTAAAATCTGTACACCTAAAGAAGCTAAGCCAGAAGGAGAGCCTTGGGTAAGGTGATCAATCCTAGTCTAAATGATATGGAGTTTTAAGATTCCTAAGTCAGCCATCTCAGTATGTGCTGGAGTTCTTTTGCAAACCTCAGGAGAGCTTTTTTGTCTTCACAATTTATTCATTATCTATCCTGATTGAAGTCCCCTCCTTTCCTCTTCGCTTCATCCCTTTCCCCTATTCCGACAAAATGGGGAGTTCTCCACTGCTGGCAACTGCCCATAGCTTGTTAAGTCTCATCAGAATTGCTTGGATCTTCTTCCTCGATAGCCTGGCAAGGCTATGTCACCAGGGACCAGTGATTAGAGAGCAGTCAACTGCGTTCATGATTGAGGGATCCCCTGCTCCCCTCATTCAGAGATCCACATGGAGACTGAGCTGCCAATCGGCCACATCTGAGCAAGGGGTCTAGGTCCTCTCCATGCATGATCCTCCATTGGTGCATCAGTCTCTGCAGGACCCCCTCGGCTCAGAATTTTTAGTTCTGTTGGTCTCCTTGTGAGGTTCCTGCACCCTCCATGTCCCCCTAATCCCACCCCTCTCTCCCTCCATAAGACTCCCTGCACCCTTCCCTAAGTTTGGCCCTGAGTCTCAGCATCTCCTTTGATACTTTGTTGGGTGAATCCTTTCGGAGAACCTTCCACAGTAGACTCCTATCTTGTTTCCTCTCTTTCACTGCTTCTGGTGTCTATCCTGTTTGGCATTCTGAATGAAATTTAAGCATCCTCCCTAGGGTCCTCCTTAATGTTTAGCTTCTTTAGGTCTATGGATGGCTGTCCTATATTATATGGCTAATATCTGCTTAATAAAGATGCCCTAATATTCAATATTCAATATTCAACATTTGCTCAACTATGTTCATAGCCCCTTTATTTGTAATAGCCAGAATCTGGAAACAACCCAGATGTCCCGTAACAGAGGAATGGATACAGAAATTGTGGTATGTCCACACAATGGAATACTACTCAGCTATTATTAAAAACAAGGAAATCATTCTGGTGGGTGTAAGGTGAAATCTCAGAGTCGTTTTGATTTGCATCTCCCTGATGGCTAAGGATGTTGAACATTTCTTTAAGTGTTTTTCTGCCATTCTATAATCCTCTACAGTCAGCTCTCTTTTTAGTTCCATACCCCATTTTTTAATTGGATTACTTGGTTTCTTGCTTTTTAACTTCTTGAGTTCTTTATATATACTGGATATTAGCCCTCTGTAAGAAGTAGGATTGGTAATGATTCTTTCCCAATCTGTAGGCTGTCGATTCGTTTGGATGACAGTGTCCTTTGCTTTACAGAAGCTTTTCAGCTTCATGAGGTCCCACTTGTTGATTGTTGATCTTAGAGCCTGTGCTGTTGGTGTTCTGCTCCACAATGACTAAACTGAGCAGGGCACAGGGGTCTTGTATGA
>CM053751.1:48006351-48048423 GCA_028658305.1 Pachyuromys duprasi
TCCATTCCTTAATTGAGTGTCTCTGGGTCATTTCCAGATTCTGGTTATTACAAATAAAGCTGTATGAAAGAAGGGGGAGATAGAAAGACGTGGAAAGGCCAGGCACTCCACAAGAAGAGCAACAGAACCAAAAATCTGGGCCCAGGATCTTTTCTGTGACTGATACTCCATCCAAGGACCATGCATGAAGATAACCTAGAACCCCTGCACAGATGTAGTCCATGACAGCAGGGTTTCCAGGTGGATATCCTAGTAAGGGTCACAGGGGCTGTCTCTGATATGAACTCAGTGGCTGGCTCTTTGATCACCTCCCCCTGAGGTGAAGTGAGTTTTACCAGGCCACAGAGGAAGACAATGCAGACAGTCTTGAGACATGATAGGTTAGAGTCAGATGGAAGGGGAGGAGGACCCCCCCTATCAGTGAACTGGGGAAGGGGTAAAGTGAGGAGAAGAGGGAGGAAGGGCAGGACTGGGAGGGATAAGGGAGGGAGCTAGAATACAAAGTGAATAAATTATAATAAATAAAAAAATAAAATTGTTACTACATTGCAGTGGTTCTCAGCTTGTACATCACAGCTCCTTTGAGGGTAGAATTACCTTTTCACAGGTGTTGCCTAAGACCACCAGAACACACAGATATTATGTTACGATTCATAATAGTAGCAAAATTACAGTTACAAAGTAGCAATAAAAGCATTTACCTTTTGAGTCACCCAACATGAGGTACTGTATTAAAGGGTCACAGCATTATGAAGGTTGAGAACCAGTGCCCTACTGATAACATGTAGGACCCAACAATAAATGTTTTCCAGTATTAATTCCAGTAAGGAACTACACTACTATAAAGGAAGAATTATATAATAATTTTTTTGTTTGGTGAATTGTTTTCTGTACAATTTTATTGGAAATGGCATGTTAGTCTGTGACTCTAAAAGCATGCAGTGTGTATTCATTCATGGGTACTCATTGTCTTCCTCATGCACCAGGAAGCATTCCAGCCACTCGGAGGACAGTGCAGAGAACACAAACAAAACACAGTATCCCTGAGGTCAAATATCTGCTTTTCTATGGTTGTGAAAACAGACAAGAGAAATACATGGAATTCATAGTCTGATTATTGTATTAAGGAATGAGAAAACTAAGAAATGCAAAAACAAGAATCGTATTCTTGACTTGAGGGACAGAATAAGTCTGTAGAAGACTTTTGCAAAACTGTAGAAAGAAAGAAAGAAGGAAGGAAAGAAAGAAGGAAGGAAGGAAGGATGGAAGGAAAGGAAGGAAGGAAGAAAGAAAGAAAGAAAGAAAGAAAGAAAGAAAGAAAGAAAGAAAGAAAGAAAGAAAGAAAGAAAAAAGCCACTCTACATAATGGAAAAACTACACAAGCAAAATAAAACACAACTATTGACATCCGGGAAAGAATGCCTGGTATGCTTTAGGTATGAAAAGGGCCAGTGTTTAAAGGAAAAGTAAGCAGGTAGAAGTGGTAAAGAGATGCAATTCAAAGGAGGATGAGTGAGAAGGTATAGCTATCTCTTATTTTACTCAAAGAAATAAAGGAAGACATGGGAAATTTGTAGAGCAGAATGGTGTGACACTTTTATGCTTTGGTTTAATATTTTTAATGGACAAAAGAGTGATGGGTTCAGAACCAAGCAAACAAAGACAAGAGGTTACTATGATGGTCCAAAGGCAAGGAAGGGATTGCTCACTCTGGGAGTGATGCTGAGATTAGAGGCTACAAAAACTGCAAGCGTGATTCTCCAGAATGCATGATATCTATATGTAGGCCGTGAAACATAGGAAAATACATTTCCTGGGATGTTTAACTTGGACAACTGGGAGAATCTAGTTGCTATGTACACAGCTTGTAAGATACAAATAATCTGTGAGCCACTAGTACACACATACACGCATGGTTAATAACTATAAAGATACATATCCTTAAATAAAGAGAGAAAACTGTCATAAAACTAAGTCTCGTGGTACATGTCAACTTTTAGAAGTTGAAAGAGAAAAGACAAATGAGCAAAGAAGACAGAGAGAAGCAGAAAGGCAGTAGTTAATGTAAAGACCCTTAATAAGAGGATGAAAATCAGTAGTAAAGGACTTACCTTCCCCAGCACCAAAGACAAAGAAGATTAAGAGTTCAACAAGGTAAGTATCCTAGATGGAAAATCCTGCGGACAAACCCAAAATGATGGAAACCTAAAGTATAAGCATGTGATATGTATATTTCAGTGTTCCCCAGGACACCAGTCCTTAGGGAAGGATAACTTTTCAGAATGTGAGGTTTAACAAAAAGAAAAAAAATTACTAAGAACAATTGAAGACAGCAAAATTTAGGCACACTTATGAGGTTTTTTTTTTTTCTTGAAAACAAACTCCATAGAGGTGCCCAATTATAAAGGTAGGATCTAATAACGAGTTTTAAAAAGAAAAACATAAATTTTAGTCCAATAATGTGTCATGAAAGAGAGTTACAAGGTTCATGTCTATGTGAAGATGACAGTAAATTACATGAGACCATTGCATGGTTTGATATAGGTCAAAGCCATGGAAAACATATTGAATTACTGGAGATAAGATAGAACATCTTATCTATTGACAGGAATACTACAGGTGTTATGGTTGAAACAAATCTTCCATTATATATACATATGTGAGTGTATTATACTGTAGATAATGTAAATTTGAGTGCCACATTTTCATAGGATTTCAGCAGTAGCCAGGAGACATTCAGACATGTAATCAAAAAGTACATTAATACAAGGAAGCATCTGTGGATCAATTTGCATAACAGTGTTTGCATTTTTCCTAATACTCATGACAGTTTGACATTCACAGCCTATGTTTACAGCAGGGAAAGTCTTCAGTTATGTATTCCATGCTTCATTACTTCACTTCTCTTAGAATCAAAATGTCTACAGATTTGTTGCATTTATTGTGAATAAACATGGGTAGGAGTTGGCAATGAAACACAAAATAATTTGTCATATTTCAAGTGCTTATTTGCTAACACACTTGATACAACCATTTATTAGTTTTCTAAATTTATATGTGGTCAACATAAAAGTTAAAAGTAAGGACTAAAGGTAATTTTTGATGAGGACTAAATATTTTATGGTACCAAGGTTAATGAAAAACGACAGACTATCTCAAAGTCCTGCTCACGAAAAGTTGCTTTGGAATATGACTGTACTCTAGCACATACAGTTCTTCCATTTATTTTAGCAAAAATGAAACTGAATAATTTCATTCTCTTCTTTGCTAAACCAGTTATTTTTTCTTTTGATTTCATGAACATTGAAATTCCATGTTTTAAACATGGGATCATGTTAAATGAAGATTCTGAAGTGGGAACCTATGATTCTGCGTTTCCAATGAAGGTCTTAGTTTGTGTCATATTACTTATTATAGGGATATGGATTACCAAAAATACCTCAAATATTCAATAATTGGCATTTGCACAGATTGAGGTAACTATTTCATATTAGATTTGTAAGTAAAATTATACAATATTTTATTTGATTTTTGGATATGTATATTCCTTTAAAGGTTTATAAAACAGTATAAACAACTTCAAAACATCTGTAAAATATGTTTCAGGCCTCAACTAAAAACAACAAAAAAAGAAAATCCCTAATAATTCTTAAATACGAAAGCACTTGCCCTTTATTTACAAGGTTATTGCTTACATGCAGCACAAAGCCCAATTTTACACAAATCTACCCCTTAGGTAACAACATCAAATAAATGGAAATTAAACTGTACTGAAGACATATATGCTGCTGCTCACACGCTGATCATACCACAAAAGAAATGAAGCAACCAAATAACACTGTTTAAAATTACAGCTTTGAGGTCGAGGATAAACATTTTGCCATGCTTACACTATACTACACACCTTCCCTCACTTGCCAGGTTGGACAGTTTCATCTGCTCTGCTTGTGGGACCCAAATCAAGGGAACAAAGCCCTTCAGGGAAGCAATATCCGGAAAGCCAGAGTTGTCTCAGAAGATATCCTACCAGGACTTCCATGGATGTGTAGTTTTGTTTATGTAGATTGAAAGCACTACGTAGGGAGAAGACAAGTTTGTTGCCAAAGGGTTACATGTCATAAAGCAAAGAGATGTCTCTGAAATTCGGAAGAAATTTCAATGCTCAAATGTTTAAACATGCCACAACGGTCTGATGTCACAAGACTTGTTTAACCACTGCAAGCTAATGGTAAAAGTGGTGCTAAAGAGGAAGTTACATAGTAAATGTTTTGGCATATTTTATTAGTTACAGAGATGCTCTTTGATAAAGTGTATTTATTAGACAGTGAGATAAGACGTGGGGGGCTAGTAAAGGTAATTCATTCTCTTTTAGATCATCTGAGGCTGACTGGCTGCAACCTATTCTCTTTTAAAACATAGAGGCATCCAAGCACATGATTTTTCTGTGCGATAAAATGATGTGGAATCGATTACATGTCACAGTAGCACTGTACATCAGTGGAAACTTCTCAAGTCTAATATCCCAGTGCGCTCATGAAAGTATTCACTTCACTAATTACCTTAATTAAGAAGGTATATTTTACTACAATGGCCAAGAGGGTGGTTGTGCGGAAGCCTGAACAAGAGCTGCACAGCTAGTGGAGCAAGCCATGTGTAAAAGCTGGTCTGGCTCATGACCTAAGAGATAAACTAAGTTCCTCCTTGAATAAGTGACTAATTCAGTACATTTTCATTTCTAATGAATGCAACCCAATTTTTTATCAATAATATTACACTACAAAAGACACACTTGGCTGCCAAGTATTTCTGATGTGAAAATAAGAAACCCAAGGCAAACAGGAATAGAATAATTTCAGCATGTTATGAGAAACTAAACTATCAGCTCTTGATACAAGGAATATGTAAGAACATGTTAATTCATTCAAATCTGCAGATATGTTCAAGCAAGTTGCCATATGTTATTTATTATAAGATTATTTATTTAACAAATGCATCAATTTATTTTCATGTACTGGCGTCTCAAAACCATCTTAATAAGATAATACATAAAATCACTGTTGATATAAATTATCATTTCTATTTTAAAATTATAATAAATTATAATTTTATTTACATAATTTCAGATTTGTTATCTGAGCTGAGTACTCTCTTCTTCCTATTTATCTGCCTCGTCATCTTCATTTTACTACTTAAGGAACTGCATTCAGTTGCTTTTTTGGACCATAGTGAGTTAGATTTTAAAAAATGAATAAAATGAAAAGAAACCAAGGATTGTACACCAAGGAAAGGAAAAAAAAAAAAACATAGTCTGTGACTTACTTTGTCAGACTCTCCTAGCAATGAGTGTGATATTATTCAACTGTTCCTAAGGACCTGACTGCATCCACAACTATGTCATGTGATTCATCTTATCTGCTCACTCCTGGGGAAGATCTTGCTATCATTGTGTCGCTCTACCTCACTGAGGGTTACAGAGCTGCTTTATCTTAGATCTACACTCTTTCAAACTCAACTGGATAAAAGAGGTGAACTTTTATCTAAATGCTAAACACTTTTGTCACAGTCTAAAGTCATCAAGTTGAGTGTGCACCAAATGGTACTAGCAGGTAACAGAAAACTAATACCTTCATCTAAAATGTGTATTCCAGGAAGATCAAAATGGGAGAATTTTATTTCCCAAAATAACCAGATCTATTATATTTTCCAGAGAATATGGAATTCACCTATGGACTACATGGACATCTTCCTCACAAAGCATCATAAGTTTTAAGCAATTACAGTTCACTTTTTATCTAATTAAGGCCAAAGATTTTTTATTTATATAATTGGTAGATTTTTTAATGAACATACTCAATAATAAGCACAAGCCTGAAGAGTGTAGCATTGAGCCCTTTTACTATATATTATTTATTTTTATGATTTTAGAAGTTAAATTTTGTCTTCTGCCTTCAAAAGAACCCTGATAAGGAACTTTGATTTAAGAAATAAAATTCACTAAAATCTCAGTAACAAAGTATTGGAAGCTGAAAGTTTAGTCACCTTGCTCAGTGTTGCATAAACAATCAAGAATTGTTAGAAATCCACTCTAAATGCAGACCTGCTTCAAACATAAAATTTAATTCTCCTAATTAAGCAAACAAATAAACTTTGTGTACTTTCTAATAAGTATAATATTGTCTACTGTGGTAATCTAAGGAGAAATAAATTAAGTTCCCCCTGGCAGACAAAATCTCATTAAATTCATGAATATCTAGGAGCCATGTAAAGAATCATGGTCTACTGACCAAGGAACTGTAATTGACAGTCAATAAAAATGGATCACAATCTGTCATTGATTCGAGTATTTCTCCTTGGGAAAATATCCTCATTATTCTACAAGTTCTGAATAGATTTCTCCCATATTTAAATAATACCAACAGACTTAGAAGATTTACAATGATTATTAATATTTCAAAATTCTAATGTATAAATTATAACAGGTATAGAAATATTTGGACAACAGTATCAGTATTACCAAAATTAAAAGTACAGTTTTGATTCTATATTCTTATGTCCCTCAACAGAGGAATGGATACAGAAATTGTGGTACATTTACACAATGAAATACTACTCAGCTATTAAAAACAAGGAAATCATTAAATTTTCAGGCAAATGGTGGGAACTAGAAAAGATCATCTTGAGTGAGGTAAGCCAGAAACAGAAAGACACACATGGTACATACTTACTCACAAGTGGATTTTAGCCACATAATATAGGATAAAGATACTAAAATCTATACTCCTAAAGAAGTTAAACAGGGAACAGGACAGAAGCCTACCACAGAGGGCCTCTGAAAGACTCTACCATTCAGGATATCAAAGCAGATGCTGTGACTTATAGCCAAACGTTGGACAGAGTGCAGGAAATGTTATGAACGAAGTGGAAAATAGTAAGATCTGGAAAGGACAGGAGCTCCACAAGAAGAGCAACAGAACCAAAAATATGGGCACAGGGGTCTTTTCTGAGACTGATCCTCCAAACAAGGACCATTCACGGATATAACCTAGAACCCCTTCACAGATATAGCCCATGGCAGTTCAGTGTCCATGTGGGTACCCTAAAATGGGGACAGGGACTGCCTCTGACATGACATGATTGGCCTGCTCTTTTATCACCTCCCCCTCAGGTGGGCAGGGTGTAGCCTTACTAGGCCACAGAGGAAGACAATGCAGCCAGTCCTGATGAGATCTGATAGACTAGGATCAGAAGGAAGGGGAAGAGGTCCTCTCCTAGCAGTGGACTGAGGGAAGGCCATGTGTGGAGAAGAGGGAGGGAGAGTGGAATTAAGAGGGGAAGCTACAGGTGGGATACAAAGTGAATAAGCTGTAATTAATTAAAAAATAAAAAAGAAGTCAATAAATATCTTATACAAGCAAAAAAAGCATGCATAAAAAAAGAGAAAAGAAGTTCGAAGAAGAAGACGAAGAAGAAGAAGAAGAAGAAGAAGAAGAAGAAGAAGAAGAAGCAACAGCTAAACAAGTAAGACCCTAGGGAAGATACTCAATTATCATTCAGATGGACAAATGTGATAGATATTGGAGGCAGGAGAAGTCAGGGAATAGGACAGAAACTTACAACAAAGCAGAATCTGAGATTCATAACCAAACTTTGGGCAGAGTGCTGGGACTATTATGAAAGAAGGGGGAGATAGAAAGACCTAGAGGGGACAGAAGCTTCAAAAGGAGAGCAACAAAGCCCAAAGGAACTGAGCCCTGGGGCCCTGCAGAGACTGATACCCCAACCAAGTACAATGCATGGAGTAGACCTAAAATCCCTGGTCAAATGTAGCCCGTAGACTCAGTATCCAAGTTGAGTACCTAGAAAGGGGAGCAGGAGATTTCTCTGGCATGAACTCAGTGACAGGGTCTCTAATCACCTCCCCTTTCAGGGAGCAGCTTTGCCAGGCCACAGAGAAAGGCAATGCAGTCAATCCAGATTAGACCTGATAGGCTATGGTAATTGAAGGGGAGGAGGGTCTCCCTTATCATTGGACTAGGGGAAAGGCATAGGGAGAGAGAGGGAGGATGGGATTGAAAGGAGATCAGGGAGGCAGTCACAGCCAGGATACAAATTGAATAAATTTTAATAAATGATAATAATAAAAATATAAATTTCATTTTTTAAAAAGCCATTGTGTTCTCAGTGTCAAAGACTCGGGAAACTCCATGCACTTGTTGCAAAACAATATTTTATGGTTTTTACCTTCTAGAATCATATCACTGATGATATTTCTTGAGAGTTACTTAATCCAAATCTAAAGGAAGAAAATTTTCACTTGTACATAACTACTCAAATATTTTCTTTCTTTAATTAAGTTTAGTAATATGAACTAGGGATCCTCCTGCTTGTCTCCTTCAGCAGATCCTACTGGTGTCACCACAACTAGCAAAAGATCAAAAACTGAAGGTATGGTCATTTTGGAGAGGATGTGGAGAAAGGGGAATCCTCCTCATTGCTGGTGGGAATGTAAGCTTCTAAAACCACTTTGGAAATCAATCTGGCACTTTCTCATAAAAATAGGAATAGTGCTACCTCAATTGATCCTACTATACTACTCTAGGCATATATACAGAATATGCTAAAGTATACAACAAGGACATTTGCTCAAACATGTTTGTAGCAGCTTTATTTGTGATGGCCAGAATCTGGAAACAATCCAGATGTCCCTCAACAGAGAAACGGATACAGAAATTGTGGTACACTTACACAACAGAATACTACTCAGCTATTAAAAACAAAGAAATCATGAAAATTTCAGGCAAATGGTGGGGACTAGAAAAGATCATCCTGAGTGAGGTAACCCAGAAACAGAAAGACACATATGATATATGCTCACTTATAAGTAGATATTAGCTATATGATAAAGGGTAAACATACTAAAATCTAAGCTCCTAAAGAAGCTAAACAACATGAGTACCCAAGGGAAGATGTTTAATCCCCATTCAGAAGGACAAAGAGGTTAGTTATCAGAAATAGGAGAAGTCAAGGAACAGGACAGAAGCCTTCCACAACCCTGGCTCAGATGTAGCCCATAGATCAATCTCCAAGTGGATTCCTTAGTAATGAGAGCAGGGGCCTTCTAAGACATGAACTCAGTGGTCAGCTCCTTGGTCACCTCCTCCTGGAGGATACAGCCTTGCCAGACCACAGATGAAGATGATGCAGCCAGTCCTGAGACCTGATGAGCTAGGGTCAGATGGAAGGGGAGGAGGGCCTCCCTTATCAGGGAACTGTGAAACAGGCCTGGGTGGGGGAAGAGGGAGAGTTAGTGGGACTCGGAATAGATGAGGGAGGTGGCTGCAATAGAGATACAAAATGAATGAATTGTAATAAATAAATATATAAATAAAATTAAATTAAAAATAAAAAATAGAAATAAAAATAAGAATTTTAGCAATAGTTAAAGATACCACCCACTCTTACTTGAAGAGTTAAGCATATGAATAATAAAATCTTATACTTTAAAGAGATCAAAACTAAATATTAATTTGTAATTGATTTTCTGCATTACATTTCTGAAGTTCTAAATATTGCTCATGATTTTAGATGATTTGTTAATTGACAAACTGTAGACTCAAATTCCTTTTTTAAAAAATTCATGAGTTATACCGTTTTTCTGAAAATGTTCAGATGAAATAAATATATAATTATAGTGGTGTAATAAATGCAATCACATGATTGATATGAAATGGTGCACATAAACTATTATTATTTAAGTTTATACTGATAAAAATTAAGTACTTGTTTTTCACTGCAATCAACTGAGAAATATACTTACTTTTTCTCTTCATTAAAAAAAAAAAATGGATGTGAAGAGATCATTGAACCTATCTCTTTAAGGTTACCAAGTGGCAACACCTATTTCCAGAGAGGTTCACTGGAAATCACATGGCTGGTAAACAACCAGCACAAAAATATGCATACGTTCAGCACATATTCAGTAAAAAGAAAAGTCATGATGCTTCATAGGAATAGTTTAGTGTTTTGTCTTCCATAGTCATATCTTTTACCTTGCCATTGCTACTAGACTTCTTGACATAATTTGTAAAGAAATCATCAAAAAAAAATCCAGAACCCAAATGGACACAAATGAAGCCTCACCACATTTTATCAGACCATGGAATTCATTAAAATCAGAGAAACATGAAGATAGACATCAATAACAAACTGAGGAATATAGTTTTATAAAAGCATTTACACATGTCTGAAGATTCTAGTAATGCAGTATTGAAATGGGAGACATCAATGTTTTTATCTTATCACTAACCCCCATTTATAATATCGAGGTGTAAGTAATAAATTTATTGTTTATGATTTACTTTTAATATGTATTGTGAAAATAAAATGGTGAGTAGTTTTAAGGAATCTCTTGAGTAACATCTGTTCACTTCAGAAATCGTTTCAAATCTGTTCTTGGAAAAACTACTTGCGAAGCTTGTCACCCCAATACTAACAACCTGGAAACCAAAACTCACACATTCTTTGTGTTGAGAAATGCCAGGGAAAGCCCCCTCAACACAGTGACCATAACCTGAGAAAGCAATCCTTGTTAAACAATTACTTCTTTTTCTATTCATGAAAATTAATGAATCAGCCAATTGAACCCATTCATTGGAAAGACGAAATTAAGACACAAATGCAGATTCATTGCTTATATGTATTGCAGGAAACAAACAAAAGAGACTCATCTGAAAGTTTGCCCTGTTTAATAAACTAAATGTATAAAGAATATAATGACCTTACTCTCTGTCACACGTAAAATAAGAGTATGATATACAGAAAGCACCATAAAATTAGGAGGCCAAAGAAATTGTTGAATAGCAGAAATCAAGAAACAAAGGATTTGAGTAGTTAAGTTGTATAGACAAACATATTGATTACTGCTTTTAAAAGTAACTAAGACCAATGTCTCAATTAATATTTTCCGTTTTCTTTTCTTTTGTTTTGTTTTTGCACATAGTATACAACAAAGCAACCCATTTCAGCATGGTTACTTCAACATCCTTATATCATATTAGACTGACCGGAGCAGTCTGATAACACTGATGATATCTGTGTGATTAACAAACAAGAATTCTAGTTTTAAACCATGGTGGTCTGATATGACACAGGGATTATTTCTTGTATCTGTTGAGGCTTGCGTTTTACCCAACTATATGGTCAGTTTTGGAGAAGGTTCCATGAGGTGCTGAGGAGAAGGTGTGCTCTTTTGTGTTTGGGTGAAAGGTTCTGTAGACATTAGGTCCATTTGATTTAAGACCTCTGAAAGTGTCATTATTTCTCTGTTGAGCTTCTGTCTTAGTGATCTGCCCCTCATCAGGAGTGCGGTGTTGACATTTCCCACTACTAGGGCAATGTTTAATAATGTTTCTTTAACAAATGCAGGAGCCCTTCTGTTGCATTGATGTTCGGGATTGTGGTGTCCTCCTGGTGGATTTTTCCTTTGATGAGAATGAAGTGGCCCTCTCCATCTCTTTTGATTAATTTTGGTTGAAAGTCTACTTTATTAGATACTAAGATGGCTACTCCAGCTTGTTTTCTGGGTCCATTGCTTGGAAAAACTTTTCCAGCCCTTTACTCTGAGGTAGTGTTTATATTTGTTGTAGAGGTGTCTTTCTTGAATGCAGTGGAATGTCAGATTCTGTTTGTGCAACCAATCTGTTAGTCTGTGTCTTTTCATTGAATATTTGAGAACATTGATGTTAATAGATATTAGTGACCAATGATTGTAATTCCTTTTATTGTTTAACTGATAGTGATTATGTGTTTGTGTGCTTGTTTTCCTTTGCTTTTTTTAATGTGAAGGTGTCCTTATCCTGTGTTTTCTTGGGTGTAGTTGATCTTGCTCGTTTTCAGTTTTCCTTCTAGTATCATCAGTAGGGCTGTATTGCTGTGTATATATTGTTTATATTTAATTTTGTAATGGAATATTTTATTATCTCCATCTATGTTGATTGAAAATTTTGCTGGATATAGTAGTCTGGGTGAGCATCTGTGATTTCTAAGCATCTGCATGATATCTGCCCAGGCCCTTCTGGCCTTTATAGTCTCTGTTGAGAAATCTGGTGTGATTCTGAAAAAATACGGAACGCTTCACGAATTTGCATGTCATCCTTGCACAGGGGCCATGCTAATGTTTTAAAATCTACAAACTTAAAGAAGGTGAACAACAAAGAAGACACCAGGGAAGATGCTTAATTCTCACTCAGAAAGGAAAACAGGATAGACATTGGAAGCAGGAGAAAAGAGAAAATAGGACTGGAACCTACCACAGAGGCTCTGAAAGACTCCAACCTGCAGGGTATCGAAGCAGATTCTGAGAGTCACAACCAAACTTTGGACAGAGAGCAGGAAGTTTTATGGGAAAAGGGAGATATACAAGGACCCAAAGGGGACAGCAGCAGCCCCACAATGAGACCAACAAAGCCAAAATTAAAAAAAAAAAGGCTGGGCTCAAGGGGCCCTGCAGAGACTGATGCATCAACCAAGGACCATGCATGGAGAGGACCTAGATGGCTTTCTCAGATATAGCCTACAGACTGATCAGTCTCCATGTGGGTTCCCTATTAAGAGGAGAAGAGAGAGTTTCTGACATGAACTTGGTTGCCTTCTCCTTGGTGGGCTGACCTAGCCAGCCCATAGAGAAAGAGGATCCAGACAGTGCTGATGGGACCTGGTAGGTTAAGGTCAGACAGTAAGGGAGGAGGACTTTCCATTGCTGACTAGGGATGAGGGATAGGGTAGAAAGAGGGAAGGAAGGTGGAGCAGGGAGGGGATGATGGATGGGGCTACAACCAGGATAGAAAGCGATTAAATGGTAAATAATAATGATGATGACGATGAGGATAATGATAATAATAGAAAAAGTGGCTTCAGACACTGGCTTTGCCTTGAGTAAAGCACATCTCTTGACACTTCTTTTCAACTCTATAAAATGAATAGTTTTATCTGAATGTTCTCATAAGACCTCTTATGTTTAGTTTCATCTGAAACATTTAAAATGTATTACCAAGATTCTGCACAACTATGAGAAGACACAAGCCAGTGAGATAAAAGCCATTATGTCGAGATAAAGGAAACACATAAACAAGAAAGCAGATAGGAAAACTGGTATAGGCAATGAGACAAAAGTCAGGTGATGAGAAGCACTTTCAAGAGAATGTTCATAGGTAGGAATAACAAACAAATGTTTGCACATAAGACAGGTGGAAAAACTACTTAACAAATATATCATGTTTTTTCTGTGTTATATAGATAATGTACAAACACTTTTAAGGATATAGAAAATATGTAGATAGTGCTTTTGACAAATAAAAAAAATACAAAGCTGAATTTCAGTTAACACTATTTTCTTATTATAGAAATTGAAATGCAATACAAGGAAAGAAGAAACCTGAGTATAAGTTGGCCAAGAAAATCCACATCCACATACAATGGTAAATCCATGAGCGATTAAAAGCACTTCAATAGACTGTGGTCAGGATATATTATATGAGAGAATAATGATGATGATGATGATGACTGACATTTTTTTAAAATTTTTCCTTAAAGACCTTAAAATTTGCAGATAAAAATAATTGAGAGCAATGTGCATAGCATGGTCAAAAATATCAGAAGTAATACTATTTTTTTCACTTTTATTTTATATTAATCACAGGTTATGTACTTTGTATCCCAGCCTTAGCCCCCTCCCGCATTCCCTCCCTATCCTTCCCTTCCCTCCCTCATCTCCTCCCTGCACCTTTCGAAGTCCACAGATAGGAGAGGACCTCCTTCCATGTAACTCTAGCTTATCAGGTCTCTTCAGGAATGTCTGCAATGTCCTCTTCTGTGGCCTAGCAGGGCTGCTCCTCCCTCGGGGCGGTGGGGGGGGGGGGGCGGGAAGAGCCAGCCATTGAGTTCGTGTCCAAAATAGTCCCTGTTCCCCTTACTAGTATATCCACTATTAAAAATAAAAACTAAATATAAAAACAGAAATCTCTGAGATATTTGTTTTTAAATATTATTTTTGAAAGATATAAGAGTCACGTATTAAAGTGAGATTATACTTTCTTTGCCCTAAAGGAATAAAACAATAAAAACAGAAGAAGATTTTAGTTCTGGGGAATTTAATTACTATTATATAATAGATACCTTGCTTAAAATATAAAGAGAAATTACAAAATTGTGTAAATATATATTTTAGTGAAAACATAAATAACAGAATACTCTTATCATTGTTACTTACCTAATGGTTATATATTATGCAAAACAATAAAACAATCAACTGACTAATAGGCCTTCATAATATGCTTTCTAGGTTTTCTTTTAGTTTCTAATTAATTTTTGTAAAAGATTACAAAAATTTTTCTGTAAGATAATGTAGCTATAAATTATTGTTTTCTGATATAGTTTCTGTTTCTCTGTGCCTCACTGTTTAATTGGACGGTTTGTTTTGTTGGTATATAATTTCTTGCATTTTTTATATTTTCTGGATACTAGTTCTGTATCAGATGTAGGGTTGGTAAACCCAGTCTGTAGGCTGTTGCTTTGTTCTGCTGACAGTGTCCTTTGCTTTACAGAAGCTTTTCAGTTTCTCTCAAAATTTCAGACCCTGTTATTGTTAATAGTCAAGCAAATTGTTAGAATCGCTATCATACTTAGGAAAAGAGCTGCCAATCTTCTCTTTTTGTTGTTATTATTCTGAATTTTCTGACGTCACATGTCAAAAGTATGTCTCTCTACCACCAGTCACAAATATCCAAACCTAACCAACACCGTGCATAAACATATCATCTTTAGTCCTTATTCTGTTCTTTGATTTCATGAATGTAAGGATTATGGGAGAAAAATAAGAGAGAAATGAAGAGCAATAATAACGGACTTGTTATTAAGGTATCTTTACACCATAAATTACAGTAACATGAACCTTTTGCTATGATGTCCTCCAAGGCTCTGAAGCATCCTGTCCAAGTTATTCCCATGGTCTGCATGACCCTTAACACACACGTAAAACTGTGGGCAAGATGGGAAATAGATTAAGTAGAATTTATTTAGAGCCGTAGAACAAGAAGGATGCAGAGGATTAGAACCATTTGGGTGCTTTGACTCATGCATTTTGATGTTCACACTATTTCATCGTATAACTCTGAGGAACGCATCCAATGGGAGAGTAGTTAGTCACTACAGACATGCAAAATTGAGTCTGTAACTGAGTGCTTACATCAAATAATTAACACGTCAATACTCAAGAGCCTCTTGGCCCTTCTATTTTGATTTTTAATTCTTACTTATGATGGTTTCAACAGTTTACTCCAAACTCTTGGAACTTTAGTTGAAATAAAGCTATTCATTGATATTAAGGGAAAGTTCAACATGAGACCAACAGGTTATAGTGGCCCTTAAATCTAATAAGATCCTTAGAAGAGAAATAAAAGAATGCATCGAGAAGGTGATTTGAAGACAGAGAACCTACAGTGAAGTCTCTACATGCTAACATGCACCAAGAAATAAAGCAACCCCCAGAATTTTGGAGAGCATGGAACAGATTTTTGTTGTTTCTGTTCTTGTTTGAGATTTGCCATAAAAAAACAAAAAATAGGCCTACTGATGCATCATTTGGGGACTTCTGGCTTCCATAACTTATATACGATCTCTATATGAGAATATTTCCAACTTGGCTAGCGAAAGAATGAGTTTGTAAATTGTGTGTTTAAATGCATGCCTAGAGGGCCATGGAACAAAGGACGTCTTCAAGTGTAAGTGAAAACATTCTCACAGGGAATGACCACTCTGCTTCAACATCTCTAGAGTACCCTGAAGCTGAGAAGGTAGTAAATGCTCAAATAGCAGAGACAGCGAAAACGGAAATAAAAATATACACCTTTTCTTGGGAAAACGGACAATTCTTTAGAGAAAGCAAACCTTTATCTTTATAAGCAATATGACAGAAATGTAGTAAAATTTTAGGCTTAGTAATGATATTTTCTCTAGTATTCAAAATGTATAATCTCTCACAATTCTTTCTAAAAATAATGTTAACTTTCTTTCCTAGTGAGAAGAACCAAAGGAAATTATAAATGATCACCAAAACTGTCAAATTTAAGCTCATATTTTCATATTCATATTCTCTTAGGTATCTATTCTGGCTTGTAATCTCAAAATATACATTGCAATATTAACTATCATCTAATAGTTAATCTTAGTGGCTTTATGCCACATGACAGTAATTTTTTATGTACTTTTCTTGGTTCATGTAGAAAAATTTATCTGTCCTCCTAAATCGATGAGGTTCTACACATTGTCCATGTCCTCACTTTTCTTTTGGTCATGATTGGTTAGAGAGTGAGGAGTGTGTTCCACGTTTAGAAGGTAGTTATTACTTCTAGTTGAATTTGCTACAAGAGTGCTAATGCGGATAGCTTCACAGGAAGAGCCTAAGCGTCACAATTTCTTTAACTGCAAGGAGATGCAGAGTGATTCACCTGAGAATAGCTGTATTCTTGTCAGTTCACAATTAAACCAAATGCAATTTGTTCATGCAGTGTGTTCGAGCCTTGTTGGTGGGTACTCTTTTACCATGGGGAAAAATGATCATTGGCCATATTTACCAGTGCTGGTAGAAGGCCAAGAAGAAGCTTCTCATTAACATATACCCAGTAATTACCTAAAGCACATAGACACATTTCATTTCTACCCTGCCATTAAGTTCACTGGACTGGAAAATGGGATTGGGCCAAGTGGAACTGCCCCAAGCACATGCACTATATATTCCTGGAAGGCAATTCATGGCCTGCTCTACAGACCAGGAGGCTGTCTGTCTGTGATGCAGAGAGCATCCATGGGTACTGCTTGCAGTTTCTAGTCAAAATAATCAAGGTGGTTTAACATGGCGTGTTGTCGATCTGTTTTAAAATACAGTTTTCATTGTATCATTGTAAAAAAAAATCTCGTTTTAATAAGAGAAATACATTTAAATACTAATTTCATAAATGTTGAGAAATAGAAATTAATCTATCTCATATTATGCTTTATACATAAGTCTGAGGTCATAGGGAAGAAAAAGATTTTGTGTGCAGAAAAGCCACACGCTTTGTTGGCAAAACAAAACCGAATGCTGTTGTCCTATCCTATATAGCAACTCAACAAACCTTTAATTCATTCTGTTAAAAATACATTAAAAGCACAATTTTAAAAATTGTAGATATGGATCAAACCAATAAAAATAGTTCCAGCCATCAGACTGACCAAAAATCAATAAATGTCTAAAATATGCTGAAGAAAATGATCAGAATTTGTATCAAGTTATCAACTGTCAGATCATTCATTTATCATTTTTTGTTGAGTGTTTTGTGTGCAAGAGAGAAAGGGTGGGGGGTTCAGGTGCATTGGTTGACACCAATTATCTCTGAATCTCACTTTCCATGTAATTGATTGAAAAGAGGTGTTTGACTTACATAGAACTAACCTTTTGGGCTGGCCGGTGGGCCTCCAGAATCTGCTTGTCTCTGATCTGCCAGGATCTAGGCTACAAACACATGCTATCATGTGCCATTGTGCCCAGCTGTTGACAGAGGTGAGGTCGGAAGTTTTGTCTTCATGTTTGCGACCATGCACCCACACAATGAGTCATCTCCTCATCACCTTCCAGCAGATCTCCTTCTAACTCTAACTCAGTAACAAACCAATACACTTCCATATCTGACCTTAGAACCACTATACGTACAAATGACAATTAAGGCATCCCTACTGGTCACTGTGTTTGAAAGACAGAGGCAGGTGAAAAGTGAATGGGTAAAACATATACCGTAATACAGGAACACCCTTCTCTCCTTCAACTGTAACACAACAGACATCTCATCCATCAATGTGTGAGTAAGTCTGGAGAATAAATGATCAAATGCATTTTAAAATATAGAGCCAGCAGAGTCACATGCGGTCCCTTTATGAATCAAAGTTTTTACTTCACCACGTCCTGTGTGTCACTGTACCTACTGAAGCGACACAGGGATATAGGACACAGAGAGACACTGCACTAATCGGTCCCCACAGACCTGATGGTGCACTCTGCTGCAAAAGCAATTTTCATTTTGAACTCCAATACCCTTTAAGAGAAGAGTAGTTCTTCAAAAAATAATCACATCATGGGTTGAGTGATTCAGAGACTCTGTTTCAATTGCAAGCACCTCTCTCCACCTGTCTCTCACTACCTCTTCCTTTGCCCTGAACTTTATATTTACAGATGAAATTCCTTCCATGTACTGCTGAAAACTAACAATACAAGAATAGATAGTGTTTCATTGGATGTTAAATAAAATTTCTTTCTTCTCAAATACCTACCTTTTATTTTAGAATGAAGCATAGACCCACAAAAGGAAGGATTTTTAAATCAGAGTTTTCTATTTGGACAGAGAAACAACTCACTTATTGAATAGATGTCCATCCTATGAGAACAGTCTCCAGCAACAATCAAACAAGGACCGTAATGCAATAGAGAATCTAGCGTGCACCTTCTTACTGGGTTCTTAGTAGCCTATATTAGTAGAGTCTAAAATGCTTTTGTTTTGTTTTGTTTGTTTACATGTTATCCCAAAGTAGTTACCCACAAAACTCTAGTCTTTCATGTCACTGTGGAAAAGAATGAGGCACAGACATCTCTCTCCAGAAGATCTACTGATAAATAAGAATGGTAGAAAAAAACTTCATAGTTTAACGGAAGATTATAATGCTGACACAATTATTATTGTTATTAGTGGAACGGTCTTGTAAACTTCTGGCTGAAGAAAGGTTTAAAAATGAGAATACCTTCAGATTAACCTAACATGACCTGAGAACTTCTTAAATATAAATATATTTTTAATGTAAAAACAAAAGTGTCAAGGAATATTATATCCTTACATTGTTAATTTTGATATATTTTTATGCAGCAGAACAAAAAAAAATCAGCCTACATTAGTTCACTGTTTTCTCTGTATCATATAACTAAAGTTTAAAGTTTGGACTCTGGACTTATCAGGCAAACAAATGCCTAAACATTGTAAATGATTAAATGCTAGTCAGAGCTATTTTAAGTGACAGCTGTGCACATGGAATATTAAACTGCCATAATATTACACAACACCAAATTCAGTTGCCTCTTGCTCAACAAGCCTTAATCAAATGAGAAAAACGAAATTGAAGAACTGCATATTGAACATGTATTTCAATAAACCATAATGTTTGTGAAATCAGTACAAGGGAAGAAGGGATATCAATTGAAAGAAAATAATTCTCCCTGAAAATTACCCATTTACCATTTTGCGTGTACAAATTTGCAAACTATTACTGCAGACTGATACATGATAATAGACACATGCACATCGGCAACAAGATCCCAGAACTTACATACAAGTTATAAAACAAAAACATAACCTCACCAACTCTTATTAGAATAAAGCTAGATGGCCAATTTACTCTAGATTAGTTCAATTTATAGCTTTCAGGTAACTACTTTAATGGAGAAAAAAATCAGCATTTAACTCACACTTTTGTTGATTACTTGAATAAAATAACTCTTCCTCAACCAAAAAAACCAGCAGCTCAGAATATGTAGACTTGGCAATATTAGAAATAGAATTAATGGTGACAGCAAAGCACACACGCAATTAATTACCATTTGGGGTAATTGTTAGGTTAAAGGTATGTAGGTATTGACCATACTGCATGGTAAGTTATCTCAGTTGTAAAAAACATATGGATATTCTACAGAGTTCTGTGTTCAGTTGTATAGAATGATCCTTTTTAACAAGAAGGCTTAAACATCACTGCTATACTGGGATACAAAGTACATAACCTGTGATTAATATAAAATAAAAATGTTAAAATTAAAAAAAAAGGACTTACACACTAAAAAAAAATATCACTACTATAACCACACATAAATGGGATTTCTATCTCGTGAGCTTAAGAAGGTAGAAATTGCTATGCACTATTTCACAAAGGCTGAGGTTTGTGAAGGCTGTACAGAAAACATTATGAATATAGTCCTGTAATTAAAAGCCCTGCTATTTTAGCACAAACTACTGAAAAGAATTCTAGAGATCACAACTTCATGCTAAAGGCATTATTTGGTTTATTTGATATTGACTCTTTTTTGAGAGCAAACATTTAAACATTCTTTAATTAATTACCAATTTTTCAGTTTTGCAAAATACATAATTTAAAAGATGAACAAAAAGTAAAGAAATATATGAGCTTACATTGCAGCACACACCCAGTCCATTTGTCTTTGCAATACTGCTGTAAGATGGAAATATACTCAGAACTGATCCATCTTGATACAAGTTACCCACAACCTTTGGAAACTGAAAGCCAACTGTAGACCCGAAATATACAATAAGTTACTGGTTATGCTCTGCACTCTGCTGAAAACTATAGCAGCACAAGCCCAGGTTTTCCCTCTAATAGTGAATGTTCACATTTATTCATGTTTAGGGAAACACTAATTTGCATGACTTATCTTCACCAAAGGCATACGGTGTGAATATGTGATCAACTGTTGAGCAGTACACCTTGTCTATTGAGCTACTTGAGAAGCAGTTGGCACAAAAGGGCCTATTAAACCTAAGAGTTCTAGACCAGCCTAGGAAACAGCTCTATTGTTTCAATTTTTTTTTAATTATAGAATTTTAAATCAAGAGAAGACATTACATTAGGAAGATGTCCCCCAATAGAAATCATAAAATAAACAACAGAACAGAATCAAAACAAATAATAATAGACTTCAATATGCTGTGCTCTGAGCTGTCTATACTCCCAATTGAAGACAAAGCTAGCAAGGTTTTTACAAATAGGTGAGTATCAAAAGCAAAACTAGATAAGGTGGTTAAATACCCATGTAGGACACTGGACTTGGAAATCGAAAGCAGCAAAGAAAAGCCATAGTGATGGGAGACGACCACCTGTATCATGGTCAACAGATACCAGAAACTTGGAAACTACAAGAACCCCAAATCATTAATATAAGTAATGTACAGTTTACAGGGAAGTCACTGCCAGTGGGGAGTTGCTTCTGTTCTGATTACAGTTTGATACTTATGTGTGTGCATCTCTGTGTGTGTGTCTCTGTGTGTGTGCAGCACTTTACCCCTAATTTTTGTTTTCACTATTTGCTTAATTTAATTTGTTAGAAAAGCTATGTCATAAGCCATACAATGACTTTGTAAATGTAAAGGGCCAATGTTGTGGAACAGACAATCTAATGACAGTGTGTTTAGTGTTCCCTAAAGCAGGAGACAGATGAAGAGAAGCGGTGAACCAGCAACCTTAGCATAATTAAGACAAGGCTGAGTGCTTGCTATGGTGCCATTACATTAATCTCACATCAGTGGCACCTGGCTAAAATTTATGAGATATGTAAAAGGGGCCTTTCTTACTGACCTTGATAAGGCAGAGCTATTTATCACGTGGGAGAATAGTCAGCATGCTAGGGGAGGAGGTTTATTAGAAATGAACAGGACGACAGATTTAAGGGCAGTGGGCTACAATACACTTGGAAAAGATCAACAGAAGTATTTCCAGTACTACGAACCTAAGACATCCTTGAAAACTAAGCATCAAAGCATACATCATGTTAATAAGCAATATGTATGCGAAGGATAATGGCAAATGCCAAATATCAAACTGATGCCAGGTTGTTCATGTAATATTTTTAACGTGTTTATTGAGCTAATACAATGGGACTTCAGAAGCAAAAGAGATACCAAATCATTTGAACATCAAAGAGATAGTGAACCCATGTTGACTGTGAGTCACTTGAGGACACTGAATTGTTTTATTAACAACACATTTCTTAGGTTTAGTGCAGAGCCTGGAATGTGTTGCTACTAGCACATCAATGAGGTTTTTGTTGTTGTTGTTTTTAAAACTGGCTAGTTTCTGTTCTTCATGCCTGAGCTCAGTTAACAGACAGTCTCCTAGCCATATAGAACAGCACAGAGTTCACTTCAATGTTCATACCATCAGAAAGACTTGGTACTATATGGGAACATCTTCTGTCGTGGCAATACATTTGCAGTTTTCTCTTCCTCCCTAGACTTGGCCTGCTATTGTCTTAGTTCACCTTTACATATGATATAGACTGTAACTAGAGTAGGACATGGCATCTTAGTTGCTGTTCTGTAGCTGTGAAGAACCATGACCAATGCTTTGTAAAGAGAAAGCATTTAATTGGAGATTGCTTACAGTTCCAAAGGCTTAGTCCATTATCATCATCGTAGGGCGCAGAGTAGTATGAATGGTACTGAAGCAGTACATAAGAGCTCACATATTAGCTGAAAGTTGAAAGCAAAGAACAAGAGACTGGGCCTGGTGTTGGATTTTGAAACTTCAAAGGCAAATCCCTGTGACACACCTCCAATAACGCCAAACCACTTAATCATTGTCCAAAACAATTCCACCAACCAAGAACCAGCCATTCAAATATATCAGACTATAGAGGTCATTGGCTTTCAAACTATCACACATAGCAAGTGCTTAATTAATATGGCAAAATAAGAGAAAGTAGATGTATTTGAATACTATGTTTCAGTATGTGTGTGTGCTAATAGAGTTAGGGGATGAAATACAAAACCTTGATCATGCTAGCCAATTGAGCTAGGTCCCTAGCCCCTTTATTTTATTTTGTAGTAATACAGGTATTTACTTTAGTGCATTTCGTTATAGGTATTTGTAGGATTTTTTTTAACTCTGAAAAAAGTCTATATTAACTAAAGACTTTATTATGGTAAAATCAGCACTACAACATTGAACCATTCCTGATTGATTGAATAATATTAGTCCACAATCCAAAATAAGCTCAAGTATATAACAAGGACATTTGCTTACCCATGTTCAAAGCAGTTTTATTCATAATAGCCAGAATCTGGAAACAACCCAGATGTCCCTCAGATGAGGAATGGATACAGAAATTGTGGTACATTTACACAATGAAATACTCAGCTATTAAAAGCAAGGAAATCATGAAATTTGCAGGCAAATGGTGGGAACTAAAAAAAGATTGTCCCTAATAAGGAATCCCAGAAGCAGAAAGACACACATGGTATATACTCACTTATAAGTGGATATTAGACATATGATATAGGATAAACATACTAAAATCTATACACTTAAAGAAGCTAAACAAGATGGAGGACCATGGGTAAGATTATCAATTCTCATTCAGAAAGTCAAATGGGACAGACATCAGAAGAGGGAGAAAACAGGATCAAGACAGAAGCCTACCACAGGGGCCAATGAAAGACTACCCAGCATGGCATCAAAGCAGTTGCTGAGACTCATAGCCAAACTTTGGGCAAAGTACAGGGAATCTTATGAACCAAGAAGGAGATGAAAACCCTGGAGGTGACAGGAGTTCCACAAGGAGAGCAAGAGAACCAAAAAAGAAAAAAGAAAAACAATGGGCAAAGGGGTCTTTTCTGAGACGGATACTCCAACCAAGGACAATGCATAGAGATAACCTAGAACCCTTGCACAGATGTAGCCATGGCAGCTCAGTGTCCAAGTGGGTTCCCTAGAAAGGGAACAGGGGCTTTCTCTGACATGAACTCAGGAGCTAGCTCTTTGATCACCTCCTGCTGAGAAGGTGGGGTGTGGGACAGCCTTACCAGGCCAGAGAGGAAGACAAGACAGCTAGTCCTGTTGAGACCTGATAGGGTAGAGTCAGAGGGAAGGGAAGGAGCTCCTCTCCAATCAATAGACTTGGGGAGGGTTACAGGAGGAGAAGAGGGAGTGAGGGAGGGATTGGGAAGGGACGAAGGAGGGGGCTACAGCTGGTATTTTCCTTTTCCTGCCATCCATATTTCCTCAGACACTGTGGTTTTAGATATGCTTTTCTGTACCTGGCTTTAAGTAATTTTGGGATTCAGACTCAGGTCTTAAGGCTTGTGTTGGAAGCTTTTTTACCAGTTTAACTATCTTTTCAGTGATAAATACCAGGAAGATCACAGACGGAATAGCTAGAAAAGCAAAAAGCTGCAAAGTAAAGACACAATGCATTAAACAAGATAGACAGTGAGCTGAGAATCAACACCTGAGACTGCCGCCTGCACTCTACATAAGTCAGCCATGGAACATCAAACTACACTCACATATACCAACACGAACACAACAATCACACATACCCATACACATGTCACATGAAAATAATGTAATTTTCAGACTCAAATTTTGTTGTTATAGACTCATAAATACCATTAACAATGTGCTAAGTTTTTATTATGATTCAAATGCAAAATCTGTGATAGTCACACTATATTTCTGATTCTCTTCATACTATACATTTTCTTAATTTTTATCTTCAAATTTATGTCATAAATTTTGTTGCTCTAATCAAACAATGTCCTGGAGGACATTGCCCTTCTAAAGCACTGCTATCGTTAGAGACTTCTCCAAAGCTGGGGAAACTTGATTACTTCTATTGCTTGTATTATGATGCACAGTTCCCTTTAAAATTAAACTGGAAACTTAGGAATGTATAGATCATTAGCTTCTGGTGGAGTGCTTAAATTAAGAACAATATTTTATTCTAGAAAAAGGTATAAGACATTGTATAAATGAACTGAAGTGTTTAATCATTAAAGAGAAATATGATTACACTCTCAGGTTTTAGAAATAACATTTTTTTTCTCTTCTCAGAACTCATCCATTTCAAAGATCAAACAACATTTAGAACAATTTTTGCCTCTCCAACTGAATTATAATGTGAAAAAGTTTCTGAAAAAAATTGAAACTATGTCTAAGAAGATAGAATATAAATGTTTGAAAACTAAATGAGATCCTAACCACAAATAATTCTGACACAGGTTGAGTAAGCAATGAAAAGAAATATCTCATTATATGTCCGAAAAACCAAGGAATTCCTGTTTTCTCTCTCAAAGGTAGTGCTTGTTAGATATACAGGCAACTTTTGTAGCTGAATGTGTTCATTACTTTGTTGTTGTTGTTTTTTAGCAACAACATACTTTGAAAGCAAGATATAAAAATCAATTCCTTCACTTATTTGACACAGCCATGGGTCAGGGCATTTGGTTACTCCTTCGAATGGCTAATTCACAAGAGGTATCTGAAGGAATGAATCCAAAATTCTAATACTCGTCAGAAGCATAATAAAGAATCAAGTAAATTTATAAATAGTTTTCACTGAAGCCGTGATTGAAAAAAATCAATACTTTAGATCATAAAATTATACCAACTTTTTAAGTAAAGATACTCTCAAATATCATACGCGCACACACACACATATGCACATACACATACACACACACACAAACACACACTCCTATGCATTTTTTCTTCAGAAAAGAAAAAAAATCTGACAAGTTGTAAGCAGATGAATTTACTCATTCCAAAGAAAATTTATAAATATTGGGATTACTCGATGGAAGAAAACCACAGTGGAAAAGACAATGAAACTTGGTGTGGATGCATCACTTTGGCTCATAACTTTGATATAGATGTCAGATACAGAGACAGAGAAACTTTGTGGAATCTTGTGATAAAAAGAATTATAACTAATTATATCACTGTAGTTTGCACCCATGGATCTAAGCCTACACTACTTTCCAACTTTGAACACAGATCGTAAAATTGATGGGGAAATGTGAAGGAAAAAATAAAAACAGTATCACAGTACTCTAGGAAGAATCAACGGAACAAAATATTTCTTCTCATTTCCCCTAAGTAGTATATGTAGGATTCATATGTTTTACACTGAAAAGCATATTTATAATTTTAAAAGCCATCTGAACATGTATTAGATGTCAATTTCCTTTCACCTAACTCCAATCTATTCTTTTTTTATTATTACCAATGTAACAAAATATTTCTTCCCATTTCCCCTAAGTAGTATATATAAGATTTATGTTTTACACTGAAAAGCATATTTATAATTTTTAAAGCCATCTGAAAGTGTGTTAGATGTCAATTTCCTTTCTCCTAACTCCAATTCTTTTTTCCAATTCTTTGTTATTATTATAATTTATTACAATTTATTCAGTTTGTATCCTGGCTGTTGTCCCTTCCTCATCTTCTACCAATCCCACCCTCCCTCCCTCTTCCCCTCCTATGCCTTCCCATAGTCCACTGATAGGAGAGGTCCTCTTCCACTCCTATTTGTCTACAGCCAATCAGGTCTCATCAGGACTGGTTGCATTGTCTTCCTCTATGAATTGACAAGGCTGCACCCTCCAAGGAAAGGTGATCAGGGAGCCTGTCTCTGAGTTCATGGCAGAGAAAGTCCCTGCTCCCCTTCCTAGGGACCCCACTTGGAGACTGAGTCCATGGGCTACATCTGAGCCTGGGTTTTAGGTCCTCTCCCTGCACTGTCTTTGGTTGGTGTGTCATTCTCTTCTCAATTAATTCTTTTAAAAAATTTAAAAATATTTTTAAAATTTGATTTATTTATATACGTATTTATTACAATTTATTCACTTTGTATCCCAGCAGCAGCCCCTTCCCTTGTCTCCTCCCAGACTCACCCACTCTCTCTCTCTCTTCTTCCCCTAAACCCTTTCCCTAGTCCTCTGATAGGGGAGAACCTCTCCTCTTCCATCTGACCTTAGCTTATCAGGTCTCAGCAAGGCTGGCTGTATCATTTTCCTCTGTGGTCTGGCAAGGCTGCAGCGACCAGGGGGAGGGGATAAAAGACACAGCCACTGAGTTCATGTCATAGACAGCCCCTGCAACCCTTACTAAGACAATCACTTAATTTTTAATATGTATACTTAGGCGTCTGGGTGCACATTAATTCAGGTTTCCATGGAGGTCTGAGGCATCTTATCTTTCAAGAGATGAAGTTACAGGTGGTTGTGGGTCACCAAACCTGGCTACTGTAAACTGAACTCATAGTCCTTTACAACAGCTGTCTGCATGCAAAACCACTGAACTGTCCCTCAAGGCCCTCCATCTAATTGACTGTTTTTGATAATATAATTGAAATTATTTTATTGCTTATTATGGAGTGGCAGTCTTTGGTCTTTTTGTTTTGTTTCCTTTTTGAGTTATAGGCATACATCGCTCACAACCGGGATACAATATGCTTTGAACATGGGCCCTTAGTTACCAGGTATAAGGATAACATGCTATGAACTCCCACGTTATTTTCTGTACAGATATCTTGATAAATTTCTGTCTCATTTCACAATTTTTAAAGCATTCTTTGAATTTCATTGCTTGGAAAATGAAATACCAAGATATGCAGACATAATTCAAAAGGTAACTGATTGGCAGCCCAGTCTCCATGTGGGTCGCCAAGTAAGGGGGAACAGGGGCTTCCTCTGGCATGAACTCGGTTACCTGTTCTCTGATCACTTCTCCCTGGCAATGTGGCCTTGCCAGGCCACAGAGAAGAGGATCCAGGCAGTCCTGATGAGACTTGATAAACTGTTAGCAGATGGCAGAAAAGGAGAACTCCCCTTTCAGTGGACTAGGGGTAGGGGATAGGGAGGAAGAGGGAGAGAGGGTGGGATGGGGAGGAGTTGATGGAGGGACCTTCAATCAGGATATATAATTAACTTTTGAAAGTTAAAAAACAATCTCAAAAAAGGCGGCCAAAGGATAACATTTTTTCTCTGAAGATGTTAATCCAATCAGACTAAAAACATTTCCATCTAAACTGTCATGCTAACTCAAATATAAGTATTCAAGAAGAGAAACACATGGATGTGACTTTGGATCCATGTATTTTTGAAGCCTCTTGTTTGAGGTAGCGCTATTGCTGTCTATGTGTGATTCATTCGAATCATTAGTTTCTTTTCATTCTTGGCTCTTTACTCTCTTTGCACCATAGTAAGCATGTTAATATCTATATTTTTATTTCCAGAAACTTCTGCATTTACTACCCATAACAACATGTTAGATGGTGTTAGATACGATGTTAGATGTTATAACCTGGGTTATAAATTATTTCCTAAAGGAGACATTTCTAGCATTTAAAATTCTGTCTGTATGTATGACTAAGAGAATTTTATGTCTGTTTACCTAACATAATGCTAACAAAGATCATATATGCAATTCATACTTCAGTGTGCTTTAAAGTGCTGTATTATAGTCAGATATCTGACCCATATCATACTCAAACAAAATCACTAAGCACATGATAGATTATTAACAGTAGGAAAAATAAATACTGAGCAAAATAAAATTATATATGTGTACACATAAATACACATTATGTCATGGGTACAAAAAACAGAAAAATATTTTAAAAAATCATTCGATGTCATGCTCTGTGACGCAAAGAATAACCTGATGATCTGGAAGTTAAACTTGAGAGAATACCAAAACATTCAAGTTATCATATGTCTTATGGTGGTCATTAAATAAGAAGGAAAGAGAGAATTCTGCCATCTGGACCTTTTCACACAGCCTAATACTGCCCATAGGGAAAAAATAGCCTAGTATCACAATGTGGGTAATTTTTTTTAGTTTCCTCATTTTATGGTTTAAGGAAATAATATCCAGTGAATTCTAGGGATTGTAAACTTGTCTACAAAGTGACTTGTCATCGGATCAGGAAGCAAAGGGCTTGTCTCCCTGTTGTTAATAATGATCAGGCCACTTAAACTTCTAAGCATGTCAAAACAATTTCCTCTTCCAATATGTCTCTTTATCATCATAATACATAGGGAGCCCAAATTTATAATGTTGGAATATGCCCTCTTTAAATAGGGACTAAATATAAAATAGTATAATTATTTTGACTTTGCCCTCCATGTTTACATTAAAAAGTTTTCAATATAAATAACAATAAATTATATATCTACTACTGTGATAGGCAAATGTAGTAAGATGTTTTTTTGTACCAGTCCAGTGTAGTTTTCCCAACTTGGACAACTTCCCTGATCATTAGAGTCACTTGAGATTCTCTGGCTTTGTCCCAGACCTACTGAATCACCATCTCCAGGGACGATGCCTGGGAATTTGTGTTTTTAAGTGGCTCCCCCAGGTGACTTTGGTAATCAGCCAATTTTAGGAAACCTTGATAATGCCACTGGAAGTAAAAGGGTGTCAGTTTTTCTGTTTAATACATTTGGAAACAAACTGCTCCTATTGTAGAATTGACCCAATCCAGGTACTCTCTTGTACAAATAAGAAAGATAGCTTTCATAAGTGCACAGACAGACTGCCAAATACCACCTATATTTCTTGGTCTGAGACAGATTGGAAATCCACTAAGAGAAATTGGGTATTCACACTCTGTCTATTTCCATGGCAGGGACAAAACAATTCTAATCTTACCATTCTTGTTATTAAAGAATAAAGCAATCTCAGCATACTCGCTGTTGACAGCAGTGTCTACCATAGATTTCATGGATTCACTAAGCCACAAACAACCTAGAACATGCCCACAGAACAATTCTTTGTTTGTGTAGTACAGGAGGCAAAAAAAGCCAACATTCTGACTTCAACTGTGGGGTTTAATTATTCAATATAACACTTGCCATTTAGAAATACATATGTCCCTCAGCATAGCAAACAGCTTCACAAAAAAAGATATGGGTACATAATACAACATGCAAATGAATTGCCAACTTCAAAGTCCTTCAAATATACTATCAGTCTTTATCCTCACATGATACCCATGAAAATAGATATGAATTCCTGGCAAATTGAAAGCACCATTTTAATTGAAGTATGTTGTTACAATACAAATATATCATACTGTCTCTAGCTTATTTTTGTCTTTACACAAAAAAGCAATATATGTCATTCCTTATAACCTGTGGGAAAAAAATAAATCCTAAAGAAGTAAACACATTCTTTTTATGCAAAATATTTTATGCCCTTCCATCTGACCCTAGCTTATCATGTCTCTTCAGGGCTGACTGCAATGTCCTCTACTGGGATCTAGCTAGGCTGCTCCTCCCTCAGGGGGTGGGGGAAGAGGAGGAGGGTCGAAGAGCCAGCCATTGAGTTCATGACAGAAATAGTCCCTGTTCCCCTTACTAGGGTACCCAGTTGGATACTGAGCTACGATGGGCCACATCCGAGCAGGGGTTCTAGGTTAAATCCTTACATGGTCCTTGGTTGGAGAAACAGTCTCATAAAAGACCCCCTCCCCTATCAGTGGACTTGGAGTGGGGCAGGGAGGAGATGAGGGAGGGATGGGAAGAGTAGGAGGGAATGAGGGAGGGGGCTACAGCTGGGATATAAAGTACATAATCTGTGATTAATATAAAAATAAATAAATTACTTTAAAAAATAAAAAGATTGATTCAGGATACAGGTACACTGGCCAGGCCAGGAAGATTCGATCCTGAGACCCCTGCTGGGAAGGTTAAGTCCAATATCAGCCTATGTGCTGCTAATTTGGGTGTTAACGTCAGGTCCCCAGTGTCTGTATGGACAAGATTAAGTATGGGTGGGTTTACCTGATGAAGCTGAGACTTCAGACAGCACAACCAAGAAGTAGATGAAACTGAGTCTGGATTAAGTTAGCTTGATCTCTTCACTGATCGTGCGGTGCTGTGCTGATTAAAATTTCTGCAAAGGGGAATGAATTCTACACTGATTTGTTCCTGTGTTTGCTCTGTAACATCTCACTATCTCAAACTATAGGAATGTTGTACTTTGTAAAGACATCAGTGTCATTTCTAGCATTCATGTGCTTTAGATTTCTTTGTTTTCTCAGAACAAAGATTTGCTTCCTTGTTATTCTTCTTTGCTTCTATTTATGTATTATAATAATTTAATAAATATACCTAATATATACTCAAAAAATTTTATGCCATAGTAGTTTAATTAAAAAAATCATCTAGTCAACCTTTACTACTCGGTATTCAAACACACAAACATAAAAAAGTGCTGACTTGCTGCATGAAGACAATGTTTGGGCTCTTTCTAAGGCCATGTCGTTCTTCTTATAGCTTAAAAACAGAGATTCCAATAACATAACACACTGTACACTCAGGAACTTCAAGTTTGTAGAAGTTTATGACTATTAACATGTTGAATAAATTCAAATCCAAAGCTTTTACTAGTCTTTGTTTTTATTGGCACCTTTACCAATAAAACCCCTAATTTTTCATTTGGGCAAAAATACTCTTTTACTTTATTAGAATGACTTCAAAGACACTTCCAAGACTTGTTTTGTTAATACAGTAATGATAGGTCAGAAGTAGCCATGGAAAGAGAAAGCTACTTAAGCCAGTTACAGCAAAGAATCACTCAGAAACACAATAACTTATCAAAGTTTTTTTTTTAAATTTAATATCATCCACAGGTTCAGATAAGAATATGTTTTGTTTTTCTCATGGGAGAAACAACATCTGAGATTCTAATTAAACTAACTCTTGTGTAGTTCCTTTTCTTCCTTACACAAAAGGTCCTTTTTTTCTGCCATCCATGGCCTCTTTTTTTCTTTGTGGATACTATTTACTACCAAGCCTGCTTCTGAACTCTCTGTCTAATTAGCTCCTGATAAATCTGCTGCCCTGTTTCCACAAACATTTAATTCTGCCGTCACTGCCATTTACATTGCTGCATGTTGCATTGTCTTTTACCAGCCTAATTTGGTTTGAGTGAATGTAAATCCCATTAAGCGGTCACCTATTAGAGTGTGGCGTATAAACTCCAAAAGCTTCTTTATTACAACAGTGAACATAAGGCCCGATTGATAAAAGATTCCTGGGGCATTTCAATTTGTGGTCTACTTCAAACATTCTGACTGTTTTAAGCTTAGCTCATGGTTTCAAAATACATGACACCGTACTTGAGTATATTTTCAGGCTGTGATTCCCATGGCTCAACATAACAAAATAGCACTTGCTTGGTAGATGAAATAAATATTTTTATCTCTGAAATGAATGTTAAATATGTTTTCTCCTTTAGATATTTTATTCCCTACCTGGTAGCCTTACCACATTTTTTGGAGAGGTTGCGTTAAGGTGTTTATGAGGAAGGTAAGAGTTTTCTGGAGAGAACTTCTCATGAATTAAGCAACAGAACAGAATCCCAAGAAATCTTGCATCTAAGAATGTGTTTTCTGAAGAGAAGACAGAAGTCACACACTGACCAACTAACTACCCATTAAACTGAAAGCAGACACCAGCATCAAATACAAACAGGTTTCTCTCATAATGTCAATGTTATTTGATAGCCCCAAAGAAGAGAGAAATCAGATGGTACCAGTCATTAAACCTGCTAGAAAAAGGAGCTGACCAGTTATTGGGCTTCTGATATACAGCAGTATACCCAATCAGCTTAGTACCCTGTACCTATTGTAAGTATGGGCACAGTGTAGACCTCCCCCAAGCCAAAGGAATTGAGCAGCCCTATGCTATCATCGCTGGATATGAGGGCAAGCAAGGCTCTCTTTCCGTTTCCTCCTGGTGATAAACTCAGAAAGACACCCATGATGTGCAAACTCTCAAACATAAAATTATTTCTCACCCCTGCAGGCTTGTCAAAGCCAATATTTCAGGAAAGCACAGGTTGCTGAAGGAGACTGACTGTGATTTTTCTTTTCCTGCTGTGTATCCCCAAGGACAAGAAACGTTCCAAGAGATATCATGGCCAACATCGTTAATACCATACACAGCCCTTTTGTCATGATGAAAAAATCCAGGAGAAATTGAATGGAGTAGTGGGTTAGACGTTAAGCTACAGCTATTCATGTAGGGATAAAAATGTATAGTCCAAGTTGTTACTTATGAAGTCAGCTTGGATGAAGAAACTAAACAGTCATGGCAATAATTATGACAGGGATATGGGATAAAAATGAGTAATTATTAACATGTACACTTTCCTAAATTTTTTGTAAAAGGAAGCTTAGGTACTTTTAAAAACAAGTAGTTTCTGCTATTTAAGAGAAAGGAAGATTACAAAAGAACCTGAGAGTCAGGAATACATATGTGAACGCTTACCTCAGTTTTCTCATGGATGTTAAATACACCACGATACTTTGTTTTCATGCATCTCTTACATAACTATAAATACCTGGGTAACCAGACAATCTTTATCCAAGAATTCATATAAAGACTGTTTTCTTGGGTTTTGGGGTTTCTACATATGTTTTCACTCTATTGGTTTGGTAAAAATCTTACATGTCTGACTTAGACATAACTGCTTATCTTTCTGTTGATTATAGAATACTAAGGGCATTTCTTATTTAATGTTTGATATAGTCAAACAAGTCATACTAGCCACCATGAGTTAAATCGAGCATCAATTCCAGCTATTGTATGTAAAGTTAAGGTTTTAAAAGGCAGAGGGCAGGATAATTTAAGAGTTCCTTATTTAGAAAATGGGAACTTAACTACAATTTCCTCTGATGTTGGGTTTACAAAAGGTCTTTAGAAACACCCATATTTTATTTTGGAATATAATGAATTTCAAAAGGAAATTACTTTTCTGTAACTATAGAAATATACAAAAGGGTTCCAAAAATAAGTGATTTGCAATAAAGACACTGAAAGACTTTGAAAGTCAATAAACATAAAAGTTTCTTGGTCAACTGAAGCCTATATACCAGCCATAGTATTTATAAAATAGTGTTTGGTAGCTTCCAGAAAATAATTCTGTGTTAATATTAGACCACAGGGTAACATCTCTATGGCAAAAATTTATTGAATGACCTCTCTAGTCCCATTTTATCTTGAAAAATTAAGAAGATAACTTGACTGGCTGCAATGTCCTCCTCTGTGGCCTAGCAAGGTTGCTCCTCCCTCAGGGGGCTGGGGTGGTAGTCAAAGAGCCAGCCACTGAGTTCATGTCAGAGACAGTCCCTGTTCGCCTTACTAGGGAACCCACTTGGTGACTGAGCTGCCATGGGCTACATATGAGCAGGGGTTCTAGGTTATATCCATGGATAGACCTTGGTCCTTGGCTGGAGTATCAGTCTCGAAAAGACCCCTGTGCCCAGATATTTTGGTTCTGTTGCTCTCCTTGTGGAGCTCCTGTTCTCTCCAGGTCCTACTAACTCCCCCTTCTTTCATATGATTCCCTGCACTCTGCCCAAAGTTTGGTTATGAGTCTCAGTCCTGATGAGACCTGATAAGCTAGGGTCAGATGGAAGGGGAGGAGGACCTCCCCTATCAGTGCACTTGGAGACGGGCATGAGAGGAGATGAGAGAGAGAGAGGGGGTAAGATTGGGAGGGAATGCGGGAGGAGGTTACAGCTTAGATACAAAGCAAATAAAATATAATTGATGTAAAAATATAAAATTTTAATTAAAAAAGAAGATAGCTTGAACTCTACCCAGCAGGGTATTGAAGCAGATGCTAAGACTCATAGCCAAACTTTGGGCAGAGTGCAGGGAATCTTATGAGCGAAGGGGGAGATAGAAAGACTTGGAGAGGACAAGAACTCCACAAAGAGAACTATAGAACCAAAATTTCTGGGCCCAAGGGTCATTGCAAAGACCGATACTCTAACCAAAGACCATGAATAGAGATAACTTAGACCCCTTGCTCAGATATAGCCCATGACATCAGTCTCTAAGTGGGATCCCTAGTAAGGGGAAAATAGGCTATCTCTGACATAAAGTCAGTGGCTGGCTCCTTGATCACCTCCCCCTTGGGGGAGTGCAGCTGTAACAGGCCACAGAGGAAGACAGTGTAGCCTGTCCTGATGATACCTGATAGGCTAGGGTCAGATGGAAGAGGAGGGGGACCTCACCTATCCATGAACTTGGGAAGGTGCATGGGAGGAGAAGAGAGAGGGAGCATAGGATGCGGGGGACAAGAAAGGGGGCTACAGCTGGGATACATAGTGAACAAATTCTAATAATCACAAAAATTAATTTAATAAAACAAAAAATAAAAAAATATGAATACATTTTACAAATGATAAAAAAAGACAAAAAAAGAAAATAGCTTAATATACTGCAAGGAATACATGAAGTATTATATACACAGTATTGTCTGGCTTCTTTATGTCTAAAACAAACTATTATCAGGATTTACACAGCAACAAACTGTTCTTTCCACTATATATTATTTGCATCTTATATACAACTTTGACAAACCACACCTGAACAGTGATGAACACAGTTTCCTCTTTTCAAATTAATATTTCTCTAGCACTAACAGACTTCTATATCATTTGCCCAAGTCAATGTTCTCCAAGGTGTGTTTAGGAGCTTGTCCACTTGACTTTCTATAATCCGAAAAAACAAATAGTTTCTCCATAGTGGTGACAGATCTTACTTTCCTATCCACAACGATAGAAGTGAGTTGGCCTAAATTTAGCATGCTCTTGGTAATAGCACAACCATGAAAATAATATGAATAAATAACTGCTTTGAGTCTTTTTTTTGACAAAGTTTAGAAAACATGTGCTGAAAAATTAACCCTCGAAAGAAAAAAAATCTGAGCTCAGGTTTAGGACATTAAGGCAATGACCTCTTCCCACAGCTCTGGATCTGTATGTATTTAAAGACTCAAGTATACACTGGACTTTCTGTGAGCATATCCATGAGCCAACAAAAACTCATTGTTCCTAGTTTAAACTACCTTTCAATCGTCATTAATAAAATGAGATATGATTCAAGTACCTAAGAAAAGATAAGATGAAGTAAGGGACAGAATCCAATATTGTTTTCTACTGATATTAATTTTAAATAAATGATCTCAAATGGATCATTATAAACCAATATAAACTTTGGAACTGCTAGAAGAAAAGTTAGAGAGTATATTTTAACATATAAGCATAAGTAAGTACTTAATAAACAAGATTTCTTACCCAAGAAATGATACCAATAACTGGCAATAAACAGCTTTTGCACAGCAAAAACTTCAATTCAGTGAAGAAACGGCATGCAAAATTGGAAAATCTTTGCTGGCTATATTTTCCCAAATGGATTATTATCTAGAATACACAAAGAACTCAAAAGTAAAACACCAAGAAAACTAATGGGAAAAAAAAACAAAATAGGAATGGCAAATAAATACTTTAAAAGTTATTCAAAACTTACAGTTAATAAGGAAGTGCAACTTGAAACCAGTGTGATTCCATGTTACCTATACTAAAAATGACTTTCAGTAGAAGAAAAGAAGTATTAGTGAGACTGTGAGGAAAAATAGATCTTTATCCACTGCTGGTAGGAGCACAAACTATTACAAAACATGTAAAAATCAGTGTGGAAATTCCTTAAGAAGAACTCGGTGACAGGCTCCCTGATCATCTCCCCATGAGTGGAGAGCAGCTTTACCAGGCCACAGAGGAAGACAATGCAGCCAGTCCTGATGAGACCTGATAGACTAGGATCAGATGGAAGGGGAGGAGGACCTCCCCTATCAGTGAACTCAGGGAGGGTCATGGGTGGAAAACAGTGGGGGAGGGGGGAGGGCAGGGAGGGGAAGAGGGAGGGAGCTACAGTTGGAATACAAAGTGAATAAAATGTAATTAATAAAAATAAAATATATCTTTTTAAAAAGAGTTGGTAAGATTCTTAATGCTCTGGTTTGCTGTCTGTTACTGTAATAAACATCATGTCCAGAGCAGTTTGTGAGGATGGGATTTGTTATATGTTATAAGTTGTAGCCCATCCATCATTGAGGGGAGCAATAACAAGAGGTCAAGGAACTAATATTGAGGTGAGAACTGAAGCGAATACTATGGAGAGATTCTGTTTAGTGACTTCCTTACCGACTCACACGAGCTACTTTTCTTGCCCAGCCGACTCACATGACCAATAATGCCACCACTTAGAACTGCTAACTCAACAGTTAGCAATGAAGAAAATTCCCACATATGATCGTAGGCCAACCTGAAAAGAGTAATTCACCAATGGACTGTCCCCATGCAATCTGCCTTTATCTATATCAAGCTGACAAAAAATAACCAGTATAACCTGCATGGCTGGAATAAGATACTTCTTCTTGAAGCAATATGTCATTGAACAAAAACCCCATTACCAGGTGTTGGATATTGATCAGGGAGGCCTTAGAGTTTCATAAAACAATATAGGCTCTTGCTATTGCTCTGGGTTTCCCTCCAGAACTAGATGATATGATCCTATTTCTGAAGATGCTTTACATCTTGGTTGGATGATACAGAGAAAAACACTGAAATTAAAATGCAAGTCTTCTTCCTGCTGGATAGCTGTCACACTCATGGAAGGGGTTATGCAGGGTGCTGAAGGAGGAAAGTGATCATTCGCCTTACTGGGGTATTAATTGTACAGCCTATGAAACAAATCTGCTATAATAGGCCTTCATGTTCAATACTGGAACTACTGTTATGAAGGTAAACAATCGCTCTCTGATTGGAGTTGAGGTCCACTTCACAGGAGATAATCCATCCCTGTCACTCAAAAAGGCCCATGCTCAAAAGCCCACGGAAGTGGAGGACAGAAGTTCTAGAAAGAACTTAATTCTCTCCTATAACTAAATTGACATTTCAAACTACATTAGAAATACACGTTTATTCTCATAGAAAATTATCACTCTCAGGCTTACTCAGAGATGGGTCTCTTTCTTGTGACGTACAATGCACCTTGCTAAGAATATGTGACAGTTGAGTGTTAAGCTTTAGGTAAAACAATTATACCATCTCTTCCAAGGCTCAGAGAATATTGTAGAAGAGATATAGGAAAATACTTTACAGGCTGGAAGAATGGAGGGTGGAAAGCCTGGGGGAGGCCATCTCATGGACAATATACAACCATTACATACAGTCATCTAACCTGGGCCCCTGGGAGCTCATAAAGACTGAACCACCAACCAAAGAGCAAGCATGGATGGGTGCTACGTAAAATGCACATATGTACCAATACACAGCTTGGTATCTACTACATGCAGATCACCCAACAACTTGAACGGAGCTCTCTCTGATTCTGATGATTCCTTTAGATCCCACTCCCTTAACTGGGTAGTCATATCTTGACTCAATGGGAGAGGATGATCCTAATCTGTAAGCAATTTGAATGGCCAGGGCAGGTTGGTATGCATGGGAGACTTGCCCCTTCTCTGAGGAGAGGAGAGGAAGAAATGGGGAGACAGGGGTGCATATGTGTGAGGCAGGGGAATGGGATGAGAGAAGAGGGGTTTCAATCAGGATGTAAGTGAGTAAATAAATAAATTTTCAACGAAATAAATAAATATTCAGAAATATGAAAACAAAAACAAAAAACAAAACTCTAAATGGCCTACACAGTGGCCCATTAATAACCAGACAAGATTACTTACTTGGTTTGTTGCTGTTTAACTTCTTAAGTTCCAACAGTCCAAGTAATCCAATTAAAAAATTGTGTGCAGAGCTAAACAGAGAATTCTCAATAGAGGAATAGTGAATGGCAGAGAAACACTTAAAGAAATGCAAATTATAATGACCCTGAGATCTCACCTTACACCCATCAGAATGGCTAAGATCAAAAACTCAAGTGGCAATTCATGCTGGAGAGGATGTAGAGAAAGGGGAACCCTCCTCCATTGCTGGTGGGAATGTAAACTTGTACAGCCACATGGGAAATCAATCTGTTGCTTTCTGAGAAATTTAGGAATAGTGGTACCTCAAGATCCAGCCAAAGCACTACTAGGCATATATCCAAAATTTGCTCAAGTACACAACAAAGAAATTTGCTCATCCATGTTCATAGAAGCTCTAAGTATAATAGCCAGAATCTGGAAACAACCTAGATGTCCCTCAGTGGAGGAATGGATACAGAAATTGTGGTACACTTAAATAATGGAATACTACTCAGCTATTAAAAACAAGGAAATCATGAAGTTTGCTGGCAAATGGTGGGAACTAGAAAAGATCATCTTGAGTGAGGTAGCCCAGAAGCAGAAAGATATACATGGTATATTCTTATTCATAAGAGGTTATTAGTCATATAATATAGGATAAATATACCGAAATCTATAGTCCTAAAGAAGGTAAACAATAAAGAAGACCCTTGGAGTGATGTTCAATCCACATTCAGAAGGGAAAATGCCATAGACATCAGAAGCAAGAGAAGACAGGGAACAGGACAGGAGCTTACCATTGAGGGCCTCTTAAAGACTCTACTGATCAAGGTATCGAAGCAGAGGCTGAGACTCATAGCCAAAATTTGGACAGAGTATATGGAATTTTATGAAAGAAAGGGGAGATAAAAAGACCTGGAGGGTACAGAAGCTCCAAAAGGAGACCAACTGAACCAAAAAACCTGGGCCGTGGGGACCCTCTAGAGACCAATACCCCAATCAAGCACTATGTATGGAGAGGATCTAAAATCCCAGATCAGATGTAGCCCATAGACTCGGTCTCTAAGTGGTTTCCCTCGTAAGGGGAACACGGACTGTCTCTAGCATGAACTCAGTGGCAGGCTCTCTGATCACCTTCCCCTGGTGGGACACAGAGAAAGACAATGCATCCAGTGCTGATGAGACCTGATAGGCTAGGGTCAGATAGGACGGGGGAAGATCTCCCCTATCAGTGGACTAGGGGAAAGACATAGGAACAGAAAAGGGAGGGAGAGTGGTATTGGGAGGGGGCCACATCTGGGACACAAAGTGAATAAACTGTAATAAATAATAAATTTTAAAAATAGCCAGACAATAGTGGAGGAGGAACTCATGAGACCTTATCCCTCAATGCAGAACTGTTTCCTATTGATGGATTCAGGAAAGGGGAGAGTCTTTCCCTTCAGTTGTATACCTAGCAACAACCTCTGCAATTTCCAATGTATAGTTTCTGTGCAGTGGTCATACAAATGGTCCTGTTAAAACCAAGTGAGTACCACAACAAAGCAAAAGCTCAAAGGCCAGGAAAAGAAACAGGTCAGCGAAGGGTCGATAAAGATAAGGGGTTGGGCTGGAATGGGAAAAGTTAGTAACAAGCTTATATTATATACATCTAATTCTCAAAAGACCAATTTAACTAAAAAAAGAATTCATGTTTTAAAAGATGAATTTAGAAACTTCAGAAGTTTATTCTATTTTATAGTTAATAGACACAGGTAATTTAATAGAATTATTTCTAAGTGGAGAATTAATGGATTTTTAAGAGCATGATAACTAGAGGGTCTTTGAATATTTTGCATTTATCTTTAATAAGAGAATTTAGAGCTAGCAGAGTGCAAAGTATTCCTGGGAAACTGTCTGGGTTGGTAAATACCTGATACAGATTTTTATAATTGCCCAAATCTCTTTATAGATTATATGTAGCAAAAGCTAAAGATCCTGAGTCAGCCATGCTTACAGGAGCAAACTCCTTTCTTTGTGTGTGTTTGGTGCCTATTAATACAGCACCTGAGTGAGGCTGTTTAAATTCAAAGGAAGTTTTTGCCTGAAGGAGGACAGCAGAATTGGGCCCAATGGGAGTTCTGGATGAGTATCTGAGGGCAGAATTGAGTCTACGGGAAGAGCAGTTACTAGCTAGGGATTTTAACTGCTACAACAAAGTTTTAAGGAAGAAAGAAAGTGACAGAATGATAGGGTCTTTTTTGTTTCCTTTCTTTTCTTAGGTAGAATATTTTGAAAACAAATAAAATGACCACAAAGAAACTTAGTGACACAGATTATCTTCACATTATATCATCCTGAAGTCTATGGCTTATGTGTGGTTTAGATTCTCAGTCATGTAAGTTTTACAGAGTTCACTGACAATATAAAAATATAAGATCGATATAATACCATATCCTTAATTAAGTATCTAAATCCTACACGCAAAACGTGATTTTTAAATTTAAGAACCAGTAATTAATAATGGACATTGGCCTTTGTTATGAGAAAAAAACACGACTTTAGCAAACACTGATTTTCCTAGAATTTAATTAACATATATCAAAATGTCTGTTCTTATAATTATATTTTTTGAAAGGACCCAGCACTGCATCTGGGAGATCCAAGATGGCTGCCACGAGAGGACACCATGTCTAAGGAGTAGGACAGCAGAAACAACGCAGCGACCAGGAGACTGAACTCTGGGACCTAAAACGCTAGCATTTGTGACTGCCAGGTGAGCGGAACTCCTACGGTGAGAAAATCAAGTGGAAAAATCCTAGGGACACCCAGTTATTCCCCGGAAAAATCTTCGGGTGACAGGCAGCACACATCTCTGATCTGAATGAGCAGCCTCGCTGGGAGTCGGCAGCCGCCATAATAGACTGGATCACACAGTCTCCTGGACAGACTGAGGAGGACCTGGGTACCATTTTGACTGACCTGCACACTGAGGACACACAGTGCTCAGACCACCAGCAAAAACCTCAGTCCATGAGTGAGTGCACAGGCAGGTCTGGGAAGGACCTGGGTTCTGCTTCAACCCGCGGGCATACAGCAGGCGCACACCTACCGACTGCACCGAAACCACCTCAGACTGAGAAGGACGGGGGGGGGAGGGAAGGAAAGGGAGGACCATTTTGACCAGCTGCACACTGCGGGCACACACTGATCAGGTCCACCAGCAACCACCTTGGACACACACAGACCAGACAGAGAAGGCCTCGGGGATCCATTTCAGACAGGCCTGAATACAGGGGGTGCACACTGCTCGGCAACACCTGCAACCAACCCTGACCCACTGTGTGTGCCCCAAATATAATCTCAGACCCTGGTGCACAGACCCTGGCCCTGAAGGGGGCGCCAAATCTCCAGTCCAGGGAAGAGCCCTTAGCAGCAAGCCCAGGCAGAGCGCAGAACCATCAGCTGACATCACAAACCGGAACACTCAGCTTTTAGCACAGAGTGAGGAGTAAAACCTCCAGACCAGAGGGGTGAGCAGCCTACAGTGCTCAGAGCTTCTAGCACAGAGCACGAAGCCGGGCACACAGAGCCCACAACAGAGTTCAACTGAGAGAACAACACAAACCAACAAACCACTGGAAATCCCTGATCTTCTTGAAGAATACTCCTGACACAAGAGAGTGACAGTTCCAGACTGAAGTTCAGCCTTAAAGCACAAACAGTTCCTTGATTATATAAAAACAAATTCCCAGAAATCAGCGAAAGAACTCACCCAACAAAAATCAGGACACCATGGCCCCACCAGAAACACCCAAAAGCAGTGGAGATTTTAATTCAGTGGAGACACAGGAATACTACTCAGCAATTAAAAAGGAGGAAATCATGAAATTCGCAGGCAAATGGTGG
>CM053751.1:48048923-48076595 GCA_028658305.1 Pachyuromys duprasi
TGCAGGGAGGAGATGAGGGAGGGATGGGGAGAGTGGGAGGGAGTGAGAGAGGGGGCTACACCTGGATGCAAAGAACCTAACCTGTGATTGATGTAAAAATAAATAAATTACATTTAAAAAATAATAAAAAACATGTTTTCAGTTAAAAGTACTAAATTAATAAGAAAATTTAGTAGACACAATGTCTTCATATATTATATGAAGTTTATTAAATGAGCTACACATGTTAGTATATATGTATACAGAGTGAAGATCTGGTTCAAATCCTGAAACGTATTTTTCTTTGTTAGTTCTAGAAAATCTGAACCAACAGTATTCTGAACACAGAAAGTTATTTTTCTTCCACAGATATAAGCAAAGTAACCAATGAGTATGGAAATGACAGTTTACAGCACATTTTGTTATGGCACTACAGAACTAGAATAAACCAAATAAAAGAAAAATTACATATCCAATAGAATCTTGAATATTCTGTTTTTATTGTATTGCAAATATGAAACTAGTCCATGGGTTATTGCCCAATTTAGCCAAGTAGAAAACCTGAGCATCGGTTGTAATATGCTATGGATCATCAATAGTTACTTAGAAATTACTGCAAGGATAGAACCACACGTACGCTAAAAGTGAAGAGTTAGTACTTCTGCTCTTTCTCTATGAAGCTAATATAATTTCAAAGAACATTTTAAAATAAATACCATTATACTTTGTTTTCCCATCCCAGTTTCTTTAATTAAGCTCATTATCCTAAATGACAAAAGTACAGTAATGTCACTCAGATTTCATATACAAGTTTTCTTTCCATCTACAGACTATGACATTTATTAACTACTGTCAGTTATTCCAGCAACTACTGTATGACTTTCAGATTTGTCAGAATCACCTCTTTTCATAACTGCCTGCATTCTATGAAAACCATTCTTAAGAGCATTAAGTATCTTCTAAAGTAAATTTTGAATCTAAAATTTTAATAATTCCCAGATGTTAAATAATCATTTTACAGTGAATAAAATAATTGACATTTGAGAACTGGAGATGGTATAATACAGCCAGGTTTTAATACCCCACATATACAAAGGCCAATTCTCTGCATTCCATAAACTGCTTCTAGAGTCATGTCAGGAGAGCAAATGACTGTAGGGGACTGGAGATAGTGTCAAATTTTGGATACATGAACCTTATTTAGGTTCACTTCCAAATGCCCTGAGGGCAGAGCCAGGCATGAAGCCTTTGCCATGTTACCTCCTGATCTGGGTCATACGTGGCAATGTTAGCTTCACGGTTCTGTGATGAGGCAACATGGGGAGAACCAGCTGCCCAAAGCTAATGCACCATCTGGGCTGAAAAATATTGCCAATTCCATTGGCAGAACAGAAAGTGGGAGTTCGTAATCGAGCTGTAAATCACAAGAAGGCTTTGCAAGTTGTCAATTAAAACTCTGATATATTGAAGCCTTCAATGCATGAGTGACTTTTTCTTCTAAATATTGCTATTTAGATAATAAAGCCCTTTAAAGATTGAGCTTTACGTAATAAAACATTATGCAAAGCACCCATAAAAACAAAGTAGAACATTTAAAAATTGACTTAAAATCACCAAATAAATAAATTAATAATAAATAGTTTTTGAAGAGAAAATACGTTAGCTGATTGCATAACAGTAGTGAAATTCTTAGAATCCAAAATACATGTATTTTGCCTTTAAAATCTAAAACATAAATTGGGAGACTCTTCATTGCTTATATTAGTTTCATAATTAATTTTGTCCTGAATGCATAGTTACATTATATATGTACTTATATGCACATGTGCACACACACACGCATATTTATCCTTACTCTTTCACACATACATAGCACAGATACACACACACACACACACACACACAGGAATCTCTACCTATGACAATATCATAGTCTAGTAGAAAAATAGGGATTAAGATTTGGAGTCAAATAATCCCGGGGCAAATCATTTTTTCTGTCTCTTACTACTCCCAGGTACTGTTTAAGTACCTAGCCAATTTGAGCCACATGAACACAAGAGTTGAGAAAGGTTAACAACTATCAGATTTCTGTATTTTCATCAGGTACTGTGGTGAGCATGTGGTGAGCAGTACATGATTAACATATTATTGTGACATAGACCAGACACATTTGTATATACGTTTATTTAAATGACCCAAGTACAATTTAAAATCAAACACATAATTCAATAATAAATACATTTTAGCTCTAAATTTCAGGACATAAACTTTAAACTGACTAGCAAAACATAGTTTTGCAAGCCAATCATCAAGCCAGATTTCAACTATTTGACTCAAGTGTCTTTTAAAATTTTTATTCTTATTCCCTTTCCTTTCCACCCTTAAATCCTCCATATACACCTCCTTGGTCTCTTTCACTTCATCACCTCTTTTCTCATTATTTATTTATTACGAGGTATTCACTTTGTATCACCACTGTAGCACCCTCCCTCACCTCATCTCCTCCTAGTTCCACCCACCCCCTTCTTCTCCCCCTATACCCCTTTGCTAGTCCCCTGATAGGGGAAGACATCCTCCCCTTCTATATGACCCTATATTAGACATATAGGATAAACATACTAAAATCTATAGTCCTCAAGAAGCTAAACAACAAAGAAGACCCTAAGGAAGAGGCTAAAACCTCACTCAGAAGGACAAAGGGGATAGACACCCAATGTAGAGGAAGACAAGAACACAGCAGGAGCCTTCCACAGGGGGCCCCTGAAAAACTACTTTCTCATTCTTATTCCATGTATATATGTCAAACATATATATTCCTAAGACAACCTACAAAATATGTATGATGTTACTCATAGGTATATTTGCAGGGCTGATAATTTGGTACTAGATAACTAAGTGGTGTACTATTCTTTGGGGAATAGCACTTCTCATGCTCTATTCTCACCATTGTGTAGTGGCCTGCATTTCTCAGCACAGAACTGAGGCCTCAAATGTCCTTCAATGACTGTTTCCACCTCAGCATGCCATTGTTGTTATCCTTGTTCAGCCCCTATTCATGCAGTCAAACTTTTGAGAAATCATGGCGGTAGATGCTGACGTTTTTAGAAGATAGTCTCCCAGAAAGCACCAGGATCCTTTGGCTCTTACAGTGTTTCCACCTGCTCTCCTGCAATGATCCCCAAGCCTTTGGCGTGGGAGTTGGAGTTGTTCTATGCCTGTGTCCCAGTCTGGGATCCATAACTGCATTTTTCTTGGTTGTGGTTTTCTTCACTTGTCTCTGACTCATTCAAAAGGGTGTTTCCTTGGTGATGGATGAGGACTACACTTATTTGTGGGTCTAAGGACAAATATTTAAAACATAGTGATTGTGCTGTTCAGTAAAGTCATGTTTGCAGGTTCTCCTCCAAGATCCATGACTTCATTAGCCCTACGAGTGGGCTAGGTTTCCAGTACCAGCACTATCTTCGTCTTAAGTGGCTCTTTGTTCAGTATTTGAGCTGTTGGTTATGGCCACAATAGGCTTTGTTTTTCAGTTTACTAGCTACTGTTGTCTCAATTATATATGGCCAGTATTCATTAAGTTATGTTCCAAATCTATAAGAATTTGTTCGATGCCCACATACTAGATAATTTTCTATTTTTAATATATTTTTAATTCATTACAAGTTATTCACTTTGTATCTAAGCTGTAGCCTCCCTCCATCTTCTCCTCCCATGCCTCTCCCCCAGTCCAAAGATAGGGGAGGAGGACATCTATCTGAACTTAGCCTATCAGGTCTCATCAGTACTGGCTTCATTGTCTTCCTCTGTGGCCTGGTAAAGCTGTACCCCCTAAGGGGAAGTGATCAGAGAGCCTGTCACTGAGTTCTTGCCAGAGACAGCCCCTGCTACCCTTACCAGGGACCCCACTTGGATACTAAATCTATGAGCTACATTTGACTAGGAGTTTTAGGTCCACTCCATGATTGTCCTTGGTTGGGGTATCAGTCTCTGTAGGGTCTCCAGGGCTCAGTTCTTTTGGGCTTTGTTGCTCTCCTTTTGGAGCTTTTGGAGCTTCTGTCCCCTCCAGATCTTTCTATATCCCCCTTCTTTCATAATGTTCCATGCACTCTGCCCAAAGTTTGGCTATGAGTCTCAGCATCTGCTTGGATACCCTGCTGGGCAGAGTCTTTCAGAGGCCCTCTGTGGTAGTCTCCTGTCCTGTTCCCTGTTTTCTCCCTCTCCCAATGTCTATTCCATTTGCCTTCCTGAATAAGGGTTGAACATCTTACCCAGGGTCCTAATGCCTGCTTAACTTCCTTAGGTGTACAGATTTTAGTATGATTATCCTATATTATAGGTCTAGTACCTACTTATAAGTGAATATATACCATGTGTGTCTTTCTGCTTCTGGGATACCTCACTCAGGATGATTTTTCTATTCCCCACCATTTGCCTGCAAATTTCCAGAATCGCTAAAACAATCCTCTAAAATAAAAGATTTTCTGGAGGTATCTCCATCCCTAATCTCAAGCTGTACTGTAGAGTAACAGTAATAAAATCTGCATGGTACTGGCATAGAAACAGAATGGTGGATCAATGGAACCGAATAGAAGACCCAGAAATAAACCCACACATTTACGGACACCTGATTTTTTACAAAGATGCCAAAACCATACAATGGAAAAGAGATGGCACCTTAAACAAATTGTGTTGGTCCAACTGGAAATCTACATGTAGAAAAATGCAAATAGATCCATACTTATTTCCCTTCACAAAACTAAAGTCCAAGTGGATCAAAGACCTCAACATAAAACCAGACACATTAAAGGAAAAGTGGGTAAGAGCCTTGAACTCATTGGCACAGGAGACAAGTTCCTGAAAAGAACACCAAACAGCGCAGACTCATGGCATCTTTTTAAAAATTAATTATTGTTAATGCATATACTGTTATAATATATGTACTGTTTATAATATTATATATGCATATTTTAAAATATGCATATGTTTAGTCTGTATAATGGTATTTGCATATATGTCTTCAGGGGTGACCATTTGGTACAGAATAACCAATTTGTGTGCTTCCTTTATTGGAAAATATTGTTTCTCCTGTTGTCAATGTTCTTAAATTGCTTGCAGTGCTTTGCGTATTTGTAGAAGTATCTTGGTTAAATGATGCATTTTAGATAGGATATAACCTAGTAATGTCCTGGGACTTGGGAACAGGAGGTGATGTTGGACAAAAAAAAAAAAAAAAGGATGACAGCTATAATTTGAGAATTTACTCTTGTAGTTAGCAAATATGTTCTAAAAGAAGATTATAGTAGCGATCACATAACTATGCATGTGCTTTAAAAAACAATAAAATGCAAAATGTCATGGTGTGGGATGTGAACTATATCAGAATAAAGTTTACAAAGCTGCCTTCAGAAAACGCTATAAAATATTTGGGTTCAGGCTCTGCAGAATAAGTGCCCATTGCCCAGCCTGAAGGTGTGAATTCCATCCTTACCCTCATGGTAGAAGAAGAAAAAAGACATCTGCAGTTTGCCCTGGGGCTCCGCACACACTATGCATGTGTTTCACAACCACAGCACTTTGCAACCACACACCTTCATGTACATGCACACACACACCATTCATGAACTCATTTTGAAAACCTTCTTTATCCAACTACTTTAACCTACTGAATGTTAAAAGTATACAGATACATAAGGTTATAAATATGTTTGTTTTCACATAGCCATAGAGTAATAAAGTTGTCATTAAAAGCATATTCTTGCTTAAAGACAAGCGATCAACTTGACATGTGATAGTTTAATCACATATTTGCTTGAAATGTAAACTGTTGTGCCAAGCTTTTATTGTGAAACTGTAATACAGAATTATTGTAAAAGGACTCTTTGGAGATTCAATGTTTTATAAAGAATTTAATAAAAAACAATTTGCCCAGGTTTATAGTATAGACAGAGATCTGACTACTTGGATTGCTTTATTATTATGTTTTAAACTTTGGTACTCGCCTTCTGTTGCTTCAAGATAGGTCCTGTACTGTGTCATCTGGTAAGACAGATCAGTGTCTACACCACATGTGTCTGATGAGCCTTCCCCCTATGGAGGAAGGCTCCGGGTTGCTCATATTACTGTGTCTTCTAATTTAGAAGATAAAAAGTGCATATTTGCTGCACTCTACTGTCAGGAATTACAAAACAGTATTCTGTATATTTAGAATACACCTGGGCAGTAAAATAATTGCTATGAACTACCTTAAAGAACTACCATGATTAGTTCTCATCCCCTGAGGGGCATGCATGCTACTTCACAGCAAGTATTTTTCATACGGAGCAGAGTGAGAGCATTCTTCATTGTTGCATGTCCACTAAGAAGTGGCTTCTTCCTGTGGCTGGCATATCCAAGTCTACTCTATATTATATACTTCATAAAACTTTTCTACTGGAAGACATTTACAAACAGTGTCAGTAAAGAATTAAATCATATACATTTTAAAGCACTCTGTTTACAAAAATAAAAGAAGTAAATATACAGTAAAACTATACTTTCGTGAAAAGTGAATTTAGTCAAGGTATATTTTAGTGGATATAGAACCTTCCAAAAAAAATCAAAGTTTAAGGAAGTACTATACATTAGGATGATATTTCCATGTATTGGTTGGTGTTCTGTTGATGTCTGTCTGTTAATAAAATCAATGTGGGACGGAAAAAATTTATTTGGTTTGCATATCTGGCTATAGTCCATCACAGCGGGAAACCAAGACAAGATCTCAAGAAGTGCATGAAACTAGAGGCAGGAGCTGATATGAGACCATTGAGGAGTGTTAATTCTGGTGTGTTCCTCATGGCTTCTATCACTCAGGACCTCTTGCTCAGGGGTGATACTCTCTTCCATGGGCTGGACCTTCCTACAGCAATAATTAACCAAGAAAATGTCCTACATATTTGCTTAGAGAAATCTGATGGAGGCAATTTCTCAATGGAGATGACCCTAAATTGTGTCGTTGACCAAAAAAATGTGGGACCTCTAGTAATGGAAGTGGAGACTGCATTGGAGAAGGACTCACTTGCCAGTCTTTTGATCACTTCGCATTGCTGGTACTGCCTTCCCAGGCCACAGGGGAAGAGGACATTATCAGTTCTGATGCAATGTGATGAGCTGGGGTGGATGGGAAAGAGAGCCCCCCTTTCTGAAGACTAGATGATTGGGGATGGGGGAGGACTGGAGGTTGGGACAATGGGACGGACTGGGGAGTTGGAATGGTGCTACAATCAAGATGAATTGAATAATCCAACCAATATCATTTTTCAAAAATATAAATTTATTGTACTAATTTCCTTTAGTAACAGCTTTTCACAGAGAAAAATGAAAACATACTACAAAAATAAATTAATTAAAAAAAACTAACCAGTATATTGACTAGTTGTTCCTTAAAAGAGGTCATCAACCTAGAAAGAACATCATTTATATATTCTGTATCAACATTGTGAAATACTTCTTTGAAGGTAGTGGTAGTCATTACAACAAAAATAGATGACACTTTTAATGTCTTAATATATAAATCAGACTGTAGTGCTACATTGTTTCGTTATGTTATCAAGAAGGTAGAAGTTTATCGATCAGATCCTAATGATGCAAACTACATTCCCCATACACTCGTAAGTCATCTATGGTCCATGAGGCCTTAACATTGGCACTGCTGTTGGCCTGGATTAATATATCTCATCACTGTGATAAAATGACTGACAGACAACTGAATGGGGAAGATTCAGACTCCCGTGAAGGCTGGGAAAAGCACAGTAACTGAAGCAATGTGGCCAGGGGGCAGAAGTTGTTTCCTCTGGAATGTTCACATCCTAGCAGAACAGAAGACAGACATTCAGCTAGAAGCAAGGACAGGTTCTGGTTCTGGACTTCCCATAGCAAATGACACACCTAAACCAGCCAAGCTCAGTCTCCAAAACATTCCATAATCTTTGAGAGTGGTACTCCAAGCATTAAGCAGACACACACCTATGGATAACATACCAGATTCAAGCCACAGAATGGTCAATCATTTTTGGAAGACCTTTTGCCTTCTCATTTTCAAGGCACAATTATCACTGCATAATTCTAGTTTATAAATTCTAGTTTAAAAATTATCCTTGGATAATTCTAGTTTATAAACAAATAACATAAGAATTATGGGTTGTTTATAAATTGGGAACAAGAAAAGTGACATGGTAAGTAATTTGTGTTTTCTAAAACATATGCAATGCAACACGTTTTACTAAGTTCATTTCCCCAACATATTTACTGAGTGCTAACCATGTACAAAGAATGATCCTGGATGTTGTGAAAGCTTGCCTAACTTCCACTGAGATTTTCTTGTGTCATGCTATTCAATATCCGCATATAATGAGGCAGGGCCACAGAGTTAATGATCCAGCATATTTAGAAATAATAGCTCAAATAGTGCCAGCATGGTATCAACCGTCCAAGACATAGAGATAACAGCAGGTCCCCCCAAAAAATAAATAAATAAAAGACTTTCTTCACTAATGAGCACTGATGGCTCAACCAAGCAGCAGTCTGTTGATAGAAAAGATCTCATATACTTACAGCAGTGTGTCACCAACTTCCTTTCAATTGAGTTCATTTGTTTTCAGTACTACAGCATAGGATGGCAACGATTTTATTTATTTCCAGTTTGACATTTTAACTATGCTGTCTAACATTTGATCTGTGGAGATACCTTTCAAATGTGACAGGGAGAAAATAGCTGATTATTTTTTTTTCTCACTTAAGTACAAACGCATAGGCCCAGAATTTCCTTTCTTTCCTTTTTTACCTAAATCATTGGAGCAAAAACGAGAAAAATCGTTACATCAGCGAATTAGTCCACCCAAGCAGTAGCCTCAAACCACAGGTTAATTTGAACTGTTCAAATATAATTACTTTTAAAAAGGAAAGGATTCATTACTTTTGTGGTTTTTGCTGGTTCAGTGCACCATTGTCGGATTGTCAATAAACAAATTACATCCAACACCTTGCCCTTCTGCAGAACAGGTCCCCAGAGACTCTCGGCTTGCATGTCCTGCTGTGTTTCATTTTTTCCATTGACCCATATTCACTTGCTTTTGGTTTTAACATTTGGAAACACTCTCAGCTTCGCATAACAATTACATTAAGGTAGTATAAGCAGTCAGATGTAAATAGAACTTTTAATGAGTCATTTACCTTCTATGGAAGGTTTGTTTGTTTGGGGGCTTTGTTTAATTTTTTTTAATTATATCCCTAACAACACATTAAAAATGGTGCACATTACTGGAACTCTGTGAGACGCTTTGATGTGTGTACTCAATCTATAAAGTTTAGGCCACCCTGAATATTTCTGTCTCTTCAAACATTTACTGTTTTGTCATGGAAGAAACATTAGATATTTCCTTATCTAGTTTTCAGAAAAGAAGAGTTTATGATTATTATCCACAGATAACCTGCCATGCAGTAACACATCAGACTATCTATTCCTGAGTACAATTTAGTTTAGTTTTTATTAATAAACCTCTGCCATCATTCCTTCATTTCCCTTTTTCCCCAATCTCTGAAAGCTACCATTTGACATCTAACTTTAATAGCATGTTCTTTGTTAAAATATGCATACACGTGATCATGTGTCATCTGTCTCTTTATACCTGGCTTGTTTCACTAAGTTTAATGATTTTCAACTCCATCTATGCTGTCATAAATGGCAGGATTTAATTATTCTTGGCAGCTACACAGAATCCATTCCACACATTGGTGAATGGACTCAGGTTGCTTTCATTTAGGGGCCACTATGAATAGAATTGCAAAACACATGGCAGGTAAGCATGACATGGAAAGGCTTATTTTCCTTTCTTCTGGTAAATGCCCCAAAGCAGAACCTCTGGTCCTATAATAATACCACTCATAATGCTTGAAGGAGCTTCTCTACTATTTTCTATTATGGCTATGGTCTTCTGACCAAGAGTGTGTAAGGCTCCCTTCTCTCCGCATCCTCCCTGGAATCTACTATCTTGGTGTTGAACATGATAGCCATTCTCACTGGAATGCTGATGTATTTCATTGCACTTGTTTGTTTTCTGTTGAATATGGCTTATGTTCTTTTGGCAGATAGGATCTAGCTGTGTACCATCAGCTACACTTAATTCCCTGTATAACTCAGTTTGAGCTAAATTCAAACTAATGATCATCTTGCCTCAGGCAGATCAGTATTTAACTATCAACTCTAGTATCAACTATCCCATTCATGTTAAGAACCCTACACTGGTACTTTACTGTGGTCTGGTATATAATTTGATGCACAAAAAAATAAAACCTTTCCTGAAGTTTTATGTGCTGATAAAACGGTGTCACATTTACTGCAAATGTTTAAGTGTATCTGTCCTTAAGCATACAGCTATTCGTATAAAATGTGCCTGATTCAGAACACTTATCTTTGTTATGTTCAGTGTAAGAGACTCAAGTTTGAAACATAAAATTTTCTACTCCACAGCCTCATGTGTTTTAATTTATGGGCCATCAAAATAAGGGGTGAAAGAGATTCTATTTTATTACCAAGTATAATTGCAGTACAATAAAAGATTAGCAAAATACGGGTTTACAATTTTTCTAATTAATCACTTTTTCACTTTTTATTAAGAAAACAGTATCTCAAATGTCAAATAATTTCTGTAATTGAAGAAAGAAATGAACAGCTCTTATAAACTTCCAAGAGGATAATACATTTTGACCTCCTGTAAAACACCAATAAATATTTTAGCTTTGCCTAAGTAATTAGTGGAATTTCATTCTAAGATGGCATTTATTGTGACCATTAAGAAAACAGAGGAAATACAAATTTTCATTTCAATGAGCTACCTTCTCTTCACATTGAAGCTATTATTTTTAGATATTATCACAAACAATTGTTTACGTTAAAAAATAAAAGAGAAGGGAAGACATAGAGGGTAGGAGGGGAGTGGCCAGAGAAAGGACAGAGTTTGTGAAGATTTACGTTTGCATGTCAGAAATAAGCAGGCCAGAAGGAAGCTGAATGACACTGAATTCTGGCATCATCATTAGCAATACTTGGACAAAGGGCCAAATGAGCGCTCCCTTTCAGACAGGAGTTAGATGTCTTTCTGCCATCACCTGCAATGGTTATGTGGGACATCAAACAGAGATGTTCATAACTTCTCCAAGTCACATTACTGATACAATTCTGTGTTTTTGTGATTACATACATTTGATGGCTTCTGTTTCATTATGTCATCAGAGGGATGGTATGTATGTTTGCCAAAGTGATCACACAGATTGCTTTTGACCAGCCCTGTCTCCTGACTATAAGGTGCACACAACAGTAATGTCTGATCCCAGAAAATCCTAAGGACATTGCTTGTTTATCTAGCACATACATTTTGTTTATTAACTTTACATCCCAATTGTAGCCCCCTCATCTCCTCTCCTCTCAGTTCTACTGTCCCTCTCCCCTCCCTCCCTTCTCTCCTGCTTTTCAGAAAAGTGATCCCACACACACACACCACCCCAGCACATCAAGTTGCATCAGAACTAAGTGCTTCTTCTTCCCCTGTGGTCTTCAGAAGCAGCTCTGCAGGGGGAAGTGATTGAAAAGCAGGCAATACGTTCCATGTTAGTGACAGTCCTACCCTCACTCCCCTTTCTAGGGACCCACATGTTGGCCTATCTACTCTTTGTCTACATATCTGTAAAAGGGCTAGGTTGAGTCCATGTATGGTCTTTGTTCCATGAAACCCCCTAGGCCCAGGTTAGTAGACTCTGTTGGTCTTCTTGTGGAACTCCTGTCCCCTCTCAGTCCTTCTATTCTTCCCTCATTCTTCCACAAGACTCCCTGTGCTCAGCCCAATGTTTGCCTACTTAATGTTAAAGCTCTGACAGTTGCCAAGAAAAAAAGGCAGAGTCTAGAAATACTCCAGAATAATAAATACATCTAAAAATTGAATTTAGATTTTTCTAATTAAGTACCTACTCAGGCCACTATATTATTAGTGTAACTTTTTCCCATAAGCATCAATATCTTAACAAAATCAAATATTATTGATGGGCTTCTGAAATGAAACTGAATAGCTTTCAAGAAAAAGCAAATGTTTGAAAACTGAAGCTAATCTTTGTATCTTTATGTCACTCCTTTAAGAGACGATATTTTCCCTGATATGATAAACTGGCCTTATAGTTACTCTGTAAAAGACAAAAGAGCAGGAAAAAAGAAATAACTGTCCAATTGTATGTTTCTAAAAGATGGAAAGTAGACACAGAAGATAAAAAAACAGAATAATCTTTAAAAATAGACAATATCCGCATTTGATAAAAGCACATTTTGTAAAGTACAATTATCACTCTATGATATGCCTTCAATACAAAAATAGAAAGTGGGTGTCCCCTCTCCTAACAGAAGGGAAAGCAGTAGCACATGTGAACGTGGTACTGGGCTGAGCTAGCTTTTCACGGGACACAGTGATGTCAGGTGTACAGTGGACACTGCTCCCCACAGAGAACAGCAATGCTGCACCTTAACCAGGGTCACTAGACAAGGAGCCCACTGCTCAGTAACGTAGCCACCTGCTCTCCATTCTACCAGCACCTCAAAATGAAGGGTGGACACAGTAATGTTGTGGAGCTCTGCCCTAGGCAAGAAGTACGTAGCTTCTAAATCTCATATGCAAATATAGAAAGGATAATAACATAGCCTGAAACAAAGGGAAGCCTTGTCCATCCTGTCCTTGAGCAGGCTCCCAGGAGGCCTTCCTGTCTGCATGCTATGGGTGATGCATTCCAGCACCAGCTTCATTGGTCACCTGCCTAACCTCATTCCCCTATTGGTAGCTGGACCCCCGCCCCCAATTTTGACATTGTAGCCTCAAATGTATTTGGGAGTGTTTTAAGGAAATTAGTGTGAATCATTTAAATGAACAGTTTCAGAGAAACAGTTTAGCTTATTAGGAAATAAGAGGTAGAACCAGATCATGGCTTGCAATATTGACAAGGCTCCTGTGGCCCCAAGAATCTGTGCAGACGTCCCTTTGTTCTGTCATTGTGTTGAGCAGCTACTCCTCTCAAGGTGGCAGGAGACAGTGGCTCAGAAACACTTCCCATCCTCTCCAGTAGTTTTCAAAGAGGGCAAAGTCAAGCAGGCTTCAGTTCATTCTAGGAAACTTTTGTAAAACTTGGCATTCTGTTCTGTGATTTACCTTATAGGAGAACTGATGCTGGCAAAACAACAACAGCAACAAAAGTACAGGCACTGAATCAGTGTTGAGATGGGGCGGGTTTGGCTTAGGATAATAAACTCCTAAGCTTGAAAATTAATAAGTCAGAAGTAGTTTTCTGTGGCATGAACACTGTAGAGTCCCCTATTGTTACTGGAAACACAAATAGCAATTCTGAGAAATAGGCTGTAAAACAAAAATAAAGACTAATGTTTTCTGTTTTCAAATAAACCAAAAAAAAAAAAACGGAAAAGAACAAATTGACAATATACCTAATTTACCCACATGAAGATAGTATACAAACCATTTAACTGTATTTTACTAAATTGTAGGAATTTTAATACAGCAATGTCAGTGAGATTTGTCCAAATATGTTTTCAGAAAACTAAAATTTGAAAACAGAAATTCAAGATGCTCCTACCTGGTAGGAATTCAAATTGTTCAATAAAGCTACAGAAAACTATGTCAGAAACCACAACAAAAAGAGAGAGAGAGAGAATTGATTTTTAAGATGGTAAAAGTAAAAATTCCAGAGAAGAAAAGCAAACAAGACTTTTCAGAAAGAGGTCCTGTTATCAATCTTTCTTAATAAATTAATATAAACCCAGGAAGTCTATAGTGGTCACCCTAGCTGAGACTCCTCACAGTAGAAAATATGGAGCCGACAGTGGCCACTTCCTATAGCCAGGCAGGACTTCCATTGGAGAGATAAGAAAACCAACCCATCCACAAAACCTTCATACCAAAATTTGTCCTGTCCCCAAAATGTGCAGGGACAAAGATGACTAACAATTAAGGGAATGGCCAACCAAGACCAACCCTTCTAGAGACCCATTCATGGGAGAGAACCCATCCCTGACACTATTAATGTGAGTTTGCTATGCTTGTATACAGGAGCCTAGTATAATTCCTCTGAGGCTTCACCTAGCAGCTGATGGAAACAGATGCAGAGACCCACAGCAAACATTAGACAGAACCCAGGAAGTCCTAGCAAAGGGTTGATTGAAAGACTGAGGGACAGGAAGGTCAAGTACTCTATAAGAAGATTTAGAGAGTCAACTAACCTGGGTCCATGGTGCTTCATAGAGACTAAACCACCAGCCAAAGAGAATGCGTGGACTAGTCCTAGGGCCCCTATACATATGTAGCAGATGTGAAGCTTGGTCTTCATGTGGGTCCCTAACAAATGAGGAAGGGGCCCTCTGTGACTCTGATGCCTGCCTTTGGATCTTGTTCCCCTAACTGGGTTGCCTTATCTGGCCTCAGCGTGAGAGGATGCACCAAGTCTTTCAGTAACTTAATGTGCCAGGGCGGGTTGTCTCCCATGGGGGCCTCCCCCATTTCAGAGGAGAAGGAGAGGGGAAGAATGGGGGGAGGGGTATGTGATGGAGAGACTTGGAGGAGAGGAAGGGGCCTGAAATCAGGATGAAAAGTGAATAAATAAATATATTAATTAATTAATGGAAAAATGAGATAAATCAGCACTCTTGAAAAATATTAAAAAATAAACTAAAGAGAGAAGCTAGGAGCAGTAGCACACACATTAATCCCAGCACTTGGGAGAAAGAATGATATGATCTCTTTTTGGTGAAGGCAACTTTAGCTCCGGGCCAGCCAAGGCTACGTAGTGAGATTTGTCTCAATAAATAAATAGATAAATAGATGATAGATAGATATACAGATAGATAGATAGATACACAGAGCTAGATATGTAGATAGATACATAGAGATAGATAATAGATACATAGATACATAGAGATAGATGATTGATAGAAGGATAGATGATATAGATAGATAGATAAATAGATAGATAGATAGATAGATAGATAGATAGATAGATAGATAGATAGATAGATAGATAGACAGATAGATAGATAAAACAACCACAGAAACTATAGTGAAAAAGAGGGGAATTAAAGGTTGTTCAGTTAAACATTTATATTAATAGATAATCATTAGATATAGCTTAGTGGATCACATGTATATAATAGAAAGTTATTTAAATAAATGGATCACAGGCAACATGAAGGGAAAAACACTGTATAGGCACTGTGTAGATCTCCCTTCACTCATGGCTCATTCACTGTTTTCCTATCCATACAGTCCTCTGCTTCCTCATTCTGATGCGTCTTATCTGCTAAAACCACCTGTCCCCTGACTGAAAGTAGTTGACACCTTTAGTCCTCCTATTAAAAATATTTCTTCTCTTTTGATCAATAATTTCTCCTGCCTTCCAAGTTACTCCAAACTGTCCTCTGTTGTCTTTGGAGATAGTTCCTCTTTTGCCTATAATTAGGTCCTCAAAGTTCATTTCTTTTGCCCCAATGATATAATTGATGATTTCTGGATTTCTGCGTTTCTATCTATAAGCTGACAAAATCCTATACTTTCTGTTTCCAAATGTCCAAACTTGAGACCTGATATTGAGACTTCATGTGCAGGCTTGAGAAAGAGATATTTTTTTTAATTTTTTTTGCTTTGTTTCAGAGACAACTGATATTCCTCATATATACAATAAATCACTATTTTCCATAGACTACTCTTGCTGTTATATTACAAGTCTACAAACGACCCTTACATTATACAGTTTCTACTCAGTGACTGGGCGGGTATATCTGTCCCCAGTCTTCCTTCTTACTCTTGTTTCTCCTTAAGTGTGGGCTACGCTAGAACCTGGCTCCCTCTATACTCCATCATTGTCTAATATCCAGGTCTTCATATTTAGCAGATGGCTTCAACTCACGCTACCCTGGCTGTTATAACAGAAAGTCCCTTTTGCCGTCATCTATCCTAAGTCTACGTAAATGTAGCCACAGAGGAAAATAAGCAATCTGTCATTATTCCCACACTTGGACACCTAGACATATATATATCATGGTTTGTCTTCTATAATATAACACATATTCTTGCACACTTCCATTTATTACTACTATTTTAACTTTCTTGATGTCAGGGATTCATCATATTCATTTCCATCACAAGAGACAATCTTGATAAACAGTGCAGCAAAATAAACATATAAATGAACACAAAAATACTAAAAAAGGTATTATTTTAAATCCGCACAATTGGTATTGGCAGAAAGGAGATATTTGCCAACTTATACTTTACCATTAATTAATCATGTAAGCCCAGTGGAACTAATTACTCAGATTTCCGACAGACATTCAAAACTAGACAAGAATTTGGAAACATCCTTCTAGTATACTAGTAATAAAAACACTTTGTTGTATATTTTATAAATTTTTTATATGAAAATCAATATTCATATAAACAAGTTTGGATCATGTCAGGGCTTGTCAGGATAAATAATGTTGAATTTAATTTTATTTGTAGAAATCAAGACACATTTACCCTACCATATGTGTTCAAATATATTCTGAAGAAGCCAAAAAAATCTACACACAAAGCATTTGTATAATCTATGTTATATTTAACATCACATAAATTTTAAAATTGGATTAAAACATCTCCTTGAATAAATGATACCACAGGCCTACAGTGCTTGACAAGTAATCAAGCACCCATTTGTATATTGTGAGATTATAAATAACAAATTAATATTGCATTATTCTATTATGACAAGTCAATATTATTTTTAAAAGAATCATAAAAAGTAAAGTTTCTATTCATTTCACTGTATTAAACAGAACAAAATCTAGTTCCTACTAATTTAAGAGCCAGTACATAGATGAATACTCAATGGTATCTTACGATCAATATAAATACATATTATTTCCAGAGTGGGTTCCCTAAGGAAGATGCCCTATATAAGTCATTTTCTTTAATATATTTATGACTTCTAAAGGTAATATGTTTATGACTTCACTAATGGTAATGATATTTCTAATACATTAACAATAATTGGCATACAGTTGTATAAGATTATACAGGAAAACTAGACTAAATGCCATCATTTTTGTAATTTTGTTTACACTACCTATGTTTTGTTTAATATAATTGTTTACCTTCACAGTACTTTAATCAGGTATTTTCTGAGGTGAGGAAAGCTATCATGAGATGATGCTAAGCAACATTAAAATGGCCTTCTAATATTTGAAAACATTTTCAACATTTCTTACCATAATAAAAATATTTTGCAAAACATTATTATCCAATTTGCTGATTTTATTGATTGAGATATTGTGATGAAACATATGCCCAAACCTGTTAAAATGCATTTTTGAGCAAGTAAAAAGTAAATCATAATTGACCTATTGATATAAATATAGATTATTTTCTATTATGTCCTTGAACAGCAAGTATATAAAAATATACATAACATACATACATGTATACAATATATAATATAATTCATCCTGACATAATAGTTGGATACACTTATATATGTTTAAGTGAATCTGCCAAAAATATTCTTGTTTCAGCTATCAGTGAGTAAACAATAAGAGATAATTGAGTTGTAGGTACAGATAAAAATGTGTACACACAGATAGTATTTAATGTGTACACAGATAGTACACATAGATAGATAGATAGATAGATAGATAGATAGATAGATAGATAGATAGACACATAAATGATAGATATATGGATAGATGATAGATAGATGATGGATAGATAAAATATAAATTATAGATATAGATGATATATAAACATTCATGACTGATGAAAGAAGATTAATATATGGTAAATAGATAAGTGTGTAGATGATAGATGTATATGATTGTTGAAAGGTAGATAAAGGATAGATGGTAGATAGAAGGTAGATAATTGAAAGATAAATAGACAGCAGATGATGGTGATGAATAGATATTCCTAACCCGATGCTTTAAAGTTAGAAACATGACTGCCTTTTATTATGCTGCTAGATAATGCATACTGACACCTCTATTTCATATTGATATTTTTTTGTTTTTAATTAATAAATTTTGTATTAATTACAGTTTATTCACTTTGGATCCCAGCTGTAGCCCCCTCCCTTCTCCTCTCCCAATCCTACCCTCCCTCCTTCATCTCCTCCCAAGTCCTTCCCCAAGTCCACTGATAAGGGAGGTCCTCCTTCCCTTCCCTCTGACCCTAGCCTATCAAGTCTCATTATGACTAGGTGCATTGTCTTCCTCTATGGCCTGTTAAGACTGTTCACTCCTCAGGGGGAGGTGATCAAAGAGCCAGCCAATGAGTTCATGTCAGAGACAGTCCCTGTTCCCATTACTAGGACACCCACTTGGAGACTGAACTGCCATGGGTTACATCTATGCAGGGGATCCAGGTAAATCTCATGCATGGTCCATACTGATACTTTTTAAAAATTTTTATATTTACTACAGTTTATTTACTTTGTATCCCAGCTGTAAGCCCCTCCCTTATTTTCTCCTAATCTCACCCTACCTCCTTTATCTGCTGCCATGCCCTTCTACAAGTCCACTGATAGAGGAGGTTGTCCTACTCTTCCACGTGACCTTAGCCTATCATGTTTCATCAGGACTGCTGCATTGTCTTCCTCTGTGGCCTGGTAAGGCCGCTTCCCCACTCAGGGGGAGGTGATCAAAGAGCCAGCCACTGGGTTCAAGTCAGAGTTCCCCTTACTAGGTATTCCACTTGGATACTGAGCTGTCATAGGCTACATCTCTGCATGGGTTCTAGATTATCTCCATACATGGTCCTTGGTTAGAATATCAGTCTCAGAAAAAGACCCCTGGGCCCAGATTTCTTGTTTCTGTTGCTCTACTTGTGAAGCCTACTGCAGAGGGCTTCTGAAAGACTCTACCCATCAGGATATCAAAGCAGATGCTGAGACTCATAGCCAAACTTTAGGCAGAGTACAGGGAATGTTATGAAAGAAGGGAGAGATAAGAAGACCTGGAGGGGTCATACTGATAGTTTTATTTCATTTCAAACTCAAGAAGTAAAACCTATTATATCACTTTTCCAACCACCACACAGAAAATAATATAGTATATTGAATCTGGTATTTCTAATTAAGTGAGACTATTGTTTTCCACTTTTAAAATAATATTTAGAGTTGAAAAGCATTCCAGTGTAACACCGTCCTGCAAATCAACATCATCTACGACCAGGAGGCAGCAAATCCAGACATGATTGATGACTGCTCCACAGGAGGAGTTTGCTGCAGACACCCCTTTGCCCCTTGACCCCATTTCTTTATTTAATTACATGGCACTGGGAATACCCAGCAACAAAATTGCATTTTCATCCATAGCGGATTTCTATTTCGAGCCTGTCATGTTAATAGTGAAATAAATTGCTCTAATTGCCAGAAAACTTCATCAAATTCACATTCCTTCCCTAGTTTACTCAGCTCTTATTAAGCTACATGTTCTAACTTGCCAGATTGGTGAAAGAAGCTGAGTTTCAGAATAAATTCACATCCTAAAAATTAAGTAATGTCATTTTTAACTATTTTTTTCTGTAGCCCAGGCTGGCCTCATACTTACAGTTCTCATGTCTCCAATTCCCAAGTGCTCAGATTAGAAGCATGTACCAACATATCTACTTTTCTAAATTCATTCCTGAAGTTCAGATTAATTTATTCACATGTCTTAGAAAAGTTTTATCATTTCTTGCTCATAAATTTATTTTCTTGATATCTGACACAGAAAAACAAGAACCACAAAAATCAATAAAAAGTATTTAAATTTTGGAATTTAATTGTATTATAATTAAGAGATTCTAGTACACATTTGTGACTGGCATTACTAACTTCCCCGATAATATTTTTGTTTCAATTTCCTTATTATTCCTCTTGAAATGCTTCTATAAATCTTTTGAGGTAGCTGCAAATGATGAGACCACATATTGATGAATCATTGAAAAAATAAAAGACTTTAAGATTTTAAAAAAATGTATCAAACACGGAGCTCAAATTCCTACAATCTGATCCAAGCTCAGTCAGCTTTATAACTGCTTCCCTAACTCAGTCTGTGGCTGAAAGATCTGAGATCTCTAGATAACAAGAAGGCATTCCAAAGTTCCTTGTTCCACCAGCTAAATAAAAAATAAACAATGTTGATTACCAGCAGAAACAAACATTTGAAAAACTGCCCCAGGGAACATTATAGTGGTAATTTTGGCTTATAACAATCTAGTTTAGCACTGGTTATCATGAGGTGCCTGAAACAGTCAACATTTCATACATTTCTTATATCCACCAAACCCACAATATCCAGTTACTGCTTTGCAAGGTATTGCAGATGGATATTATGTAATTCAGAATAATATATAGACTTCTAGTGATACATACAAGTGAAAAGCATAGAATGTCAAGGCGATATAGTGGGTAATCATCATTGTCAATTGGATTGTGTTAAGAATCCCTATGGGAGACAGAGTTGAAGAGATGGCTCATTGGTTAAGAGCTCATACTGCTTTTGAGGTAGTTAAGTCTACCCCACAGATCAGGTAGCTCACAGTACCTCGAATGCCAGCTCCAGGGGATCAAGGATCAATGTCCTCTTCTGGAATCCTCTGGCACCAACACATATGTGACATTCTCTCTCTCTCTCTCTCTCTCTCTCTCTCTCTCTCTCTCTCTCTCACACACACACACACACACACACAAACAATACATAATGATATTTTAATTTTATAAAAGAAAATTGCTTTTAAAAAATGAAGAATCTCAATTCTCCTTTGATACCCTGGAGGGTAGAGTCTTTCAGAGTTCCTCTGTGGAAGGCTCCTGTCCTGTTCTTTGTCTTTTCATATTTCTGATGTCTATCCTGTTTGACCTTCTGAATGAGGTTTCAGCCTCTTCCCTAGGCTCCTCCTTGTTTACCTTCTTTAGGACTATAGATTTTAGTATGTTTATTCCATACTATATGACTAGTATCCACTTATAAATGAGTATATACCATTTCTGCTTCTGGGATACCTTACTCAGGATGATCTTTTCTAGATCCCACCATTTACCTGCAGATTTCATGATTTCCTTGTTTTTGATTGCTGAGTATTGTTACTGAGACTCTTAGCCAAAGTTTGGGCAGAATGTCGGAAACCTTATGGAAGAACAGGGAGATAGAAAGACCTGGAAGGGACAGGAGCGCCACAAGGAGACCAACAGAGCAAAAAACCTGGTTCCCAGGGATGCCTCCCGAGACCAATACTCCAAGTAAGGATCATGCATAAAGAGGACCTAGACCACCTGTTCAAAGGAAGCCCATTGGCTGTTCAGTTTCCAAGTAGGTTTCCTAATAAGAGGGACAGGGGCTGCCTCTGACATGAACTCAGTGGCTGGCTCTTTGATCACCTCCCCCCGTGGGGTGCAGCCTTGCCAGCCAGAAAGGAACATGATGCAGCCAGCCTTGATGAGACCTGATAGGCTAGGGTCAGACAGAAGGGAAGGAGGTCCTCCTCTATCCAGGGACTAGGGAAAAGGCATAGGGGGAGAAGAGCAAGGGTAGGTGGGATTGGGCAGAGACAAGGGAGAGGGGTACCTTGGAGATACAAGGTGAATACATTGTAATAAATAAATTAATTTAATTTAAAAAATTAAGAATAACCATGGAAACAAAACTCTTGGTTGTGGATATGTGGGTCTTCCAAAGAAGGTTTAACTAAGGAAGGTGTACTCTAAATAGAATGGCACCATCCTATTATCTGGGGAACCAGACTGAATAGAAAGGAGAATGAAAGCTAAGCTCTCATTTACCTGTTTTCCTTCTTGCCTGCAGTTGTGTCCAGCTGTTTCATACAGCTGCTGTCAATTCTTCCCCACCACCATGAATTATCCTCTCAAAACTGCATCCGGAAGAACCCTTTCTTCCTTTGGTTACTTTCGTCAGGATTTCTGCCACAGTTTTGTTTTTGTTGATGTTCAAGAAGAATAAATGTACAATATGCTCCTAGTCCTAGTCCTCAAATAGTTTACACTCTCACATACATAATATGAAATGAAGTTACAAGGTAGTTCAAAAAATAAGACTTTCCTGTAGCTGTTTTACACAGGAATGGCAGAAGAAGCTCATAGTTCCTTTGTATTATAAGGAGACTTGAGTTATGATTTTACTCCAAAACAGACCACCATCCTTTGAATCTACGTCTTTAGAGTCAAGATTGAGAGTTTTTTCAAATGTCAACAAAGCATCTTGCAAAATGTTCAAAGAGGCAACTGCCAAGATGACTCAGTGAATAAAAGCACTTGACAAGCAAATCTTATAACCTAGATTCCATTTCTGATCACAGGTAAAAAAGCTGTACATCTGCAATCTCATTGTCCCTATAGAAAGACATGAAGCAGAAATAGAAGAACTGATCAGAAGTTCAGGGGACAGTTCGCTTGGAGTACAGCATGGAGTAGCACAAACAAATTGGACCCAGGTTCAAGGAAGCGGACAGTAAGAAATGGCTACCAAATGTTATCTTTTGACCTTCATATGCATGTTAAGGCACATGCATGCCCACAAGCATACATTCACACACTAGCAAACCACCAATACAACGATAATCTAATCTAATTAATCAATGCTAATTAGTTAATTAAATGTTCAGAGACAAACTGGATTGAATTTCCCATATATTTGAATTTTTGAGCAAAGATACACAATTCTGATTGTCCCCCTTCTGGGAAAAATTCCTCAGCTCTCTCTCTAGAGTATTTGACACAGAGATGAGTGAGATCAGATGGGAGATAAGATAGTATCTGGAAAATCTTCCCTGGGATATTCAAGACTTTATGATAAAATGCACTTAAATTCATATGGACCTCTTATTCCTGAATATAGTCACCAAATTAAAGTGCATCCATATTCTTCTAAGAAATAGTGAAATTGTACTAAAGCACCCAGGACTTGTTCCTCTCTGCAGAGGAAGCAGGAATCCTGGATATCAACTTAGAAATGAAGGAGCCTGAGAAAGCTCTTTTGTTTATAATTCCCAGGGTTGACATTTTTTCTGTCAATCATTCCAATCTGATATTTGATATTTCTATAAAAGCTTCTGAAGGATGAGCAAAAGACCACCAGAAGTTATTTGAAGTTATAGAGTACAACCTCTAGAAAGCTTCTGTTTAAAGTATCAAAGGGTGATCAATATTTACTGAGAAAATATCCTGGCCTCAACTTTATTCTTTCCATTAAAAACATTTTTTAAAGGTTAGCAATGATTCCTTGAAGTTAAATTGGGTACCTGAACCCTGTAAATTCTTCATTCAAGATATTAAATACAGAGACAGCATATGTTTCTTTGGGAAATGTTGGTCAGTGTCAGACCCTTTTGTTATGGCCATACTAACATCATTCTCTTTGTAGTCAAAAGAAACTGAAACTTTGAGATGCTAGAAAATCTCTATCAGCAGAGTTTATCAGAGGAAATGCTGTTTTATGTTTTAGAATCTGTTGGCTGCATCTGTGTGTGTTATTTATTTATGTAAATATGGATATATGCATATATATGTTGGCAGATCATTTTTTCTGTCAATCTAGTATCAATGACATTAAAATTTTTGAGGATATTCTCCAAGAAGTCAATCTGAATCCTCATTTTCTCAGAATGAAATTATGATAGTTAGATAGTTAGGATGATTAAGAGAGACAAGCCAAAACCAACAACAACAACAAAACCCAAAATACGGAATACCAGAAGATTGTAGCATATTTAATAATAAAAACAGCAGCAAAACTATCACAATGAATAGCAGCACTTGGCGTCCTGATGATCCAGTTTTCCATTTTTAAGGTATATCATAGCTCAATCCATAGAAATAGATTTTCCTATGTCAGCAAAGTACCTTCTATAATAAACCTTCTCTCAGTTAGAAGTCAGCTTACAGACTTTTAAGACCTTTAAGTCTCATACTAGAATTAGGTCTTTAATTATTTCATCAAATGTAAAATTTTAAATTCACCATTCTCCTTGCTATAATGACAATTATTATTAGTACTGCCATTCTTTTAATATCTTTCCATTTGCATTTTGATTTATTCAAATATCACTGCATCACATACTGTTAATTTTATTCCATTGTTCAGGACACCTTGTTTATGTCAGTTTCCACCAACACCAGTGGGGAACCCTGACACTGGAAATGTTCAGGTTGGTTTGTGGAATGCTTTCATAAATTTTCACAATCAGTCGATTTCTTTTATCTGAAATCTTCCGAGAATATCTGTTTTTATTTTCCACACAGACAGTATCTGTTCCTATTTGCAGCTTGTCATTCAGCCTGCGTTGAAGAGTCCTGCTATACCCATTCAGATGCTTTTTTTTTTGGTAGTATTTCTCTAAGCAACCTTGAACAAACCGTCCAGTGTCTACTTCTAAATATTCCCAACAACAACAAAATAGAGTCCAGCAGTGTAAGTCTAAACCAAACTGGAAGGCCAGAGGAAAATTAAGTAAAAATTGCTACTTTCAATAAAGAGACTAAATGTAAATCTTCAAATATTCATTAGCTATTCATATCATTGAACAGCACCATTGCAGAGAAAAAGAACATGAAACATACATGTACTTGCAATTGTCCTAAAAGCCAAACACCTTCTTTTTTTAGGTAAAAACAGCTACAGTTTATGTAATAATAAATTTTATTCAATTGCAAACATGCTAAATACTGCACTAAAAAAAAATGCTTTCAAGAGAAACGCTTTATCTGCCACACTGCTGTGCAAGCATGAAGAGCTAAGTTTCATTTCCAACAACCACATTGTCAAAGGCGGAGGAAGACAAGTTTGCTGGAAATTCTGTTTCCAAGAAATGTGAGAGAAGCTACACCATCCAACAGCATGGCTACCCAAACATGAGCTGAGCAAGGACAACAACACACTCACACAACAAGAAACAAAGACCAAGATGCCCCAGCCCTGGACAAAGAACTACAGCAACTACGGAATACGGACAACCAAAGAAATGGTCTTTTCCAGGGAAGATATCAGTTATTTGATATTGGTTATTCAATACCAAATGATCAACCTTGAACCATGCACAAATAACATTACACAGTCTGAGAAGGTTGTATCTATTTATTTGGAATATATTTCAATGCCTACATATTTAGAATACATTTCTACATATATTCCAAATGTACATGATATTATATATTATATACAATAAAATATCATTATATGTTTACTAAATAATTTATATTTGATATAATATAAAGTATACTATACATATACATGTTTTGTATTATTAAATATATACAATATTGCATACTTATATAGTATGTAACAACAATTTTTTAGAAACACCTATGAATTTGAAAGAGAAAGGAAACTGTATATAGGAGGAGTTGAAATAAAAGGAAGGGAAAATATGATGTAAAGATATTGTAATCTCAAAAAAAAATACTGAAGAAAGAAAAGTTGGGCCTCATAGCTCAGAATTAAAAAGTAGGCAACATGGGATCCTTGGAGACCAACATAATCAGCAAATATCAGGTCTCAGTGAGACACTAATAAACAACAACAAAACAACAAAATTGAATAGCTCTTATAAATCAACTCTCAATGTTGACCTTTGTCCTCCATACATGTGCACACATACACACATATGCACTCTTGAACTTGAATGAGCACTCATAAAATATATGCAACCAACGAATATCCTACTGATGTCCTCCATTGCTCCATTGTTTTATATGTGCTAGCATTAAATATCTAGTGTCTATGTTTTACATTTAGAGAATGTCACTTTTTGAAATCAAAATACTTTATGTAGCCCATGGATATTGTTCGATGAAGAACATTTAAGAAGCTTGAGATCAGTTTTGTTGACCTCTCTCTCCAGTATATCACATGCTATGGTGAAGCTGAATGTGTGTCATTTTAACTTAATATTTCAAATTGATAATTTCAAATAGTGGTGGGGCCATCAAACCATAGAAATACTCTAAAGGGGTGAAAACTATTCTGGTCACTCCCCCAATAATACAGCATAATAACGGATGAGGTAACAAAGAGACGAGAATAAAAGTGAAAGAAAATAAAAAAGCAAAATACACACAAGGGGACATGAAGAAAATGCTATCAACCATTTTCACATTCATTTAAGACTTTATAATAATTCTTCAGAGAGCAGGTACTCTACTGACCACACTTCAGAGAGTGCCTTTAAATTTCTTCTGTGTTTACATCCGCTCAGTTAGAACAGCATCTTGTAATGGCAGATCATCAACTTTTGGATGATATTTTTATATCACCAGTTTTGAGTCAGCTTCATAATAAATGTTAATACATTTTATTCACACATTCTGTGTAGTATTCATTTCACAGAATAAATGATTCTCTAGAAAGTAAAAATGATAATCATTTGTCACATATAAAATATACAAGTATCTTGTGTTAAGTATCCCTAAACCCAACAATTTACATAAGCTAAACTAAAGATCTTAGCAAAGAAGAAAGGTTCAAAATTGTATGCAATAACTCACTACCCTCAAGTCCTAACTTGGACAAACTACAAATATAACAGTTTGCAAAATGTATTCATGAAAACATTGACTGTAAAATAGGACCTATCAGCTGACCATAAATAGTGAAGAATTCCACAATTGGAGAAATTAAATTAGCTCAAATTAAGAAGTGCCAAAAAAGCCATTCCTAAGTGCCCAAGTGTAGACAAAAGAATTATATTAAAGCACTGATAAAGAACCATCCACTTTAGTTCAAGTGAGTAAATTCAGAGAAGGAGAATTGTCCCCGGGTAACTGTCAAATTACTAATTTAAAGACTTTCAGGAGAGAGGTAATCAACAATCCTATCCATATGCGATGCCTACAAATCACAACAGCAGTCAAGCAGTAAGATATCCCCAGTAATGCAATAGTAGCACTTATAACTTGGGGGTAATCTGCAGCTGTCTGATTGGCTTAAGAGCCACTAAATAGGTACTGTAAATGGTGCCAACTACATATAACTGGAGAGGTCATGTATTGAGGAGAACCTACCATCTACTATTACTACTGCCTAAACCAATATAATTTCTAACTGTATTTTAAATACTTATTCTTGCACCCACAATGACTGTATTTTTCATCATCAAAGAAGCTTTGGATAAACTGGAGCAACTTCGAAACAGGAACATTGTAATTAATTTTTAGAAGAGAGGTACACAGCACACACACAATAGTTACAGAAACCGACATTCATACTATACTCATGATTATTTATCATTTAAGTTTAATAACCCAAATAGCAATAGGATATAATTGATTTGATAGTGATTCTGTATTGACAAATGCGTGCAAGAACTCCACAGGAGAGCCACAGAACCAAGAAATCTCGGCCCAAGAGTTTTTTCTGAGACTGATACTCCAACCAAGGACCATTCATGGTGATAACCTAGAACCCCTGCTTAGATGTAACTCATGGCAGTTCAGTATCCAAATTGGTTACCTAGGAAGGGGAACAGGGACTCTCTCTGACATGAACTTAGTGGCTGGCTCTTTGATCATCTCCCCCTGAAGGGGGAACAGCTTTACCAGACCACCGAAGAAAACAATGCAGCCAGTCCTGATGAGACCTGATAAGCTAGGGTCAGT
>CM053751.1:48077095-48101115 GCA_028658305.1 Pachyuromys duprasi
TCTTAAAGCAGTATACTTAAAATTAAATTCTCTTAAAATTAAAATTTTTCTGCTAAACCTCTTTTACCTATTTGCTTCCTTATATTGAATAAAGTCCTCCATTCATTAAGAATCTTTTTTAAAGATAAAAGGTTTTCTATGAGTTAGAACTGATAACATTTCTCAGAGCCATGTCTTTTTGTTCTGTTTTGGGAGTTATTGATTTTTTAATTAATTTATTTTTTTATTGATTACAGTTTGTTCACTTTGTATCCCAGGTCTAGCCCCTCCCTCATCTCCTCACATGCCCCTCCCCAATTCCACTGATAGGGGAAGCCCTCCTACCCCTTCCCTCTGACCCCAGGTCTCATTAGGACTGGCTGCATTGTCTTCCTCTGTGACCTCCACAGGCTGCTCCCCACTCATGGAGAGGAGATCAAAGAACCAGTCACTGAGTTCATGTCAGAGACAGTCCCTGTTCCCATTACTAGGGAACCCACTTGGAGACTGAGCTGCCATGAGCTACTGATTTTAACCAGATCCTTCCATTTTGCTGTGGGGTTGGACTATCTACTGAAGCAAATCAATTTTAAAAAGAAGAAATAGAAAAGGAAAACATTACTGAATTGACATCCTAACTGAATCACTGTTTTCAAAGCTTATGTTGTGCTAAATATGCTTTTCTGACCACAGTGGCTCCACCTTCTACTCAAGTCAAGAGTCACACGCTCATGTATGGAATCCTGTCTATCATTTGTTGGTTATACCACCTACCTCCCACCCTGCTCTACTGTCCACAAACCTTGGAGTAGACAATCAAGCCAATTTTGCCTGTCCGTCTTTTCAAACAAGGCTTGTTTTTTTGTGTTTTTGTTTTGTTTTGTTTTTTCACTGTTATTGATGCTTAATCTTTTTTTTAAGATTTATTTATTATATATACAGTGCTCTCCCTGCATGTGTTTCTGCATCCCAGAACCAGGCACCAGATCTCATTATAGATGGTTGTGAGCCATCATGTGGTTGCCGGAAATTGAACTCAGTACCTCTGGAAGAGCAGCCAGTGCTCTTAATCTCTGATCCATCTCTTTAGCCACCCTGATGCTTAATCTTGTTCTATTGCTTCTATACAGGAAGAACAACTTTGAATTTAAAAATATATAAAAAACTCAAAACGTAAATCATAAAATTCCTTTAAAAACAATGCTCATTTTTACCTTTCAGTAATCCACTAAGAGGTGTTCAAACTCTATATTCTTTCTCAACAATGACAGACTCTCACTGAATACTTGCATTGGATAAGAACATCAAGGTTTTCATTATGACAATTCTATAAAATAGGTATTCCCTTTGTTTTATTAGCGCAGTAGTCTTAGATTCAGCAGGAGAGGTATAGCTAACATGAAGGTCTGTATGATCAAATGTCTTTGTCTCCCCTCAGACATGCTTAGTTAGGGTTATATTTTTCAAGTGGGGAACTTAAATTTCTCCAGTATAATTACTATTATAACAATGCCCTTCTTTCATTTACTCGTTTTGCAAAATTAGGAACAGAAAATAGCATAACGAGAAAAGAGCTTCTTCCAAGTCTATTGTTTTGTGCACTTGATTTCTTTCTTCCTCCAAGGAATTGTTCTGAATTAGGTATTTCTTTTTCTCAAAATAAACGTTGTTAGAAATAAATTGGGTTAGTCTCTAGAAAGAGAAAATGACCAAAAAAAAAAAAAACCAGAAAGCACAAAAAGGAAATGTAACAAGTTAATCTTTTTGTTGTAAATCTGATTTTACCTAGAACATTTGACAGCTGGAGACAATAGTCATATATATATATAATGTGAAAACGAATAAAGCTGACTTACTTGTTTAAAGTTAAAGAGTATCACCTAAAGCCCAAGCAGATGGCCATTAAGTTCAAATAAATAATCCAGGGAATGGAGTCGTGTTTCCTAAGGTTTCATTTTTTCTTAATATCTTTTCTGCCTGTCATGTAGTCCTGTCTGGAGCAGAAACCTCTGGCTCTCTTAACCACCGTGGCACAGAGAGGAGGAGATAGCTGAGGTGAAGAACCTTGTTGGTCAGTGGCATTGTGCCCTGTCGCGGTTGAAGAGAGCAAAGACTGAATCCTGGCATTCCTTGGTGCCGTTTTAGTCTCAGGGACAAAAGACCACAGCTATTCCACACTACCTCCCTGTTTCTATGATTGCACCCACCTCCAAGCCTGTAGACCTCAGGCATCGTATGACTCTCAGCAGCTCCTTTTAACACATTAAGCTAATTTCTTAGAATTTTAAGGAACAAAATTGACTTATTTATAGCAATTTCTACCTGATGTTTTTACTTTCCTTTGGCTAAACGAGGCAGGTCTGATTCATTTTTGCACACCTTAGGGATTTCAACTGTTTCATATTACTAAAGAAAGAGTTCTCTGACATTCAAAATTTTGTGATTTAAACACCCTGTGACTCTTCCATTCACTATCATGTTTATGTTGCTTTAATGTATACTCTTATTTTTAAATCATTGTCACATTTCTGTTTTTTTTAATTCTGTTCTGCCTTTGTCTTTGTAATTAAACGTGCTTGTTCTAAAACAAAAGTTTGAGCAAGGAGTCTTAAAAATGTGACGTTAGTTTAAGATGTAGTTTTCCCTAAGAGAATCCTATACTAAGCCAAAGTATTTATATCTGTCTAAAAAGAGTCTGGAGAAAGCTTAGCATATCATGGCCAAATGTTGATGTAACAAATGTGTATAAATTATGTAGTGTTACAGGAAGCTGTGACATTTTTATATTTGAAGCATATGAAGCATATATTTGAAGTACATGTATCCAACTTTCTCCATTTATGCTTAAGAAGACAGGAGCTCATATGCTACATATAAATTAGAGCTTAAGGCTTCTGCTTCCAGCTTTCTTCCAAAGGCTGAGTTCCAAGGTAAGCAAGCAGTGGCTTGGCACATCTCTCTCAGGTCTTGTCAGCCTTTTCTCAAGCCATATATCATTTACCACATTCATGTTCTTTAAAGTGCCAATGATCTACAGTCTTGGAATTAATTCAGTTTCAAAGTTAGAAGCAAATAATAATAATAATAATAATAATAATAATAATAGATGTCCCCACTGAATCCAGATCTGAATATAAATTCCAGCACCTTCCAGAGGTATTTCACTTCTTATAGTGGTCTCTAGTACAGCTGTTTCTATATCCTCCAGGATCAGATGAGCACATGTGTGAAATTTAGTGATAGGACTAAACTAAGCCGAAGGAGAGCTAGGAATTAGGATCCCATCATGCATGGCTGTTAGCACCCAGAGTGTTTCTACTGGGTAAAGCCATGAGGTAAAATCACCAGTTAATTTTTATTCTTCTTCATGAATACCAAGACTTAGCCCATCAATTTCATTAGCTAGTATCTTGGGGTGACTGAATACATTTCTAAAGCCAGCCTTATTTTCTTGGTAATTTTAAACATACAATAATATTTTCCAAAAAAATAATAAAAGTTCACAGGAAAAAATGTTCTGTGATCTTCCATTTCTGACTAGACTCCTCATTCCACAGGCAAATAAAAAGTAATTCTTTGGCATCAAGGCAGCAAGGCTTTCTTGTGTTCAGAAGACAAGTTTGGAGAGTTCATTTTCTGTTTACAGCATGTGAGTCCCAGGGAATAGGATGAGAGTTTCAGCCCTTATCCACTCAGCCATCTCACCAGCCAATAACGTTAATTTTAACTGTGTATTTTTCCTATTGAAAAAAACTGAAGAAAAATTTGCCTCCTTTCTAGAATAAATAAAATTTAGGCTCTTAGGTTGAGTACCAGGAATTGGTGGGAGGGAGCTGTGGGGTTGAAGTAGAGGTTAGAATGAGATGAGAAGGAACGTTTACAGTTGGATACAGGATACAAGACCAGGGTGCATCCAGGCTGAGATGGACTTCTGGCTCTTCTACCTTCCATGGCATACGGGTTACATCCTTTTTAGACACAGACGTATCATGATTGTTCTTTATGACTTCTCCATCTTGCCATGAGCATCAAACAAAATAGGGTAAAATGAGTGCCTTGAACACTGTAAACCACAGCATCAGCATAGGGTGCTGCTGCTGCTGCTGGCGATGATGATGATGACAATGACAACAATCTTTTCTGAAATCAATATACTGAAAGGAAAACAAATTAAAACCTGAACATGTACCGTGTTTTTGAGGCTTTTAAATGATGATAGGAAAGTCAGCAGTAGCCCCTGTTACAGGAAATTACAAAAATATTCAGATTGTATAATATTAATGCATAATAGTATTAGATAACCAAAACACCACTACAGAGCAATGATAAATACATATATATATATTTTTTTTACAAAGTCTTATTTGCTCTCTTGATACCACTCAGCTGATGTTGTCACAGTGCTCAGTGTTTTGCTCTTGTATGATTATGACACAGTAAGACATTCGTATGCTTAAAGTAATTTAAAAACAACTATTCTTATTAACAGATTAATCGAGGTACTATAAATTCACTCAGGTAATAAAGTCAAACAAAACCTGCCAAAGAAATCTGCTTCTATAGAAAAGTTAACAAGGCTTAACTTAATCAAAATCTAATGAAATCATAGGTACTGAACTGCTTATACAACGGAATTTAAAAACAAAACAACAAAATCTGTGAAGTTGCTGATAAGTGGACTTAAACTTCAGGCTTTTTGAGAGTAAGAGGGCATTAGAAACACCCCTGGAATCATGCCCAGTAAATTTGATATCTAGGCGATATGGTCCAGAGAATACTAACTAATAAGTTTTTTATCATCCCTCTAAGTACCAATAGAGTCATTTTAGTTAGGACTTGTTAAAACAAATAGCTACAGTGATGGACTTTTACCTTCTAGTGCTTGTAAGTTTTAAAAAAGGTCATCTAACTAATAGGAAATAATATAATTTTAATCACAAGAAAATTTATGCTAGTCTAGAAAGAGATGCAATATTTACGATCCATCTTTTCTTAGAAATAGTTATTTTATCTGAATTCTGAACTTTGAAATATGAGGGCATTTCTGCTTATCTGTGTATCTGTATGTTTTCATGTATGTATGTATGTATGTATGTGCGTATATCTTATGTATATATATATCATCTATATATGTCATATATATCATCTACTTTTCTTTCCATCTATCTATCTATCTATCTATCATTTATCTGTCTATACCTATCACCTATCTTTTTATCATCTACTTATCTAAAATTCTGGAACATAACGATGTAAATACATGATAGCTTTCATGATGAACCAAAACAAAACTGCTGAATTGGCTTAGAACCAGACAGAGTTGGTTTGAAGTCCTGACATATGACTGTGGGCCAATAAACTCATCCATAAGATAAGGAAGAGATTTCTTACTGTAAGAGGGTAATGAGAGCTCTCATTCTTTGTTGCTAGGAAAACACAGGAAAGGCGCATTAGAAAATGACACTGTGAAACCTCAGGTTAACTAGTTTGCTATTAAAATCCAGAAATTCTATTATGCTGAAAAGGGAGAGAGAGAAAAAATCTTGTAAAAACCACCATCTTAGTTTTTATTAACACCTTAACTCTTTCCATCAGTATTTTAATCCATGAATACTTTAAAACTCATATCACATTTGCTGTGTCTCAGGTAACCATCAGGGAAGAGTTTATTAGAAGAAAATAAGTCTGTTGTAAAAGATTCCCTTGCAATTATTCTGCTGTTATTATCCAGGCCACATGTTCACGCAGCTTTTTAGACTAATATGCTTAGATTACTGAGCAAGTAATCATAGCTATGGGATTCTATGAGGAACTAAATTACTAAAGAAAATGATCACTCAAGCATTTGAGAAATCGAGGCTCTATCTAATTTTGAATAGAGGATCATTATTGATATCATGGAAGTATTCAGTCTAAACACTTGGACATGTCACAGCAGAATGATGTTAGATACATATGGTAAACAGAGTTGGCTGCTTGCTAATATTCACACAAAATGTTTTTCAGCTTATCTGATAAAAGGAATAATATCAGTCTTGAAATTGGTACTTAAGAAATAGGAAGCTGATTGCTTGATTGAAGAAAAATTGGATTGTTAACTGACATTTCAAACAAACAATTCTAATTTTCCTACTTGAGCTACAGGAATCTTTTTAGAGAGAAGAACCACTTATCCAATGAAAGCAAATTTAAGAGTGGTTTTCATCATATTTCCATATTAGGAAAATGCTTAAAGACTTCCATCATTGCATTCCAATTATCTCATCACCAAAAGGCCTACTTTGAATAGTGATTATGAAGATACATGTTCTATAGTTTTACTGATTTAATAATTCTTAATGAGAGCTTTATTTCCCCCACTGTAGCCATCATCCTAACTGAGCTTTGTTGAATTTGATAATGAACAATCATTTTTGTAATTCTGATTTATTTTATCTGAGATTAAAAGAAAAGTTTTTTTTATTTTAAGAGAACTTTAAATTCTAAGAACTTAAAAAGATAACTTGGTTGTGTCTTTCATTTCAAGCATTATAATTAGGGAATATATTGAGCTTGTTATACTAATTGCAGTTTCTCTAGTCTCCACTGAAGCAAGCAGTAAAGAAAAATTTCAATATCCAGTAATAATTTTAGACAAACCCAGTAGTTATAACTTTGGCATGTTTGGGTGAATCACTGCATCTCTCAAAGTTAAATAATGCCGCGTGAGGACAATCATGATGGCAGTGGTAACAGTGTTCACGGAGGTATCACCAGCTTCCCGAACACGCTAGAAACACAGGATCAAATTACAACGCTACAAGAAATTATCAAGTGTATGCTAAGTTCCAATGTTTACAGCCTCAGTAATCTTTTGGAGTTAGACACCATCTTTCAAATATGTTCAAAGTCCTGATCTTTTTGCCTACAAAAAAAAATGAATATACATAAATATGTATAGTAATTTTTAAAAAGAGGGCTTCTTTGGGATCTTTCCACTGGCTGCTCTGTTGCAGATTATCATAATGGGAGAAGTGATTGATTTCTTGGTCAGGAACCATATCCCAAACATCTCATAATTAGTATATAGTACTCCTCAAAATCCTGCTATGCTCAACTACTGAACACCCATAAGAATCCATTGAATGATTCAAGTCAATTAGCCTCTAATAGTTCTCACTGAATTGGTGACTTGTGACTGCAGATCTGTCTGGAGACACGTTTTCTAAACATTGATCATGTTTACATTTCCCCCAAATCTTATAATTTTAGGATCAATTCCACTTCTTTATTATAAGACAATTAGGCAGAAGTCTTTATAAAAGCAAAATAAGAAAGCTGATATCAGGTGACATAAGGATATATGTGAAGGGTGCGATCTTAGTTATTACTCAATTGCTCTGATATGGCCATGAACAAAGCAACTTATGAAAAGAAAGTATTTAATTTGGGGCTGACAGTTCCAGACGATGGTAGAGTCCATGACAGTGATGGCGGACAGGCAGGTTCAGCACTGGAGCAGTATCTGAGAGTTAAGATGTGGAGACAAGAACCAGGAAGCAGAGAGAGCAGCTAATTGGGAACAGCATGGCATTTTTAAACCTCAGAGGCCACTGTCAGTGACACACCTCCTGCACCAAGGCCACTCCTCCAAATCTATCCCAAACAGTTCCAGCAACTGTGGAACAAGAATTCAAATATGAGCCTGTGAGAGACATTCACGCTTAAATAAACACCGGTGGTGAATGTTGCATTCAGCTGTATGAAGTTTCTGTAAGGTCATCTTTGAAAAATAAGGTGTTTCTAAATCTTATTATCCGTATGTTCAATAAACTTCCTTCTGAGGCTGCGGCATAAATCCATACAAAAAATGTCATGATTGTGTTTATGACTTAATGCATTCAAAATAACGACAACTTCCTAAGCCAAGTAAATAATTACCGCATCACAAAAGAGAACCTTTCTTCTACTTTCAGAGTACATACGAAGTGTTTAAAACAATGCAATTCCAAAATAACCGAAATCAAGTGTGAAAAAGCAATGCATATGCATTAATGTTAGGACTGTATTTCTCTCCTGAAAGAATAGGTGTTAATACTATCTTATCCTTTACAACAATTAAACTGTAGAGGTTCCTGTGAAAGGGAATGACTAGAAAGGTAGTCCATAGTCATATTAAACAGACTGAAATCTGTAAAGTAGCCTCCCATACATCATATTTAAATATTAACATTAGTCTACTTGGCTTACCACTACGATGAAGGAATTATTTCTCTGAGAAGTAACAATAGATAACTTAGAACAGTAACATGTGGGAAAGAAAAAAAAAAACAATTAGAAAGAGAGATTAAATTCCTCAGAAATCAGTTAATTGATTGCTCAATCTTAATACAAATGCTTTACAACTGAAACCTGTCAATCTCTGGTTTTGTTTTTCTTTTCTATTTAATTAGAGCAAAATAAAACATAAATGTATTCATGTTTAGCTGGAACTTTGGGGAAATTAAATAGGAAGTTACAGGCAGTAAAGAAACTGCTGTTTCTATGTTGCTAAGTTTGTCAGAGAGTTTAGCAAGAAATATATTTCTATAATTTATCATTTGTGTATTTTACTCTGAGCTGTTGAGGAAGAAATGTAAGCAAAAGCAATATTAACAAAGCATAACTAAATGGAGCATGACAGAAAGGTGCAATACAGCGTGTCATTACTAACCAAAGACAAACATTTTTAAGGAGGATAGATACCAACACACGCATGAGAAAAGTTTTTCACATATTATATTCTATGACAATAAACCACTCCACTGACAAGCCATACAAGACAAAGAGTTCTGCCTGTGCAACTGACATGGAATGACATCATTCTATTAAACTCTTGTGCACAATAGAACTGGACGACACACGGACACACAGGTTAATGCCTTGTTGATGCTGATTTATGGAAAAGTTCAGAAACAATGGATCCCAAATTAGGGTATTTCTAGAATACAAATGGCTATGTTCTTGTGCTTAAAAAGAGATGGCAGAGAAACAGACCCGTAAAGCACTGCAAGTCAAGAAGCAAAAGTGTACAAGGTAAAAGTTTTCGTAGTATGATTTTTTCTGTTCTATCATATTTATTGACTAATATACACATTAAAATTAATGTCTTCAGCAAATCATTGAGAAGTCTAGTACATGCCTAAAGCTATAAAAAAAAAAGAATAGGGTTTATCTTCAAACGTATTCAAAAGTGTGTTTTTTTTTTTCTGGCCAAATATTTGTAGTTATTACAAGGTACTTTATGATTACAATCTTTGACTTTAAAAGAAAACTTCCAGGTATTATTTCATAAAAAGCTTTCTCAGTCAATATTTCATCTCCACCATGTAAAGGACGATGACTGATATGGCGATAGCAAAGATATTTTGAAATCTTTTCAGATTTTTGCTGTACATCAGCAATTCCTAAAGGAAATATTTCAGCTCTTATGTCAATATGATATTCCACCCTCTCTCCACATTTTAATACCTGACTACACCTGGCATTTGTACTTCATCCATCTGTCCAGTAGCTTTAATTTTAAAACTACGGTGTTTATGATTTGTGTTGCTAGGCCACAGAGGAAGACAATGTACCCAGTCCTGATGAGACCTGATAGGCTAGGGTCAGAGGGAAGGGGAGAAGGACCTCCCCTATTACTGGACTAGGGGAGGGGCATAGGGGGAGAAGAGGGACAAGGGTGGGATTGGGAGGAGACAAGGGAGGGGGCCGTGGCTGGGAAATGCAAATTGTAATAAATGATAATAATAAAATAAAAAATATTGTGTTATGAATCTAAAAGAGTTCATTGTGTTTTAATATAAAATAAAATGTATTTTCAAAAGACTGTAAAATATACAAATTTAAAATTTTTATTAATAGGAATGTGATGATGCTATAACCATAACTCAAAAAAGATTCTTACAACTTCTGTGCTAGCAAAGCTACAAACCATTAGAATAATAGCTTAGGTACATCTTAGCAATTTTCCCACAGGCAACGTAGTTTCTTAGTCATAAATACTAACACTGCCAGTATCATAAATATTGAGATTTGGAGATCTGCATGCCTCACATCTCAAGGGCTGTGATTAGAGACACATACCACCCTACAAATTAATACTTATATAAAATAATGATCGCTAAGTAGTAGTCACTTATATGTTGATTTCTTTTCATAATACTTATTGAGAAACTATGGTTATCTGTTATTATAATAATTGTCATATTATAATCCATATTACAAATACTATAATACAGTTATGAAATACATAATATAATATGATTAGTTATTATTATAATAATACTGATTCTATAATAATTATGATTTTCAGCATCTTTCCAAGTTCTACGTTAATTTAATCTGGACAATCAACTTACACAGTAAATAATATCATTCGTATTTTATATACTATGAGTTAGAAAGTTTAAATTATTTCTTCAGTGTAGATAATAAATGTTGGCAGTGGTTTAAACTAAAGTAATCTAAGGACCCTGCTCTGCTTGCAACAAATTATGGACTCCATATTATTGAGATCAGAACTCTTGGAAACCAATGTAGTGACTGAATCCATTAATAATAGAAAATTAGTCAGTCCACTGTAGGTCCAGAGTCATGTATTTGGTCTCCTAGTGTTTACTTATCTAACATCCAACACTAGAACAAAGTCATGTTATGGGTCATAAAGAAGACAAAAAATTAAAAATGAAACTTTGTCGTGGAAAGTGCATGCTTTTAATCTCAGCACTCTAGAAGCAGAGATAGAAAGTTCTCCAGGAGTTCTAGATCAGCCAGGACAATAAAGACTCTGGAAAATAGAGGTAGGGAGGACAATGAGCAGGGCAGGAACAGAGAAAGAGACAGGAGGAGAGAGATAAAAGCAGAGAAGGAAAGAAAAAATAGAAGGAGAGAGGGAGGAGAAACAGAAAGAAAATATAGAAAGAGAAAAGGACAGAGAAGCAGGGAAACAAAGAAAAATGGAGAGAGAGGGAAAATAAGAGCAAGAGGAAGGGGTCAAGGAGAGACAGAAGGGGGGGCAGAGAGACTTAATTGGCCCTGTGACAAGAAAGGGGAGTGGCTGAACAAAAAACAAAACAACAACAACAAAAAACTGTCTTTGGAGAAAGCACTGAAATCTATCACGCAGAATTCACTATTCATTGAAGAAAAAAGTCCTAAAATTGGCTTGTGATATGATCTTACAAAGCAGTAAATTTATTAGTCTATATATTAAAATGTATAGTTTAAGATTTTACGTGAACAAAAGGCAGAAGTTTGTCTTTAATTTTTGAAAGTCAACCAAAGGAAAAGTGTGAGTATCATACTTCTGCCCCTATCTCCTCCAGTCCTGCAGCTAAGCCTGCTCCAGGTAGTTGTTGACGGAATCCGTAAGAGTTTTCCTGGTTTACTCTAAATGACTGTAGTACAGCAATTACAAATTACTCAAAAATGTTACGTCCTAAATAAACATTTTTAAAATATGAAAAATTCTGTGGGTCAAGAATCTATGTCAGAGGCTGAGGATGGAGCACCCCTTTGATCCCAGAACTCAAGATGGAGAAGCAGGCTTATATCTCTGAGATCTAGGCCATCCTAGTCTATTTTAGTGAGTTTCTAGGAAAGTCAGAAAGACCTGTCTCAAAATAAGTAAAGAAACCAAGAAATTAAGTAAGCAAATCAGGAAAACTGAGTGGTTCCGTGTTATATCACATCATTGAAGAAACTCTGATGCTCTTAGGACAGATGGTTTGCCTTGTGGTACCAAAATTCTGTCAACAATATTCCTGAAACATACAATACATGGTTCAAAGACGAGGAGTAACAGCCACAAGTAGCCATGTATGTGGCCTTTGTCTCTGGCTTAACATAGCCATAAAATGACAGTCTTAGAGTCACCATACTCCTAACATTAGATCATTTACTAAGTACAGATATGTGAGTGAATCAAAACATTTGCCTCATCTTTTATGGCCCAACCTTGAAATTCAGTAGCCTTTTGTTGTAATCCGTGAGGCTGAGCCACATCTCTCCTAAACTCTATCTAGACAGAAGGAAGCAGACCTCACCTCATAAAATAAAAACAAGGACAATATGTAGACTTGGGTGAAACAGCACGATCCCTATTTGGAATAATCTGTAATATTAATGTTTGTAATAATTGCCAACTGTATAGGTTTCAGAAAGATCTTTAATTCTTCAGAACACCGTAGAGTTGAATATCAGGTACTTTACATACCAAGGAAGTTAGCCTGGAAAGTCTTTGGGTATTTTATAATATTTCCATGCCTCACAACACACCCACCCCGGAAACCTCCATTTCCTGAGAAATGCGTACTTCCAGGCTGAGTGAATGAAGGAATCCTCAATTTCCCTTGTGCATACAAACACACAAAAACACACACAGACACACACATGCACACCTTAGTTTCTTTCCTTTTAGTTTAAGATTTTGCTGCAGTTTGGATGCAGAAATGCATGTCCCTTCACTAGGCTTTGAGTACTAATCCAGCTGTGTTTGGACATGCATGACTTTGACTTGATGTAGCATTTGTTAAATTTAATTTTATTACGTTTAATTTTCCAGCATATCTCCTTTCCTTTTGCTTCCCCCAGACACTCTCATATTCCCTGCCTTACTCTCTTTTAAATTCATATCCTCTTTTTTGTTAATTGTATCTACATGTATAAACACTTGTTTACAAATGTCTATAGTCCCCACTATAACATACTCAGTCTGTATAATATCAGCACTATACATGTTTTCAGGGCTTCTTGTATTGGATAACCAACTGATGTGTTCTTCAATGGGGAAAACTATTTCTTCATTTCTAACCATACCATAGTTGCCTAGAGTTCTTTGTATATAGTTGAGTATTAGTGGTATATGTTTTATCCATATTGGGAAGTCTACTGTTGTCCTTGTTAGGCTCATCTTTATGAGTACATGTTGGTAAAAATTTACGGGTATAAGCATATAACCTAGGAGACTGTCCCACATCAAACTTCCTGATTCTGTAGCTCTTATAATCTTTCCAATCACTGTTCCACAATGTTCTCTGAGTCTTAGTTGTGGGAAATAGTTTGCAGATCTATCCATTGGGTCTTGGCTGCACAACTGTACATTTTGATTGACGATGGTTTTCTATAGTGGTCTCCATCTGTTATGAAGGGAAATTTCTTTGATGAGTGGTGAGGACTATGTTTCTCTGCCGGTATAAGACAAATAAGTCTTCAGTACCAGGCACAAGCTCCCTCTCTATTAGAGGGCCATAAGTGCTATTAAAGACCTGCTGATTACTGATATAGGATGCATACCACTAGTGCAACCTTAGGGTTATCGTGAGATGCCTGTTATTCTTGTGGTTCACAGGTGTCACAGCTGGGTAAGAACATTGGTGGCTTTCCACACAATAAGAAAAGTTGATGTTATAACTTCGAAAACGTTACAATTATGCCATTCGTAACATGACTTGTCCACTATGTGACAGTAAATCTTCCTACTAAAATGAGTCCAACTTAAAGCCACTTCCATTGATTGCCATTTCACTTAGTCACATAAACGATAACAATGTACTAATGAAGTGGGTAATCTGAGGTGTAAACATAAAGTTCATTTTGCCACCTGCAATGAATAACAAAGGATTAAAAGAAAGAATTTTTTTAAAAATTAACCTTCTGCCTGAGGGAAGGAGTGATTCATCTGTACTTTGGAAGAAAGTTATTTATAGGATTTTTCTCACAGCATCTTGAGACTGTATGACTTCTTACACACAGTTGTTCAGAATTTACAACTCTTTTGTGCCAGAGAACACTATCATGGGAAAGATTACGATAAACTATGAAAGTTAACTGATAATTTGGTAATACTTTAGTAGAGTTCCAACTACTTTTTAAGGGAATAGTTTTCACTCTGTTCCCACTGCATGAAACCATTTTTAATTCTCTTCCTCTGACCAGCAGTGCCACTACAGGCTAAATCTTAAAACCTGTTTTGGCTCTTCAGCAGCAGCAATGTCACACCTCAGCACCAGTTTTGATTCAACTGGTTTGGGCATATATTAGAAGGAAAAATATACTTGTGGTTAGCCAGGTTGGGAAATAGCCAGATAGCCTGGAAGTACTTCTCTTGACCTAATTCTATCTAAACCTTGTCTAAACCTTAATCCAAGTCACTAATAAAACAAAATTTATCCAATCCATGGACTCCTGAATTAACCTCCAATCCCTTGAGATTAATGGACCTCTGAATTACCTCCAATCCCTTGAGATTCAACATCCATTGTTCAATACATTCAGATCAGAAAAGTAAGGTTAAATGTGTATATTTGCCTCTCATCTTGACATCTTATTAATATTCTTACTGCAGATTTGTCAAATACTATACCAAATTGTTTAAGTTGGCCACAAAGCAATACCTGAGTTTGTAACATACAATTCTTTCAACATGAAGTAAAAGGAAGTAGACAAACCAATACACACCAAAAAAAAAATACCATTATAAGGTAGACATAGAAAAGAGAGTATCATATTGGATCCACCTACTAGCATTTATTATGTGAACATTAAGAAGTCATGTAAAAGCTGCGTTGTTGACCAATCATGTGAAAGATCTGTGGTGAGTTACAGCTATGTATTTCCTATTACAGATAATGAAGGTGCCATGATTCAGCAAAAGGCTATATTCAAAATAATTCAGAATAAAGCATTATTTTGCTCTAGTGGAAAGTGAGCAGAGCCCTGGGGATATCTACCCAACTGCTCCCTGTTCTCAAATCTTGTATTTTGATGACAGCTGTAACAAAACATTTGCACACCACTGGATGGCACGTTCCCTACTACTTCTTCAGCATGCAGATATTACTAGCAATTAGAAGAGAATACACTGAGCATATTTCTATACAAATGTAATTACCCTTACTTATCAGATTATTAAATATGTGTATATTCATGAATACATACGTAAGCAAATCTACAGAAATCTAACAAAATGTGTTAAATTATATAACTGCCATTTTTACATATAAGTTAGAATGTACAATACATAAGTATTATAATAATATAACTTTATTATATATTAATATATTATATTATAATAAAAAATTACCAGTTCTCCTCTTTCTCACATTGAGACTATAGGCTCATTAGGGCTCAATGAGCTTTGGCAATTTTTCTAGGAGCAACATGTATCAACTTTTAGAAACTGTTTTATCTCAGAATGGTCTGCAACAGAGATACCATTATGTGTATCTCTATAACAGTGAAAACATTATTTTTGTATCATGGGTTTACTATACCCGCCAATATAACAAACGACAATTTCTCTGAAAGTCAGAGTTGGTTTTGTAATTCTGCTGGAAATGGTGTCAAACTGTGTGTTGCAACACAATCCAAGAAGAGAATCATGGTGTGTGTGTGTGGGGGGGAGGGGTAATTCTGAATGCTTGTGAGAGAACTCCAAGGAAATGAGACAACACTTTGCTGACTTCAGTTTCCTCAAGGACACAATTTGTTCTTGGGATGTGCTTTCATGCCACTCCCAGGTATAGCAGGTAGGAGTGAGTTTACATTATATCATTCCTTACAATTGGCTATTATTTGTTTATATGCCTCTGTATAAAATGCCTTTGCGGCCAAGTGTGGCTTGCCCTTGTGTCTGTACACTTTACTCATGTGACAGCTCTTAACCCTTAGAGTATAAATTGTCTGATGCTTTGAATAAAGTTGCCTATGGCATGAGACTTTAGTATACCTCATTCTCAGGTTCATGCTGAACACTACAGAGGTAGACACTGAGAATACAATGGTCTATTCAAATTTAACTAATATTGTAGTGAACGGTACTTGGAAAAAGAAGGGACAGAAATGTTTAAAGTTGGTCCCAACACTTATTCCATTTAACTTTTTATTCTGATGTGAAAATAGTTCTAAATGAGTAGAATATATATTAGAGAGAAAATGAAACATATGATTATGATTACTCATTTAAATTAGCTTTGATTATATAATATTTAAGCTATAACTAGTAATAGCTTGTGCATGTGTGTACATGTATACGTATAAAAGTGTGCATGCCTGTGCATGTTGTGTATGTATATGCGTGTGTATGTGTGGGTGTGAGAGTGTTTGCTTTGTGTGACTGCATGTAAGAGATGTGTATATGTATGTATGTCTGACTTGTTCAAGCTTCTGCCAAGAAAGATAATAAAACAAATTGTACACACGAATTGACAGTGTCCTGTGTTCTGTTGTCAAGTGTTTCTAAAAATCTATGCTTGACCTCATTCTCGTTAATGAAACTAAATTTTGGACTGGCTTGCAATGCTCTCAGCACCTGAGCCACAGTCACACAGGGTACAGCCTGAACCTAGACTTCCTCAGCAATGCCACTGCTAACAGGAGAAAAATTGGAAACCAAAAGTAATACAGACACAAAGATACTAACCTGCTGAAATACAAACTTCAAAAAAAAAGCAACGTAGCAACTTTTTTTTCACTTTCTAGATTATAAAAGCTAAGCTCAAGGAGATAAAATATGCAATTCAAAATAAATAACAGATCTCAATCTAGAACATTGCATTATGCATTCCAGCAAAGTTAATCTTATCAATTTAAATCATTTCAGTGCATATGACAAATGGAAGCAGACTCTGAGAAATATAAATTAACTACAACTCACATTGTGGTAAGTACACACTGTGTAAAGTAGGGGTGAATGCTTTGTTAGGGATACCATTTTTAGAGTGATTTACCTCCATTTAACAAAAAAAATTCTCTAAAAATGTCATATTATTAAAACAAAGGACAGATTACAATCTAATATTTAAGCAGAAACCATTTAGTACTTTAGTGCAAAAAAATTCTTAAAATCAACCTTATCAGATAACTTACAGTGACTTCAAGTCACTCTTCTATAACTAGAAGTGAGTTCATAGGGCCACTTCCAAGACAGATGAACTAATATATGCAAGCAGAAGCCTTTTTTGATATAGGTCTGATGAATATGTACCCAGAAGCATACATGCCTAAGGGAAATACACATGTCAACAGTAAACATCCTCCTTTCAAAAAAAAAGAAAGAAAGGAAGAAAGAAAAAGAGCATGGATTTTTTCAAATTTATTCTGGCTTTTCTATAATGTAATTAGTATTTCAATTGTCATTTTATTATTATTATTTTCCAGAATTATGGCATTATTATTTCTCAACTGCAAAACTAAAAGGAAAAAGTTGGATTTCACCCCCCTACTTTAGAACTCTATTAGTCCCCTCATTTCCAAAAACTGTTGGTCTTCTTTTATTTTTATGTTTTTCAATTTATGATAAAATGGCAATCTTTCCCCCTTCCTTTCCTTTCTACAAACTGTCCCATACGCTTCTTCTTGGAGTCTTTCAAACCTATGGTCTTTGTTCATTAATCATTATTATATCCATATACTTGTATTATATACACATATTCCTAAACGTAACCTGCCCAGTCTCAACGCTTCGCTTTTACCTTGACACTTTAAAAGGGTCATTGGAGATCTGATAAGCTGTGGGCAGATGGCAGAGGAGAGAACTCCCCCTTTCAGTGGACTGTGGAACGGGATAGAGGGGAAGAGAGAGGGGGGATGGGACTGGAGGGAGCTGACGGAGGGGCCTTCAATCGGGACAGATAATCAATAAATTGTAAAATATTATAAAAATAATGTGTGCACACATAATTGAAAGTTAGTCAAATGCATATAGGTGTGTACTTATTCATATTAATGTGTGAATAAAATTTAAATTCCTTTTGGCAAAAGTCACTGGAAGGTACAATATAAACTATTACATGGTAATGCTAAAAATCTGCAATGAAGGAAACACAAAACATGGTCTAAAATGAAGATCACAGACTGGATTGCGATGCTACTTAATGTGTGCCAAGATCCTAGCTTTTCCCCATACAGAAAAGCCAACAATTCACAGAGAAAACCAATAGTAAAAGTAATATGAAGGGGGGATGTAAAATTGCATATACAGGAGCACTTAAACTCAGTAGATGGATACAAAATACCATATCTCACTCATTCAGTCAAAAATTAATTGCCAAGCACTTATCATGTACAGATTCGGCCTTTGGGGAAAATCCTATCCAAATTTAGGTTACCAGTTTTAAAGAAAACTCACATTTTCTCCCCATCCCACCTTCCATCTGATTTATCTAAGTAATTAATGTATCTTAAGATCCCCAAGTTAAACTCCATGGAAGAAGACATGGCTGACATTTGCCCACTGATATTTTCCCAGAGCAAAAACCGTGCCTAGTACAGCACAGCCACTCAGTGAGTACTCATAAATGACACATGCATACATAGATAACATAACTCCTAGTAGAAAGGAATGGTCCCTTAAAACAGTGCTGCTTGGTTATTTAACAGTGGTAACAGTGGTTTTTTTTTAAGCATTCATATTATTGCATTGTAATTATATGTTTCTGAGACTGGTTCACATTGTGCATATTTAGAGAAGCCCTGGTCTCAGCGCCTGGCAAAAAGCAATCTTTCATTAAGTGTTACTTTACTAAATGGACAAATATAACAAAGTACCTCTCAAGACTTATTTTAATTTATTACAGCATAATGTCAATGAATTTAGATTATTTAGACATGATTCAAATACAGTAATTTATGTGCGTATTCCAATTCATGACAACATTCTCTATTGGTTGGGAAAATATTAATTCTAAGGGGAGAGTGTAAATATACCCAGGAACCACTATTCATTTTGGTGCTCATATTTCATAATCAAGCAAGCAAATGGTTCCTGAATAGAGCACTTTGTCAAGGTTTATATTTAGATAAATTCTTGAACAAAATACATTCAATATTGTTTTAATTTAAATTATTTCTTAGCAGTGTTTAACACTCTATTTCTGAATTGTGAATGGTAGCTTTTCAGTTTAGCTCTAAAGCCAAATACTATTTATCGTGATAGTCATATCTATGAACATTTTTGAGCTCTCAGTTTTTATCAGTGGAGGCAAAGGGGTTAGATATATAATGTAAGTTCTAAAACTGTGTAATGTAAAGACCTACACATTTGAATGTCCTCAAAATAAGCATGAAGTAATTTACAGCACATACTACACAGTACATAGGATTGCTTTTACAATGTAATATGAATGTCTTATTAACACTTTGGAACAGTCTACAAGTGTATTTATGCAAATAGTATGCAGAGTAAGAAAATATAGATAAGTATTTTAATAAAGCACATACCTTTTAACATATAAAAGTTGCCTGAATGATAATACTTATACATTTGAATTTTCTGATTCTACATTGTACAAATAATTTATAAAATATAGTAAAATTACAAATCAAAATCATTAAAACTTTGTGTTAAAATGCTGGTTGTAAATATACTAATAATAACTAGAAATCATTCATCTTAATTATTATGTATTAATAAAAAGTAGAGTGTTGCGTGATTACAAAATATGAAGTGGTTTAATAACAAATAATGAAATGGGTCATGCTTTCCCCAGTACAATTTGAAACCAGAAAACTAGGGTAATTTAGGAAAACAATACATTGTGTATAATAATCAATTTTTTTCAGAAATTGTAAAATCGAAATGATTTAAATAATTTAAATGATTTCCATATGAAGATAAACTTTAGTTTGAATCCAGAGGTAAACATGCAGATAGCCACTTAATATGCTAATATGGGTCACACAAGCCAAAATGCAGTGACTGTTCAGAAAGTAAAGTCCCTCCCCGTGCCAGACTTCTGTGTGGGCCTCCATCGTCCTCAGACCCATGAGGGATACCAAGGTGGAATAACATGAAACTCAGCACTGTCAGTTCCAAGCCGTGGGGAATGTCCAACCAAAACGCTCCTTGGTGCTCACCCGGTTCATTCAAAAGGCACCTGGCAATCGTGAATCTGCTTCAAGTCTACTCCACCTTTCCTACACAGTGCCTGACAGATTCTTCAGTCTATATGACTTTAAAAAAATTGTTCAGTGTGAAAGGAAGGCAGTACTGCCCTGAGACTCAAGACATTGAAACTAGAGAAAGGAGGCCTTCTCTGTCAAATGTTGATGTGAACAGATGAAATGCAGGACATATTTTCTTGGTGGGGAAAACGCTTATATTAAATCCGTGTCATGATGACTTAAGAAAAACTGTTAATTGTCTTTTTTTAAATTTCTGATCAGCCTTAAAGAAGAATATTGCACAGATTGAAATTAACTTTCTGTAACTCATTCATTGATGAGTCATTCTTTTTTAATTTCTTTTTTTTATTTAATACATTTTTTTCAATTTTTATCCCAGCTGTAGTCCCCTCCCTCAACCCTTCCAAATTCCATCCTTCCTCCCTCCTCTTTCCCATGCCCATCTCACCGTCCACTAATAGGGGAGATCTTCCTCCCCTTCCATCTGACCCTTTTAGTTAGAAAAAAATATTATTTATTTATTTATTTAGTGTGTTTTTGTGTGTATGTGTGTTATTATACAGAGGCCATGGGGAACTCATCAAAACTAGGTTCCTTTTTGTTCCACAAAGACAGTTCTGGGATCAAATACAGGTCTTCAGGTAAAGTAGCAAGCACCCTGACCCATTCAGCCATCTTGCTGTCCTGTGAAATCATTCTTACAGACTGACTTGGAATACATCACATCCCCTAGGGATTGTGGAAACCTATTTCCTTGGTTTTGTTTTTTTAATTTCATCTGTTCCTTTATCATATGGGATACATAGATATATATGTAATATCGTTTTCAGTCAAAAGCCAAATTCTATCAATGGTATCTTGAAAGTTCATAGACAAAATCTATCATACAATATTGGTTATAACAAATTTGAACTCCATGAAAACAGTTTTGTTCATGAAAAAAAAAACAGAAACATATATGACATAGGAATGGGTTGCATTTTTACTTCAATAACACAAATCACAGACACAACCGTAGTCTACTATGAGGCCACCACACTGCTCTGGGCTCCTTGAAATATGAAGGGAACATTTTTTTTTTTTTTTGCTTTTGAAAAGATGCTCTTGCAAGTACTACAGAATCAAAGCAAGATTGGAATTTAAATAATGGCATTTTAGTAGGCTCATCCCACTTCTCCCTGGCTGCAAAGACTGTGCTGTCCAAATAAGAGCAACATTTTTATCAAGTCAGACACGTCTAATCACACAACAGTAACAGTCAAACTTATATGCAACTATGATTTATCTAAGATTGCATCAAGGTGCGGGTTTTGATTAAGTTGCTCTGAGCAAGAGCATCTGTTATCCACCAAGGCTCTGGTCTGTGACTTCAGTGGCAGTCCTGAGGTACAGACAAAGCTAGTTCCAACTCAAAAACAAAAGTCACAGTTTCTACAAAGATATGTAAAGCATCTCAAACTTAACATATAATAATATCCATAAACAAAACATATATAAATTTCATTTTCATCTACCAGGAGAACGGCCAAGATTCCCTATTTAAGCCAGTCTAGTCCATTGACCTCAGAAGAATAACAAATAGCAGAGGGTTGATCATCTGGAATGCTATTTTCCCACAAGGCATTCTTCCCTTACACTCTGAAAACTTTTATGCAGTAGGGTTCTGCTTACTAATGAGCCCTGTTCTAGGTTTATAATGGTATTTCTATGATACTCAGGATATGTAAGCAAATTGATAGAATTCAATCAATTGTGATTAAAATCACCCAAAACTGATAGCCCGTAGTTTCCTTTAAAAAGCATCCAAGATTTGTAAATTTATTTATTAGCTATAATTTATAAGCAAGCACCCACCTTCCCTAAAATTTAGATGGCATCTATTTTCTTCAAACTGATGCCCGAAGCCTAAACCACCTCTGTCAGAATGATGGCTACACATTAGTGTTGAAATTCACCATGGATTTTTTTTTTTTTTTTTTTTTTTTTTAGTCCATGCCCACTGCAAGAGCATTGCATTGATCTGGAGTGAGGCCTTAGAAGTCTGCATTTTAGCTAATACCTCTTACATTTCTAGAACCATCAGACAGCTTCAGAAACATTGTTCAGGGCTATCCCTAGAGCTCCAGGAAAGATGTCTGGAATCAACCTACCAGCTCTTCAGAAGCCTGCACTCTTTCAACATCTCTTCCTAGAACTTTATGCTCTAACAGGGTCCCTTTCTCTGAGATATTGTTATTAATGATGTGCTTGATTCCAGCATATGCTCCTGGTCCAAGGATCTTTTTTTTTAGGTAATTTGTTTATTTTTATATTAATCACAGGTTGTGTACTTTGTATCCCAGCCGTAGCCCCCTCCCACATTCCCTCCCACTCTCCCCATCCCTCCCTCATCTTCTCCCTGCCCCCTCCAAGTCCACTGATAGGGGAGGACCTCCCCCCACCTTCCATCTGAACATAGCTTAAAATGTCTCTTGAGGGCTGGCTGCAATTTCCTCTTCTGGGATCTAGCTAGACTGCTCCCCCCTGGGGGGGGGGGGTGTCCAAGAGCCAGCCATTGAGTTCATGACAGAAATAGTCCCTGTTCCCCTTACTAGGGACCCACTTAGATACTGAGTGACCACGGGCCACATCTGAGCAGGGGTTCTGGGTTATATCCATACATGGTCCATGGTTGGAGAAAGAGTCTCATAAAAGACCCCTGTGCCCTGATCTATTTGGTCTTTGTGGAGCTCTTGTCCTCACTGAGTCTTACTAACTCCCCCTTTTTTCATATGACTCCCTGCACTCTGCTGAAGGCTTGTTTGTGAGTCTTCATATCTGCTTTGATACATTGCTAGTTAGAGTCTCTCAGAGGCCCTCTGTTGTAGGCTCCTATCCTATTGCTTATTTTCTCCTACATTCAATGTCCATCCCATTTGTCCATCTAAGCAAGGATTGATCATCCCACCCTGGGTCCTCCTTCTTGCTTATCTTCACTAGGTATATAGATTTCAGCATGTCCCTCCTATCGTATCGAGCTATATAAGTGAGTATATACCATGTGTTTCTTTCTGCTTTTGCGATACCTCACTCAGGATGATCATCTCCAGGTCCCACCATTTGCCTGCGTATTTCATGATTTCCTCATTTTTAATTGCTGAGTAGTATTCCATTGTGTAAAAGTACCATAATTTCTATATCCATTCCTTGACTGAGGGACTTCTGGGTTGTTTCCAGGTACTGGCTATTACGAATAAAGCTGCTACAAACATGGTTGAGCAAATGTCTTTGTTGTGTACTTTTGAATATATGCCTAAGAGTGGTAAAGCTGGGTCTTGATGAATCACTATTTCTAATTGTCTAAGAAAGCACCAAATTGATTTCCGGAGTGGTTGTACAAGTTTGCACTCCCACCAGCAATGGAGGAGGGTTCCCCTTTCTCCACAACCTCTCCAGCATGTGTTATCACTTGAGTTTTTTATCTTAACCATTCTGGTCGGAGTAAGGTGAAATCTCAGGGTCATTTTGATTTGCATCTCCGTGATGGCTAAGGGAGTTGAGCATTTCTTTAAGTGTTTTTCTGCCATTCTACAATCCTCTATGAACATTGACACAAAAATACTCAATAAAATATATGCAAACTGAATCTAAGAACACATAAAAGATATCATCCACCATGACCAAGTAGGCTTCATCCCAGGCATGCAAGGGTCATTCAATATATGAAAATCCATCAATGTGATCGACCATATAAACAAACTGAAGGAGAAAACCCACATGATCATCTCCCTAGATGCCGAAAAAGCATTTGACAAAATCCAACATCCATTCATGTTTAAAATCTTGGAGAGATCAGGGATACAAGGCATATACCTAAACATAGTAAAGGCAATATACAGCAAGCCTATAGCCAACATCAAACTCAATGGAGAGAAACTTAAATCAATCCCACTGAAATCAGGGACCAGGAAAGGCTGCCCATTGTCTCCATATCTCAACATAGTACTTGAAGTCCTAGCTAGAGCAATAAGACAACTAAAGGACATCAAAGGTATACAAATTGGAAAGGAAGAAGTCAAAGTATCACTATTTGCAGATGATATAATATACATGAGTGACCCCCAAAATTCAACCAGAGA
>CM053751.1:48116453-48133164 GCA_028658305.1 Pachyuromys duprasi
ACAGCTTAGGCAAGAGAGGGAGACAGGGCTTCCAGCAGAGAGAGAGGGGAATTCTGGGAGAGAGACAGGCTTGCCTGAGACACAGAGGAAGGACTTAAGAAATGGAGGAGAGGTAAAGAACCACGTGGCAGAAAATATCGCTTAACACAGGTCATAGGATCTAGTTGGGAACAGCAGTACACTAAGGCCTAAAGCTAGTATATATAAATATAAGCCTTCATTTCGATATTCTGAGCTGGAGCAGACATAGAAATTCTGTATGGATTTAATGTAAAGTTTATAAACACAATTGATTCCGAAGTAAATTGTTAATGTTAGACATTTCAATGAAGGTTGAAGAAATTTAATCAAAGCAGATTAATGCTTCTAATGTGCTCTCAATTTTGAGTTAATCTCATGTTATATATTCCTGTGTGTTAATATTTTATAATGAAATAAATTTTCCTATCTGTCAACACCATCTTCTTTAAGAATTTGAGATAAGACTTCTGACAAAAGTATTCACGCCCAAATGAACTGAGGGGAAATTAAAGATTTATTAAGAAATAAATACAGTAGGATACATAGTCTAAGAAAAATGCCTGAAGATTTGCCTTTTCAGCTTATTAGAGGAAAACAGCATAGTAGAAAGATACTTTTGAAAATTATGTATCAAAATATTTTAAGATACATAAAGAAAATAGTATGTGTTTCAAAGATAGTGAGACAAAATAAATCAAAACATATTTCTACAAATCAACAATATTTTCTGTAAAACCTGAAGATATATAAAATAATTTGTATATAGATTCCATGACCAGCAAATCCAACTACTTTGACTTTGTAAATTGTACGGTATCATCGAAATTTATAGATTTTTACAAGATAACACATATGGCAATGAGATATAGTAGACACACCATAAATGAAATGACAAACATAAAGTACAAAATAATTATTTGTGCTACCTTTTATAACATAACCAATATTTTATACCATGTACTGGCACAATTGCATAATATTTTGTGACTCCCTGGAATTAAAGAACAACTAAGGCACAAATAGAAAATGTTTGAAATACAGAATACCACAGAACAAATGGCAGAAAAGCAATGTCCGCAAAAGCATCATCTCTTACTGGTGTGACGGGATGGACAGGGTCCTGTTCCAGTACTCTATAACGGGACTATATTTGTAGACACTATGTTTAAAACAATTATCAGGGTAACGTAATCCTCTCATCCAATATAATGCTGTCCTTATGAATTGTTCAGTCACAAAGGAAAGCCTAATGAAGGCATCAGGAAAAGGTAGATACCAACAAATTAGAGACAGGCTTGAGATTAGGCTCTAAGCTTCTTTTATTTTCCCCATAAACCCTTCCTTCCTCCCCTCCCAATCCCACTTTCTCTCTCTTCTCCACACATACCCCTCCCCAAGTCCACTGATAGGGGAGGTCTTCCTTTCCTTCCTTCTGATCCTAGTCTATCAGCTCTCATCAGGAGTGGCTGCATTGTTGGCTGTGTTGAGATTTTTTTCTACTACAGAACATACATAGCATGGTAGGGACTCCCTATCACTTACTTCACCATTACCAAGCTAGGCTCTCTATTCCTCTATATTCTAGTGGGAACTGTATAATTAGTCCCCATTCACATGCAGTTGGTTAATTAGAAGAATATAATTATTGTATGCACAATGTTTAAAGCAAAGCTCCCTGGGTAGTTCCACACAGGCAAATGTACGTATCAAAAAATAGTGTCAAGACTGAAGGCGGGTCATGTGATATTTTTGGGTAGGTCAAGAGCTAAGAGACTCCGTAAGTTCATTGATGTTATTAATAAGTATTAAACAAAGGAAACCAAAGCCTGAGCATGGGTTTCCTTTAAAGAGCATTAAATAGAAATTTCCAGATTAGATAATGTCTATCAACAGGTACTATGTAGTCTTAGAGATATATGCATATAAAAGACAAACATTTTAAAAGAGTCCATGGTTACATACCATATACAACAAATGTGCACATATTGAAAAGATACTCTGTATATTTTGAAGTATCTCATCTTTGCATCAACAACTTCAGGACAAATACTTAAAAAATAAATAAATAAATAAACCTGCCTCCCAAAAATGTTTACAGGCACCAACAAGACAGACAAATGTTGTTGAAAACCACTATTGCATTATCTAGTATACTTTGATAGGAACTTTATTTTTTATTTGTTTGTTCTTTTTTATTATTATCATTTATTACCATTTATTGAATTTTTATCCCAGCTGTGGTCCCCTCCCTCATCTCCTCCCAATATGCAGAAAGAGAAGCAATGGAAAAGAATAGAAAAGAGAAAGTAGAAATGAATCACTTGATATGTGCAAGTGGTTTTCCAATATGGGTTGGATTTTTTACAATTCTTCCTTTTATATTTTTATTATTTTATTCACTTTACATCCTTGTTGTACTCCATCTCTCCCCTACTCTTCTATGCTGGGTTTTGCTGTCAATGCTTTCAGGGATTTCTTATTTTTATGCTGGGTATTAATATTTATGCTAGGTTTAACACTGCTACCATATTGAATAAAACACAAGTCAGTATCATCAAGGACATTGTTAGAGGAACACTGACTTTAACATTTAATTGACATTGTACATCTTAAAATTATTACATACTATCATTATCTTCATTTTTTAGAAAAAAGTTATTTCTGTTTAAATTAAAGTTTAATTTTTCTGTTTAAAATAATCATAGCATAATGTTTTAAAGAACATTCTCTGAAATTAGCTATTTTGTTGACATCCAGCTTAGATATCCTAGGATTTTATGAACAGGAATACCACATCTTTGATGAAATTGTAAAAAACAGTAACAAATAATTATCTGATTCCTCAAATTCTGAATGACACAACTGTACATAGCCACGATTAAATAAACCTTTGAAAAGGTTTTATATATCCAGTAGAAAAATTATCTGCACTAAATCATGAAATACATTCCCTTAGAAAGAATAAAGGTCTGAATGTTGAGTGGCACTTGGGCCAGCTTAAACTTAGCAGCTCTGGAAAAATCTAAGATAAGAAAACATCCATGATAAAACTTCAGAGCAAAGTGAATGCTATTCTGGGCTCTCAACCCACTAACCCCAGCTTCTCTATAAAAGGTACTGAAACATTATCTTTTTTCCTTTACTTCTGAGATTATAATAGTAATACATGCTATGTCTTTTCCCTTCCCTTCCACGAAACTCTCACATACACCCCTCCATGCTCTTTTGAATTCATTTTAAATGTGGCCATTTTCTTTATTATACATTAATAAATGTACATGAACACACACAAATAAAGAAATTTATGTAGATATATGTATATATCACGTGCTCAGTTTATATGTTAATTGTTTATATGTTTTAAGGGCTGACCTTTTGGTACTGGATAATCAATTGGTGTGCTCTTCTTTGGAGAAGTCTATTTCTCCTTCTCTCAGCATTTCTTGGTTGACTTTGTACAGGGCTGAAACCCTGTGGGCTTTCCAAGATACACTTTTGAATGTGTATTGTTGTCCTTATTCTGCTCATTTATAGGCAATCATGTTGGTAGAAGAGCAAATTCAGCTTTCTGTGTGAGGCTACGTTAGCCAACCAGCCCTCTCCACTAATATATCACTACTGACCCAGCATTCTTGTGACTGTTTCAGGAAGCACTTTGAAGCATTCAGCCATACAACACTTTTAAACCTTATGCAGCTACACAGATTACATATATGTGTTCATGGGAGAAGAAAATCTTCTTCACCAAGTTAAGTTCACTACAACCAGCTAACATCAGTGGGTGTAGACTACATGTTTTACCCTAAATCCAAATTTTATTCCCTTTTATTGCTAAAGATTAAAGTATTATTTAAAAAATACTAAATTCAGAAAGACTAATATCACATGTTATATGTTTTCTTTCTTTTGTGAATCATGGATTTGTATATAGATACCTATCACATATAAGAAAACAGAAGCAAAACTTTCAAGGGGGTGAAAATTAATCGGAGTGGGATAAGTGAGAGGAATAGGTATTTGAGAGGACCACAGCCTGCATATATTGCATACTTGTAATTTTCATTCATGAAAATATCCTCGTGTAACTTAATTCTATGTTCAATGAGCATATGTCCATAAAAGTAATAAATAAGTGAATTTGAAAGTCACAATAATTGCACATTTTTTTTCTTAAACCCACTCTATGTCCCAAGAAAGAGATTGCTTTTAAAATCAAGAATAAAAGGAACCATAAGGTTTCACTAACATGGCTGCCTAAACATGACCTGAACAAGACACCTATAGAGATACCAACATTGAGGAAGGAAAGCTCATAGAGGCTTCACCCATTGACAAAGGACTATGGGCAATTATGGCATGTGGACAGCTGTAGAAAGAGTTTTCTCCAAGGAAGAGGTAACCAATGCATCAATGCCAAATAGCCCTGAAAACATACAAGCAGGTAACATCATATGAACTGATCAGGTTGTATTAATATGACTAGAAATATACTGTATATTCACTTCTACCATACAAGGTCAGTATCTCTGCCCTACATGTATTTGGAGAGAGGAAGGAAACGTGGAAAATTATGTAATTATATTATAATCTTAAAAAATCAAGAAGGAGATATATATTTTATAATTTATCACACATATATTGGTCCGCTAATAAAATTATTGTTTTTTTAAAATTTTTATAGCTCTCTAAACAAGTCAAACTATTTTAGCAACCTGTTTTTTTCATATATACAATATGTAAATGGTACTTGTATGCGTGTGTGTGCGTGTGTGTGTAGTTTTTTAAATCCTGGTACACCTGCTTCACAGATGGACATGACACTCATATACACTGTCTTTAAAATAAAATGAACCTTCCACTTTTGACTTAGCAGTGTAAAATGTCTTTGAAGCAAATGTTTTATAGATCGTGTTGACATTGTTTCTTCTGTGATAATAAAATAAAACTAAATTGGTATTTCTGTCATATTAATAACTTGATCCTGGAAATAAACTCTCGATTAAAATGTTGTTGGCTCAACAGATGACTCAGTGATTATGAGAACTTGCTGCTTTTCTGAGGACCCAAGTTCAAGTCTGAGTAGCAACATTAGGCTGCTCACAACCACCTGTAGCCTGCTTCATGGGAACTGACCCCTTCCTCTGAACCATTAGCAGATTTACACAGACATATACCTGAATAAATAAATAAAAACAAACAGGATTTTTTTGAAGATATGTTGTTGAATGCTGGGTCTTATGAATCTAGCATGAGTATATCCTGTTCTAATACTATCAGTTTAAAGAAATTCAGTGGTCTTTTAAAAAAGAATCATTTGAGCTTAAATACATGTATATCAAATATTTTAGAAACATATTTAATATAATATATTAAATTTCATTTTTATTGAAGAAATCAAGTGTTTCTAAAAAATAATCTACCTCTGTTTTTTACTTTGTTCATAGCATAGATCTTTGTTATACATTTATCCAAGAATAGTTATTTTTCCATTATTATTATTATTATTATTATCACTATTTTGGTTTCTCAAGACAAGGTTTCTCTGTGTAGCCCTAGCTGTCTTGTACTCACTCTGAAGGCTAGGCTGGCCTCAAACTCACAAAAATTCACCTGCCTCTGCCTCTTCAGTGCTTAAAGGGATTAAAGGTGTGCACCACCATGCCCTTGCTTTTTTTTTTCCATTTTTAAACTTTCACCTGAAAGTGTTTACATAATACATTCTAATCATGCTTTTCCCAACCCAAGATCCTCCCAGATCCTCCCTGCTTCCCTATTCACAAAACTCAAAGCACTTTGTCTCTTTCTTTAAAGAGCAAGCTAAAAAAATCAGGAAAGTCACACACACACACACACCACAGAAATGAAATATAAAAGCAAAAGATTAATAAGACAATAACTGCTCAAACAAACCATTTTGTCTAAAAAGATACCATTTGGTTCATTTGTGTTGGTCATCTAATTCTGGGTGTTGGATCTACTCCTAAGTTCAGTTACTATACCCAGTGAGATTCCACTGAAGGAAACTGATTTTTCTTTACAAATGGATGTCAACTGCAGACGGCTTCTGGTTACACTTGGAGATCCATGTCTAAGTCCTCCTCTCAGTGCCAGAATGCTGTCTGTCTTGAGCCTGTGCTCACGTGAATTCATATATGCATCACCCCTCTACTGTCTGCATGACACTTTCCCCTTAGGGTCCTTCAACAGTAGTGTTTTTTGTTCCATTGTTTGTTTGATTTGGTTTGGTTTTTACTGTTATTGGTGTTGGTTGGTTAAAACTCCTGTGTCATTTCCTCTTTATTAAACATTATGATATTCCTTTTAATAGTGGCCTCAAATTATAAAAATAAACTGATCAGACCAGTTTGTCAGGCAGGAGGGCATTGTGTTGTCTTCTTGTCCTTCTGAAGCAGAAACATTGTGAAAATATAACTTAACAAACACTACAACCTAAGCAACCATACAAAGTCACTGGGACAGATTGAGTTATTATAGGTAAGAAGAAGAAAACAGGAAAAATGTACATCAGAAATTTACAATAAAATAACTTCAACTCTCCAAATAATATTTGCAAAATGAACTCAGTGGCTGGCTCTTTGATGACCTCCCCTTGAGTGGAGAGCAGCCTTATAAGGCCACAGAGGAAGACAATGCAGCCAGTCCTGATTGAGACCTGATCGTCTAGGGTCAGAGGACCTCCTTTATCAGTGGACTTGGGGAGGAGCATGGGAGGAGATGAGGGAGAGAGAACATGGGATTGGGAGGGGATGACAGCTGAGATACAAAGTGAATAAACTGAAATTTATTTTAATAAATAAATAAATAAATAAATAAATAAATAAATAAATAAAAAGTTTTTTCAACCTCTGTTATCCCCCATGTTCCTCTAATAGAAATGTACATTGCCTACAGAGAGGCAGGCTGAGGAGGCTTTCATACAGATCTGACATTTTACTCTTCCAGCCTCTTTTCAGTAGCTGAACACTGAACTGTGTGGCAATGTAGCTTTCATTCAGAGGTACAGTGTGCTGTCCAGCTCTATGTGGGAGGCTCAAAATCGTTCAGCCTCATGGTCACTTGGTTACTGCATTCTACTGCAAGAACACTGTAGGTAAGCCAGTGGGGGACAAAGCGTCTTTTCTGAGCTGTGAGAGTTTGACAAGCTATGAAGGATTTCATGGTGATGGATTCATCTGATTGCGACTGGCCTCATCCAGAATCTCCATTAGATTACTTTTGAACACAGTGTACTCACTGCTTCCCTATTAGTCAAAGAACATTTTCTAGGCCAAATGCTGCTGTGGAGAGAATGCATAAATGTCTTCCTATAGAAGTGCTAAGGATTCTGAAACAAATTTGTTTGAAATAAGGAACTGATTTTCATTTGCATTTCTAAAAAGAAAAGAGTATCTTTAGTCACATGTAGATACAGTTAGATCTTAAATGCTTTTTTCTCTTTTCAATAGAGAATTCATTAAAATCTAAATAGTCACATGACCACATTTGTAACTTCCTTTGGTCAAACTTTTTAAAACTTAATTTTAAGGTTTAAGTTTCTTTTCTCCACATTCCAAATTTGGCAAATAGCAAAAAAAAAAAAAAAAAAAAAAAAAAAAAAATTTGTCAAATAGCTGGGTCAAAACAGACTGTTTTTCCATGTGTGAGATTGGATACTATATGTCAAAAATACTATATCCATGAGAAGTACACTTGTATAGGAGGTCAATGATCCAAGAAGTGAGACAATGAATTATCAAGAAGCAGATATGTGCACAGGCAGCAGATCCTCATGAACTGATCCTGTCATCTTTTGTCATTTGCTGGCTAATTTATAATTTGGTTAACAATGTAACCTAGTCATTGGTCAGTGACGCTATACACTTCTTACCACTTATTATCCCAATTATTGAGTTACTAATTTAGGCACAAAAAAGAAAATAAGGATCAGCAGAGTATCTAACAATATTAATATTACAAAGCTAATATGGATATTTTTCTACAACTAATTAATTATGAGCAAATAAAAGAGGCAAATACATATTCACAGGTTAACAATATCATATCACTAAATAACCAACATTACATATTGAGTTCAACATTCCAACCTCAATTATATCCTTGAGTTAAAATGCATTTATAATATATAAAAAATGCATTGGATATAAGATAAATAATATATTATAGTAATTTGAGCTATAAACTTTGCCATAAATAATTCCATTTCAGTGATATCTTATCATCCAATTCATCTAAAAATACTTCTGAGAATATTTTCCTGAGACTTCCTAAGATTAATAAAATTGAAACAATTCAACACCGTACATTCATTAAAACAAGTACAAACCTCAACAGCAAGTCTGCTTTGGTTGACCACAAAATACCATGTTACATCTTAATAAATGTTACTGTGAACAATTATAAAGGATCTAGATGTAAGATTAATCAGAAATAATATTTTAAGATGTTATTATGTTTTGTCTATATATCTCATTGGCATTCATCTATCCATCCTTAATGGAAAATAAGGTGTTCTATACTAAAAGGAGAATTTTCCTTCTTCCAAAGTTGTATTTATGACTTAGTTCTACAAACAAAATGAATGGTTAGAAGACAATGAACCAATAAAATCGATCTGAAATTGCTGAACATGGCTAATGTATGTGTCCTTTTTCTCAGCTTCTAACCTCACAAAGAAGAGCAGAGGGCCAGCAAACACTGGTTTAATTATTCCCATCAGTCTCAGAGACAAGGCGCTTAAGAGTTTTAGCCGCTGTAAACACTCCCCTGATAGCAGATAAAGGACCTGCTGAAAGGCGGCTTTTGTCTGGGGAAGCCTCTGGGGCACACCAGTTAATCACCGCTACAATATCGTATATGCATTACTACATCAAAGGAAACAGAACCCAATATTCCATTGTGAAGATTTTCTGTTTTTTGTAAAGGTAAGAACTAATGTAAATCATTTTAAAATGTTTAAAAACTACATTTCCTGCAGAAACCGCATGCTCTTGCTTTCACTTATTTTTTTCTCTTAAAAGAAAATAACCTTTTATTGTTTTTTCCCCCTAGATAATGTGCACAAGAATACACAAAATTTCCAGGAAAGTCAAAGATGTAACATTACTTTTTCAGAGACTTTACACCCTTGTATCTAAAAGTCTTGATAAGAAGCAGGCAGTATCACATAACCTCATTTTATCACAGCACTGGACACAAAATAATGTTATTCTTGTGTATCAGTAGTGTCTGTGTCTAGGGATCTATTTCTAGAAACTGACACTTACTGTGCCTAACAAAGAGCCTTTTTACCGCTTCAAATGACGGCATCCACAACAACCAGCTCTTTAAAAAAATAAAGTAGACTTCAATACAGCTCACATCAGGAAAGCTTAGAGCTTCCAAAGCCTTCCAAATATCTGCTCAGGATTAACTGCACCCACATGGCACTTCTGCCTCTTTAAGTTTAAAAACATAATAGCCAAGCTTTATTTTTCAGGATTCATCATCTCTCTTCTTTGCACACCATAGCTTTACCATACTCCACTCTTTTTTGTTTGATGAATTCCCACCCTCCATTTCCTATTCTACATCTCTACCTATGTCTACTGCTCTGTGCTCAAACCATCATGACTGCCTCCCCCCTCCTGTCACTTGATGTAACTCCTCCCACCTAAACTGTTATAGAAACCTCTCCCAGTTGCAGTACCTTGTCCCAATATTTACAAGTGTGGTCACTTTCTGTATTTGTTTGTTTAGAAAGGAGATTAACTTAATAGAGCACATATAATGCAACAGGTAATTTATCTCTTGTCTAATACATCTTGCTGAGTCATCCTCCACCTTATGTTTCTGAGCTGGACTCTCACTGAACCCAGAGTTCAGGAGCAATAGTAGACTGGCCAGTGAGAAACAGGAGTCCTGCTGTTTCTACCCATTTCCCTCAGTGCTGTGAATACAAATACATGCTGCTGTGCCTTTCCTTAAATTCTGAGGACCTCATTCCCTATAGATAGACCAACTGAACTATCTCCCCTTCTCAAATTTAATTTTGATATCCTATGTAGTTATTCTAACGCTTTAAAATTAATGTGTTCTCAATTCACATATATAGTTAGGACAGAATCTACACACTCACAAAAAGAGAAAACTCTCATGTGGTATTTTTCTAATATTTATGCCAAATATGTCCACAAATGCTGATAAGTTACAATGTGCAAGAAATGATACTACATAGTCCTTAAATTTAAAAGTGACTTATAAGCAACTACCCTTCCTTAATTAAAAATTTCACTCAATCAAAACAGAGACAAACTCATTGCCAATACAATCTCTTTTAAAAAAAAAAAAGAAAATAATTCAGAAATAATACTGACCAAAAAGCTAGCAAGTGAGTTTGTGTCCACTGCATGTCCCCCCTTCCCTTACTAGAGGAACCACATGAGGCTTAAGCTGAGGCCATCTGAAACATCTTCATAGGGGCCTAGGTCCAATTTGTGCATTGTCCTTAATTGATACTTCAAGCTCAGCAATCCACTCTGGGCCCTGGTTAGTTGGCTCTGTTGGTCTTCCTGTGGGGCTCCTGTCACCTCTGGGTTCTTTTCTTTCCTTCCACTTTTCGACAAGACTCCCTGCCTTGACAGGCCACAGGGGAAAAGGACATTCTCAGTCCTGATGCCACTTGATGAGCTGAGGTGGACAGGAAAGGAAGCTCCCTTTTCTAATGAATAGGGGAGGGGAGAAGGGGAAGGGAGAGACTAGGAGAGGAAGAGAGATGGGGCTATAACCAGGAAGCAAAGTGAATAATTGAAATAAATGTGAAAAAGAAATAATCCTAAATAATATATGTTAGTTTCAATTTTTTAAAAACATGTACACATCTATAGGCAATTTTGTAAATTAAAATAGAAAAGCATTATACTTTTTAAATTTTATTTTTATTATTAATTACATTTTATTAACTCTGTATCCCAGGTAAATCCTGCTTCCTCATTCCTTCCCAATCCCACCCTCTCTCCCTTGTCTACTCCCTGTCCCTTTCCAAGACAATTATACTTTTAATTTGACAAATTAAATTGAATTTTATCCACAGAGGAAGACAATGCAGCCAGCCTTTATGAGACCTGATAAGCTAGCATCAAATAGAAGGGGAGGAGCTTCTCCCCTATCAGTGTACTAGGGAAGGGGCATAGGGGGAGAAGAGGAAGAATAGATGGGATTGGCAGGAGACAAGGGAGGGGACTATAGATGGGATACAAAGTGAATAAATTGTAATAATAAATAAGTTTTTAGAAAAAGAAATTTAAATATGGTCAGATATTAAGGTCCACTGGATTTTTCTAAATTTGGTTGAAAATAATAAAGTTATAGTAAAAAAATAATAAAATTCTGCTTATAAGACAAAGCAATTTAAACACTGAGATTTGAACCTGTCATTAATAAGTGTTATTTTTAACCCCTAAATATCCCATTAAAATGGCACATTGCAGTTATCTGTTTAAAAATGTATAAAGAATGTAATAGTGTATCAAAAACAATGCTATCATCTGTACTATAAACTATTCTTAAGCTTTTAACCCTGATCTTTGTAATCAAAAGTGTTTTAAACTTTATTTTTAGAATTTCTTTTGAAACCCTTTGCAAATTACTCAGTTAATTTAATAAAATGCTTTTGTCACAAACAGAAACCTATTTGCTAATTTCATTGTATATGTTTGCAACAAAAAATAAGTAAGATCCAGTCTTAAATTTATCAATTTTGGTATGCATTCTAATATGTTTAAAACATGAGATTTAAGCAACAGATTTTTATTTATGTGAAGTAATATTGCATAATATTTAATTAAAAGGCATCTTCATATTTTATAATCATATGCTTAAAAAAGACACATAAACTGTATAATAGCTTATTTACATATTATTTTCTTAAGATGTTGTCTGAAAAAGGATTAATTTTGTATCAAGATAGCCTGTAGCTGATGATTATTCTACAGGAAAAAAGGAATTGATGTAAAAAGTTGTTGATTTTCCAGAACCCTCAAAATTGACAGTAACTTTACAGACAAAGAAGACTTAGGTACATGCTTTGAGAATGTCCATTACCTCTATTTTTAGGTCTTACCCAAGTATCATACTTTTTAAAGAAACACAAGTAACTTTTGATTTACATATGCAAATTTTGAACTATTTTCAATTGATAAATTTCCAGGTGTAACATCATGCACAATTTGAAGGAATTCCGTACACAGCTTAGACATCTGGATTCAAATAAACTAAAGATAATTACTTTGGGAGACCTAATGTAAAAATAATTTGCATTAGTAGAAAATGCCCATAAAGGAACTATGGGTTTTTTTCCTTAAATGTAAGCTGAGGAAACCCATTACATAAAACTTTAATATAGAATCCAACTTATAAATTCACAGGTACTAGAATTTATAATGGGATGCAATTTTTCTGTAGCCTAGAACAACACAAGTAAATATGCAAGCTTTATTTATTTCTCTAAAATATTACAATTGGAGGGACAATAAAACCTATGTAGTTACATAGAATAACCGTTGTTTTAATGTTTAAATCAGCATACTTGTTTCAAGTGAGCACAGCATAACTAATCAAAACTTTACAAAATGAATTTTTAATGACTTGGTCACAGTATGTTAAGAAACATAGCTCTCAATATTTGCATTCAGTTTTCATTTTCAGTTTATTATAGAGTACCATGACAACTAAACAAGCCTCTATACATGTTTATACACAGATTTATAAACTTGCAAAAACAGTACTTCACGATTGTTCATGAATTTGAGCAAACTAACACAGTTTCTATAATGTCTACAAAAAAGAACGTCTTGTGAGCATGTGAATAGACTTTGAAAAGTGGGTAGTTTATTATAGAATCTATATATTGTTGAAATTTATTTCAAATGTTGACTATTGCCTATTTCAGCACAGAGCTATGACTTCTTTGTTTTCTTCAGTACTTCTAATTTCTTATGCAATTAGCTCTTCTTTTCAATCAACTTAGCATACAGCTAGTTGATTGTCTAGGGAGATGGGAGGAAAGGGAGATGGGATAAAACTTGGGAAGCGATTCAGAGCATGTATTGCCAAAATTTTACACTGAGCATGCTATGTTTTTCCAAGTTGTCCTGCGCCCAATTAGAACCTGTTTTTTTTTTTTCTTAAAAAAAAAAAAAAGAGTATCTGTCCAAAGCCCCTTGACTCCTACTACTGCTAATAAAGAATTCTCAGTAAGCAATTTGCCGAGTAGGGAAGCCAGTGATAATGCACTAGGCAGCCTTTACAAGCAAAACAAAACACCAAAGAAAGGGAGTAAAAAGGCTGACAAACAATGTAAGCTCTCCCAGATGACTCACACTTACTTTTCTCTCTTTAAAATATAACATTCAAGGAGCTGAATCAACAACAGCCATAATGATTCAAAGTTTTGAATATTATGGCAAATTATACCTTCACTATTCAGAAGAAGGCAAAAAGTTTTGTGGCTCATCAAAAGAAGCTGGGGATGAAAGCCAAGGCCACTGACAGTGGTGGTGGCAAATTAAGCTGTGAGCAGACTCTAAATAAATCCCATTCTACCCCAAACCCAAAATACACTATTTGAGCTATTAAGACTGGCTAGCATTCTACGCATGCATGCTAGTATACTTGCCATTCACTTATTTCAATGGAAGACAGGGAGGGCAGTCTTTTGAATTAGAAAGCTGTAACAGATGTGTGTGTGTGTGTGTGTGTGTGTCTGAGACTCTCTGTCTGTGTTTGTGTCTGTGTCTGTGTTTATCAGACTACCAACAATGAATAACTTACTATCTTGGTTTCAAGGTTTAAAAAAAACTAAACATTTTCATGAAATACTGCAATCAAGCTATGATAAAAGAAAAATACTTTGTCGAATTATTTTTTTCCTGTAAAAATTTAAAGTCATAATTGGCCAATGTGGCATCTAAATTACATGACTAGCACAATTCCATTGAGGAACACACACTATAGTTTTCAAAGACGTGTAATTAAGTCAGTCACACCAAAGTTCTCAAATATAGGTAATCTAAGTAAGAATAAAATGTCCAAATTTACTTGTGAGGGTCTTGATTTTCTTGATTAAATGATGCTTTCTTGTATGCACTTATGAGGTTTGAAACAGTTGATTTTTGAACAGTGTGTTATCATTTAGAAAAAATGTATAAAAAACGTTTAGAGGAAATATGAAGCAAATTAAATGCAATAAAGAAACACTTGACAATTCTAAAATAAAATTGTAAAATATTCTTAAGGATCATAAGTAGATTATTATTAAGATATTGACAATATATTGCAAATAAGACGTTACCCCTCAATTTAGCAATAAACAATAAATTTAGCAATAAAGAACTAACCACAATTATTTTATAATAGCATTCAATTAAGTCATAAATAACTAGTTGTATGAGGTGAAAAGTTAAAATGCAGACAGCAAATATATAGGATTAGATAAGCCATTAAACTTCTGTTCCATCTGAGCAGGGGTTCTGCGTTATCTCCATGCATGGTCCTTGATTGGAGTATCAGTCTCAGACAAAACCTGGTCTCAGATTTGTTGCTTCTGTTGCTTTTCTTGTGGAGCTTCTGTCCCCTCAAGGTCTTTCTATCTCCCCCTCCTTTCATACGATTCCCTGCACTCTGCCCAAATTTTGGCTATGAGTTTCAGCATCTGCTTCTATAGCCTGCAGGGTAGAGTCTTTCTGAGGCCCTCTGTGGTAGGCTCCTGTCATTTTTCCTGTTTTTTCCCTCTTCCAAAGTCTATTGCATTTGCCCTTCTGAAGGAGGATTGAGCATCTTACCCAGGGTCCTCCTTGCTGAGCTTCTTTAGGTGTACAGATTTTAGTATGTTTATCCCATATTATATGTCTAATATATGATGGCAGTTCAGTCTCCAAGTGGGTTCCCTAGTAAGAGGAACAGGAACTGTCTCTGACATGAAGTCAGTGGCTTGCTTTTTGATCACTTTCGCTCTGAGGGAGAGGAAAGCCTTACCATTCTACAGAGGAAGACAATGGAGACAGTCCTTATGAGATCTGATAGGCTAGGGTTAGATGGGAGGGGAAGAGGACCTCCCTTATCAGTGGACTGGGGGAGGGGCATAGGAGGAAAAGAGGGAGGGAGGACAGGACTGGGAGAGGATGAAGGAGGGTGCTACGGCTAGGATACAAAGTGAATAAATTGTAATAAATAAATAAAATAAATAAATAAATAAATAAGGAAGGAAAAACAACTCTGTTCCATGTTTAATCTGATGAAGTCTGATAACTTTATTTACATAGGTGTGTGTGCATGACCATTTATATATATATATATATATATTATAAGCATATTATATACATTTAATATATATGCCTTATCATTGTCCTTTTAAAAGTTTAGTTAATGTTTATTACTAATTAGCACACATAGGAAAGGGAAATTCAAATGATTCATTTAGTAACCATGAGTAAGCAGGGAAGAATACAATTTTATCAGTGACACCTTCGTAAGATATAAGAGTGAGTGTATGTCCATATACTTCCATATGTATGTTCTATGCACATATGTATCTACGCAGAATTGTGATTTATTGAAGGAATAAAAGAGACCAGCAAAAGGAGAATGGACAGAACAATGTAGGCAGTGGTAGAGGTAAACGTGCACAATGTTGTAATGATTGTATGTTTGAAAATATAGTTTAAAAACTTCATTTTGTATGCTGCACAAAAATAATCTGGAACATGCAAAATATTTTATAAAATTGTTTTTACATGACATACACAGAACACACAATCTAAGGAATCATACCTAGATGATATAAGACTTCCCAATCAGATCAATTAAATCAATTGTAACAGGCAGTCAGATGTCAAGTAGATGATATCAAACCCAGTGAAATATCGAAGACAAGACTGAGAGAGAAAGAATAATATCATATAACCCAGGAGATATAAGTTTGATTGTCTGAATTAACTCAGAGATCATTTATGCATCACTGATTGGATCTGGATGTATTAAGAATTAGAATATTTTCGGTGATGCTCACGTCTGCATATCTGCTTTAAAGTTTGATTAAACATAATCTTTAAATGTTTATTATCCAAAATCTCATCCTAATGTTTGCATCAAAATATCCAAAGTACAAAATTCAGTTTCCTTATTACCACAAATACAAACAACAAACTTTTTATCTCATACTTTCCATTGTCCAAGTTAGATCTCATTTTAATTAAGCAAGCATCTTTGTTACTGACTATATATCACATTTTTATTGTTTTTTTATAAATTTATTTATTTTTATATCAATCACAGGTTAGGTTTTTTGCATCCCATGCATAGCCCCCTCCCTCATTCCCTCCTACCCTCCCCGACACACCCTCATATCCTCCCTGCCCCCTCCAAGTCCACCAACAGGGGAGGATCTCCTCCCCTTCCATCTGATCATCTTGTCTCCTCAGGGCTGGCTGCAATGTCCTCCCCTGGGATCTAGCCAGGCTGTTACTCCCTGGCGTGTATGGGGGAGGGTCAAGGAGTCAGCCATCAAGTTCAAGACTGAAACAGTCCCTGTTTCCCTTACTAGGGTCTTCAGTTCGACAATGAGTTATCATGGGCCACATCTGAGCAGGGGTTCTAGGCCATATCCATATATGGTCCTTGGTTAGAGAAACTGTCT
>CM053751.1:48133664-48168387 GCA_028658305.1 Pachyuromys duprasi
GTTGTACAAGTTTGCATTCCCACCAGCAACGGAGGAGGGTTCCTCTTTCTCCACAACCTTTCCAGCATGCGTTGTCACTAGAGTTTTTGATCTTAGCCATTCTGGTGGGTGTAAGGTGGAATCTCAGGGTCATTTTGATTTGCATCTCCCTGATTATATATCACATTTTGATGTTCAACATATGTCCTACTGTTTTAGTAAGGCTATTACTGGTTATAAGAGCACTTAATATTTGTGACTACAGTGGCTGGTAATTTCAATAAATTGTAGTTTGGGTATTGTTGTCCAGAACCCAGTAAGGTTAATTATATACATAATATCTTTTAATGTTCTTAAATCTTATGAGGAGCATTGCCTTTCCCTTGGAAATATTGGTGTCAGAATCCTTGATTTGGAGCTAAGAGACTTAATATTGTCCTCCTCACTTTTTTGATTCAAAGAAAGGAAATTATGGAGGAAGCAAACAGCTAATAAGAACAAAGAAATTGCACTTTAGGATCAAGTGCACTTTACTGTTAATATTGTGTTTTCATTGAGTATGGCAATAGTATGCCATGTTTTCTTTGGAATGCATATTTAAGTACATCACTTTAAAAGCTTATTGGCATATATAGAAGATCTGGTCCTTCAGCTTCCATGTTAAAGAGCCTTGATGGCAGTCCTCCAAGTGTGAACTGAATCTTCCACTCTGCAATCCTAAATCTCACCTCCTATTCCTACGTTGTAGATAATACATTCTGTAGAACACAGATATATCAGATTTAAAAGAATAGCTATGCTCACTTTTATTATCCTTGGATGCAAATCAAATTTAAATGTATAATAATATTCTATCCAAATTATATGACTAACTTTACCGCAAAGTAAAATATGGAAATTCTATGACTTGAAATTATTAGAAGTATAGGATTTCTACTAAGAAGAAGGACAAAGCACTCTCTGCTGACCTTGATTGCCACAAGGAACCAATATTTTCTTTTAGATTGACACACTACGATACTTGACATCCTTGACAAAGGTAGCTTGTTCTGATCTTTCTTGTTCACAGTACATTCCACATCAACACCATTTTAAGTGTTATCTATGAGTAGAATACAGTTTTTCCCAGTAATCACCTAAGACAAGTGTAAGGCTGGCTGACACCATGGAGAAAGAATCAGAGAGCGGTAAATTGATATAAACACAGTTGAAAACATTCTCCAAATTTAACTAGATAATAATTTAGAGACATCTTAAAACTCTGCTGTATCTTCTCTCCTTTCAACTCCTTACATGTAGATTTTGTTTTGTGGACATTGTTTCAATCTCACAGTTCAGGTCTCCAGTAATTTGAGATTATAAAATCATTATGGGGATAATGGAAAGACTGAAGTTTTGTTAGATTGTAAATGTTCCTGTCAATAAAAGTAGAAATAGTGTGAGATATGAGAAAAATAGATATTTCAAACAGGATACTGTAAAGAAGATCCCCAAAGAGCTCAGGACAATCAATATTTCCCTGTCCATGTTAGTAGGAAAACAGCCCTGCACCAACTATTAAAACTTCCCACAAGCTTAAAGATTAAAACATCCTGCTTCTCAAAAAGCATTAATTTTCACAATATATGAGAGAAGCTCCTTTATGTCTGACATTCAGCTTCCATTTGCCTCTTTCTGTATGACAGACACTGAGCTACTATATTCTAAGAAAGAGTTGCCTTCAACTATTTGATAACTCCTATTTCAATAAGTAATTTTATAACCTTCCTTGGTCAAATGCAATAGTGTTTGAACATTTTCCTTAGTCTTATTTATTTATTTATATTTTTCTGATTAATATTTCTCCAAAATTGTAGCAGTATAAACAAAGTGAAGTATATTGTTTAACTAGAAACACAGACAAACACATAGCTGATCTCAAACTTGCATTATATCCTATACAGTATCAATGTTCACATGAACAGTTTACAAAGTTTTGCAAAGAGGAGTAATATTAAACATTGATATTTATTAAAATTTCACATACGTATATAAAACTTAAATACCTAATTATATACTTAAACCTTAAGACTTTACTTCTTTCTAATATGTAGAATTTAGTTTGGAGTTCTAAAATACTTTTTAAGAGTCTTTTGTATTTTTTTTATAATCAGAAATTAGACTCCGTATTGATGTCCTGTGCAGTGGTGAGAGTGTGGTGTCTCCCACTATTAATGTGTGGGATTCAATGCGCAATTGTGTGTTGGGGAACTTAGAGATGAAGATGGATGGGGATGGGATTGGTACAAAAAGTGCTTAAATGAATAAATAGATAATAAATAAATAAATAAATAAATAAATAAATGGAGGGAAAAAAGAAATTAGATTATATTCTTACTAGTTATAAAGATATTCCAGTTTCATTGCTCAATCAGTATCTTGAGGAGAATGAGCTTTGTGAATTCACAATTAAAGCTTTCAAATATTTGTTGAAGTATTTTGAGAAAAATACATTTTTATTTGACTACCTAAAGAACTGGACAAATTCAAACCTTAATGAATTATAAGTAAAAGAAAATAAAGCTCATATAATTAATGCCCTTAATTCAAGTAATAAGGGCAAAACACATAATAGTTTAATGGCAGCCTCCTAGAAGTACTTTCTTTTATCATTTACTTTTGCATTTTGCTGAATAATTTTATAGTATTATAAAACCACACATAATCATATGCAAAATATTTTAAAATAAGACAAACTTTTAAAATTTACTTCTTGACTAAAAAACTGATGTCAAAATAAAGGTCACTTTAAGATAGGATATTTATTAAAAATAATTAAACATACATTAATGTATTTCACACACATTAAATATTTTTACTCACTAAAAATATTTTATTTAAACTGACTACATAATTATTTATATTTTCCTTGAAAGACATTTATATAGTTTAAAATACAAAAATCTTTTTCATCTATAATTGCTACCATGTAAAACAACTTAAAATAATTTTTTTAATTTTCATTTTTACTAATTAAAATTTATTCACTTTGTTTCCCCCCTGTAGCTCCTTCCCTCCTTCCCTCCCAATCTCACCCTCCCTCCCTCTTCTCCCTCTATGCCCCTCCCCAGTCTACTGATAGGGGAGGTCTTCCTTCTGATCATAGTCTATTAGGTCTCATAAAGACTGTCAACATTGTCTTCCTCTGTGTCCTCCTAAGGCTGCTACCCTCTCAGGGAGAGGTGATCAAAGAGCAGGCCAATCAGTTCATGTCAGAGCCAGCCCCTGTTCCCATTTCTAGGGGACCCACTTGGACCCTGAACTGCAATGGGCTACATCTATGCAGGGTTCTAGGTTAACTCCATGAATGGTCCTTGGTTGGAGTTTTTAAAGTTGGAATTCTATAGCAGTTGCTAATACTAGATACCAATTAAAGACTGAATTAAATATTGTACATATTTATTTATTTAAAGAATACACTAATAGTACTTTTAAAATTAAATAAAACATAGTCTTCATTTTAGAAAAAATATTCTTGGTATATTCAGAATTAAATCAATCTTAATTTTTTTAAATAAAGATTATAGGAAGAGATTAGGAGGTGAAATGTCTTGTTTTTTGTTATTTTAAGCAAATCATTGCTTCTAATAGATTAGCAATCTCAGAAATCGATAAATAGCACTTGTACCTGACCTAAATGATTTATTAACCTTGTCCAGGGAGTTATTTTTCACTCTGTGTTGGCAAAGATCACAATATATCATGTAGCTGCAGACTTTTTCTTTTGTGTAAGTATAAGTAGGGTTTATATTTTGATGTGCTTCTCACTATTCAATACAAAATACTGATTGAAGTGTGTGTATGCATGTATGTGTATGTCTGTGTGTCTCTGTGTGTGTATGTATATTAATGTGAGAAAGACAATGATTTTCCTCTGTATCTGCCACTACCTAAAAGATAGTATCTCTTAACTCTTCAAGTAATTGTAGCAAATAACTCTGAATCAATCATCTTGAGTTAACTTTGGGATTGCAGCCAAATAATCAATCATGTTTCCAATTTCCTCATTAGAAAAAAATCATGATCTAGAATCTCATTACAGTTAAAAAAAAAGTCAGCCAATAAAAAGCCAGTTGAACTATCCAAGAAAGCCTACATGTGATGTCATGAAATATACATACCCATGAATGTATTATGTACTCTCACAGATGAAGTCTTTTCAAAGTCAATGATCAGGATAATCTTTTGACACTGTACAATAAATACATCTTATTACTTTAAAAAATCCGCATTAAATTTGCCTAACATAGGAATATTTTATGTCATCATTCCATTTTCTCAGTAAAATTTTAAAGTAATGTCTCCCACATGAGCACAGTGAATATGTGCTGTTCTATAGAGCAACACTTCTCAATTCTTGAATCACAGATTGAATGCAGAAGCATTGTTTGTTAGGTTGTTATAAACAGAACATTCAGACGTCGTTCCAGGCCTCCTAAATCAGATCCTTCACTTAACAGAGCTAAATATATAGAAGGCATAGAAAGTATACGTATATACTGTATTACAAACACATATGTTTATAGTAGATGCATATTTTTGTATATATATATATGTATATATATAGTACTAAACTGAGAGATAATTCCAATAAATATGTGTAAAAATTTATGCATATATTTTATTGCAATAGGACAACATCAAATTTGCAATTATGTATGTAATTATGTTCTTTAAAGTTCACTAATGTTTAGGGTGTTGATAAATTTTTCTATTGAGTATACTAATTTATAATTAATATGTACACAGTACACAATAGCTTTATTTTGATAACAGATATATATATAGATATATAGATATATAGATATTTCTTTATTTTGCCTTGTTTTCTGAGGAGGAATGGTTCTTAACAATAAAAATGCAGCAAAGGATTTGGGGGATTGGAGACTCAGCTCAGTGACCAAAACACGTTTTGCAGAAACATCAGAACCTGAGTACACTGTGAAGAACACATGTGAAAAAGTCATGCACGCTGGCATGTCCTAAACTAACAGAGTAGACAGCTCTTGAGGAACAACAGCCAAGGCTGACCCCTAGCTTCCATATACAAGTGCAAACATGTATACCTACAGAAACACACAGAGACACAAGCCTATCAAATGAATGCTTAAAATGCACTTTCAAAGCATCATCTAGATTATATGAAACAGCAATCATGATATCTGTACTTACACCGTTTTATTAGTTTGCTGTTACTAATGTTAATATATATATTTAGCCAATCGGAGAAAGATCTCATCTCACAACTAATTTGAATTTATTTTATTTACAGAGACATTTTAAACAGAGTTTTCAACTCTTATGTTCTTCTATGTTGAACTCTTCAATTATCTTTTTCAAAACACTATGCGCTTAATATTTTACTTATAAAAACTTTATATATCAAGGATATAGTCATGTGTGCTATAAAGTCATTTATTTCTTATTTTGTTGTGATTTTTACTAATATATGCAGGCTATTGACTTTCATTTGTTAAAAAATTGTCCCATTTAATTGTTTCTAAGGTGAAAAAATATTTTCACATCCAGATATTAAAAATAATAAGTCAAAGAGCAGGCCAATCAGTTCATGCCACCGTTACCAGGACAAAGAGGAAGACAATGCAGCCACTCCTGATGAGACCTGATAGACTAGATCAGAAAGAAGGGGAGGAGGACCTCCCCTATCAGTGGACTGCAGGAGAGGCATGGGTAGAGAAGGGGGAGGGAGGGTGGAATTGGGAGGGGAGGAGGGAGGAAACTACAGGGGCAATACAAAGTGAATAAATTGTAATTAATAAAAATTAAAATAAAAACAAACAAAAAACTTCAAAAAATAAAAAATAATAAGTCAATGCATGTTCTTTTCCTACAGTTTGATATTTGTAGTAACCAAAATGAACATAGCTTGTTATTTTCAATGAAAGAATGATCTTTTACACTTCTTTTTCCTAAATCCCTCACCAATTAACCACTGACTGATGCAACTTTTTATCCCCTACAACTAGATTATGAGGAAAAGCATACTGATTGACTCAAAGCCATGATTCACTCTAAAAATCACAGTGATGAACATGTGCATGGGTCTCTATTTCTTCTTCCATAATTCTGGTAGTTCTACCATTTGAAAGATGTTCGTGGTAAGAAAGAAAGAAAAAGAGAGAGAGAGAGAAAGGAAGGAAAGAAAAAGAGAGAGAAAGGGAGGGAGGGCAGGCTAGAGGAAGGAAGAAAGAAAGAGAAAGCAAGAAAGGAAAGGAAGGAAGGAAGGAAGGAAGGAAGGAAGGAAGGAAGGAAGGAAGGAAGGAAGGAAGGAAGGAAGGAAAAAAGAGGATTGTCAATGTCTTGCCAATTTGTACAAAAATTAAGATGAGTGTTTTAGGTATACTGGCTTGCAAATCTTAAAAATTATATATCACAGGCAATAAGATAGTGTGGAAAAATACCTGCAGTGTTTAACCTCGGGAAGTAAAATTCACCAGGAAAACCAAAACAACAAATTCTTTTTTTATATATTAAATTTTTTCCAATTTATTTATTTACTTACTTACTTATTAAAATTTATTAACTTTGTGCCCTGGCTGTAGTCCCCTCCCTCTCCCCTCCCTTAAATATAAAACCTGCTAACATTCATATTCAAAGAAAGGAAAAAAGACAGTAAGGGAGAGAAAGACTTGAAGAAAGCTTGTAAAACGGTGTGAGTTCAGAAGTGTAAGCACTTTTCAGGCCAAGGGAAAAGCAAGAACAGAAGAACTCTTTAGACACTTGCCTCTGGACAGTTTTCTGCATTTACTGTGTGTACCTAAGTACGCACTGGCTCCCAGATGATCACAGTTCAATTTAAGAGCCTGGTTAGATGTGTTCACTGCCCTGCAGCACTCTGAGCACAATGCTTTGTCCAATGTCACCAATTTCTGTGCATTTGTTCACTTAAGTAGCTCTAGGCTTTATGTACCTGCCTTCTTAAATGTTGCTACTCTCTTTCACCAGCATCACCGAGCTGTATTTTAGCATAATAAAATCCTTGAGTTTATGAGGCCTACTTCCTAGCCTTAGCAGGTTTACTGATAACAGACTAAGACTGCTTTTGCTTCCTCCAAGGGAAACATTATAAAAAGGAAGTGACAGTTATCATGACCCTATCTATGGAGGTTTATGGGACCTATTTAAGAACAGACTGAGTTACAGTGCTATTGCAACACCTCATCAAAATTCTTGTCCAGTTTTTAGCAGACTTTAGACAAGCAGAGCATCCTGTGACTTCTGGGATGACTTCCAACAACTTACCCAGAACAGCAATGACCCTTTTCAGTTAACCCCACTTATTTTTCTCTCTTTGTTGTAACTGAGAGTGTATCTAAGAGTCCTGGCTGTTTAGGGCAGAGAGACAAAGGGCTCTGATATCTTCCATACTCTTCTCCTTCTTACAGGCAAGATTCTTAAAGGGACTGTGACATGCCCTTAGCAGAGAAAGTTACTGAAAGATCATGTTCAAAATCTTCACTTGATTATCTTCTGTCAGGTAGAAGCTATTTAACAGCAATATTTTAATTTTATAATCACTTCAATAGAGCAATAGGCATGCCAGAAAATGAAACATAGTTAAGTACAAAATGGCAATAATTTATATTGCTATAATCATGTAATTGTACCATTCATTTTCCCTTATTCATTTCTACCTTAAGTCAGTTTTCTAAAGGAAATAAACGTCAATATGAATATTCCAAAGAAAACAGCTGGTAGTCAAATTTCAGGAGTGAATTTCAGCAGGAGAGATTGCTGTAAACGCAGAGGATGAATAGAATTGTTCTTAAAATCCATGTCTGTAGAACAAACAGATATAGCACTTCACTAGATATTCTATAATATATTGGCTTTTCAAAAGGAAAAAAAAAATGGGAGAATTGGTTGTGTGGCTGCAATTTCCACGCTTACGACAGAAAGGAAAATACAACATTTGTAAACTAACAAGACCACTGAACTTTAATGTGAATAAAAAATATAAAACCCAAATCAGAAGTGATGGATCTACAGGCTGGCAAATTAAAAACTGAAGACACTGACAGTATAAACCTAAGTCTCAAATACCTGCTCGAGCATATTGTTAAGTGCATTACATGTTTGGCTTAGTGTTTAAAGTAAGTCCTAGATGGGAAGGAGAAGTGTGGTAATGCTACTCAAATATATTATGGTTCTATTAAGCTGTTCATGGGAAGAGATAGGCAAGAAAAGATGGCATATGGTTTTATAGCTGCCATGTACCTCAGGGGTAGAGCAATTGTAGACCATACACAAGGAACTGGGTTCGATCCCCAGTCCTGTCATGAAAGTTTTCCCCATGCAAGGACAAGCTGTGTTTTGCTTTCTAAATTAACTACAAAAATCCTATTTGTTTACTTCCCGTGACCCAGTGTCTGTTTAAAGATTTAAATAAGCCCATACATGACCATCATTATCTTTATAAATTATACAGATCTCTTCTTGATGTAAGTCAAGATGAAAGACACAGTTTCAGTTTTATCCTCATGAGATAATTCTCAAGGTGGAAAACCTGATTTTGGGGATACAAAGTTAATAAATTGTAACTAATATTAAATAAATAAATTAAATTAAAAAATGAAAAAGAAAACCTGATTTTTTAAAATATTTGGATGTCATTTATAGTAAAGCTATAAACCCATTAATCATAAGAGAAGAATCAATTGAATGGCCTTATTTTTCTTTGTTTCCCCACCCAGTAGCCTACATTATTACCATAAAAGTATATTTGCCAAAATGAAATGCAGGTATCCTGCATTTGAGGATAAAATAAACAATAATCAGAAAAAAACAATAAAATCTACATATTTAAACTTTTGAGTTTAATGTAACTCTACACCCTAAATTTAACAGTACTATTGACAGAGAGCCCAAATAAATAAAATCTTTACCTATCTTATTTCTTTTTTATAAGAAGAGGTTTGTACTTTGCACCTGGAGATGATGCTTTCCACATTTGCCATAGCATTAAAAGAGGCAGACAGCGCTTTCTCTTGCCCGTCCTGACGCTGGTTCTCTTACCCATCTCAGGTCATACTTTCAACTTACACAGAAGATATGGATCCCTCAGTATAAAGAAGCCCCCTGGAGATGTAGGTCACTGTGTGTAGGATGGAGGCCTTCACTGCACCTGCCAGTTCCTGATATGGTCTCTGCTTCTCAAGGTGATTGCCTCTAACATGTACTCACAATGCTACGAACCTACGAACTTAATCGTCTTCCAAACCATGATGGACTGAAAATATGGGCCAAAATAAATCGTTTTCTATTATGAGATTTGTGTCAGGTTTTATAGTTACAACACTTCAATATTATCTAAGACGGGGACTGGGAGTCAAGCTGTCCTGTAGTTTAAAACTGCACATTTTTCCATAATGCTAGTAACTTACGGCTATGGGGGTATTGAACAGTCCTGAAGTACTATATTTCTCTGTTTATCCCTTACTGCTTTTTTTAGAGAAAAGATTTTCACTTGTTCATCTCTTACCCCCTGCCTTGCATGCTATTTGGCTGTCTTGTCTTCTTCATAAAATTTGAATAATTTTCTCAATTGCATTTGAACGGATAATGCTGATCAATGATTTTGACTGAAAATGGGGAACTCTAAATTTCCATCATTATATACTTTTACTCCTTCCATTAAAAGAAATAAGCAAACAAAATTAACCTTGAGGCCAGGCATAGTGCACATACCTATCATCCCAGCATTTGATGTCTAAGGTAGGAAAATTATCATGAGATTGTGGCTAGCTTTGACTAAAACTAATGGCAAGCCTGCTGTATAGAGTAAGACATTTTTAAAAGGAATCAAATCCTTGAATTTATTAGTTTTAACATACTTCAAAAGTTATGTGTTATGTGTATCCATCTATAAAATAATATGTTTATTATTTTCATTTCATATTTTGTTTATATTTATGTCTAAGAAAATCTTTACATTTGAGAGCAGGCTGCATATGCTACCCAAGCTGGTAACTTGGCCTTGCCTCTACAACCAGTGATACTAGGAGCACAGTACCCATAGACAGAAGAGAAGAGTGTTTACTGTGCATTTGGCATGATGAATGCTAAAACAAGTATCTATTGTTTTGGTCATGAAACTGACTGTATTTAAGCTCCTAGGTTTCTGGTAGAACTGAACTATTTTTATTAGGAATTATTTTAAAGGGTCAGAGGCCACAACAAACAATCAAAAACATGTACAAGTGTTTTAAAATATTTTGGCTGTATAGTTCCTATAATTCAAAATTATGATGAATATCTTAAGACTTTTACATCTTCTCTTTTTTCCACATGAGGGGCTGTTTCTGATGTATTGTTTTAAAAGAATCAGTGTGTTCTATGTAGATCTGCTGGTCTATAATATTTCAGTATTAATGAGATTTATAACATGGCCAGATGGACAAAGTAAAACTGAATTCATAAATGTATAAAATGAAACATAAACATCCAAGGGGAGTTTCTCAATGATTTACAGAAACATGTGTACACTACCTAGGTCTGTTGTGCTTGCCATAAGGTGGAGTTTTAATTTGATAAATTTGCCTCTTGTAGTTGGAGACCATTACACTCTTTAACATATGTAGTAAACTTTATCTTGAATTTTCTGTTAGTAAATTAAGTGTAATATCCCTTTTTGCATACACTGATTTCTCAAGAGTGTACTTCTTTTGCTTAATGTGAGCAACTCAGCAAGAAGCATGATTTCCAGCAAACACTGGTTGAATACATAGTACGTGCAGAACACTGAGCAATTAACAAGGCACATACAGAAACCAAGCGTAAGACGTAGTTCTATAGTCTCTTGAGGCTCTCTAGCTAAAATTAATACCAATATCAGAATATTCTCAAGCATTACAATAAATGCAAACAGACACTACCTTGATTTGCCTTTAGAGAGACGATGATGCTGGCATCCAGAAGCTTTCATATAATGAGACGTTAAATATTTTGTTGAGGTTCAGTTTATAAGCACATGACTGATCTGATTTCACTAGCCAGAGCTTTAGAAGAGGATGTAGAAAATTTGGTAAATCAAGAAAGAAGTAACTGCTTTTATGAGTCAGAACTAGCTGCAGCTCAGAACTACTTCTTGGTTGGTTGTACTATTCAAAACAGAATATGCAGATGTCAGAAAAATAATCCTTTTCATAGCAGTATTTGCATTTGTCCAAATAACACAAAACAGAGCCTTCAAAAACATGAAACGTAAGGGTACTTAATAGGGTGTCGAAAGGTGGATCAAGCACATGCAGTCTCCACACCTCAACAATCACTGGGACAACACACCAGAACTTGCAGAGAGGAACTGTGAACTGCTCAAAGGTCTTGAAAAGAACCCACACGCATTCAGAAGTTAAGAGCAATGGACTAAGTCAGGCAACATAACAAGGGACTGAATCTCAAATCGGGATAAAGTGTCACATTTTATGAGGTGTTTTTTTTTTGTTGTTGTTTCACTTTCTGTCTTAGAGATATTATCTCATTGTGTGTACACGTAGACATAAACCATTAAATATATGCTCCAAGAACTGAAGTGTGGTAACTCAAAATAATTGCCCAACAATCACCAATACTAATGAGTAATCAGAGATGGAAACTGACATACCTAGCTCAGTGGACCAAGAATTACCAAACATTATTTAACTTCTGAACTTCTGAGCTACACTTTTTCTCTTTTTTTGAGTATTTTTATAATTATCTTTTATTACAGTTTATTCAATGTGTATCCCAAATGTGCCCCCTCCCTCATCTCCTCCCAATCCCACCCTCCCTCCCTCTTCTTCCCCAGTACTCCCCCCCTTAGTCCACTGATAAGGGAGGTCCTCCTCCCTTTCTATTTCATCTTAGCCTATTAGTTCTCATCAGGATTGGTTGCACTGTCTTCCTTTGTGAACTGGCAAGACTGCACTCCCCCAGGGGGAGGTGATCAGAGAGCCTGCCACTGAGTTCATGCCAGAGAAAGTCCCTACTCCCCTTACTCAGGGAACCACTTGAAAACTGAATCTACATCGGAGCCAGGGTTTTAGGTCCTCTCCACACATTGCCCTTGGTCTCTTCAGGGACCCAACGGCTCAGTCTGTATGGCTCTGTTGGTCTCCTTTTGGAGCTCCTGTCTCCTCTAGGTCTTTCTATCTCTCCCTGCTTTCACAAGATTCCCTGCACTCTGCCCAAAGTTTGGCTATGAGTTTCATCCTCTGCCTCGCTTTCTCAATCAATGGAATACTACTCAGCTATTAAAACAAGGAAATCATGAAATTTGTAGGCAAATGTTGGGAACTAGAAAAGATCATCTTGAGTGAGGTACCCCAGAAGCAGAAAGACACACATGGTATATACTCACTCATAAGTGGATATTAGCCACATAATATAGGATAAACATACTAAAATCTATACTCCTAAAATAGCTGTGCCATACTCCTTACCCTACAAGTAGCTTCCGTGGAAGCTCACAGACCCATAGAAACCAAATAGAGTTGTTTAAAATGACCTTGGACCACCGTGTTAAGTTTATGTGGAAAGATCTGATACTCCAGTATACTACCAGCACCTTTCACATTTTGGTAAATATGATGTAGTTGTGATACAGATATAATTAATAAAATAAATATGTATATTAAATGCATAACACTCAGACATCATGTCATCTTTAAAAATTCATACATGCATGTCCATGTCTATGCACACTTCTGTATTAGTTGTGTTTATATAATAACATGTACACATGTATTTTGTGTCAAAAATAAAATTAATATTCAGAGCAAGTGATAAATACATATACAGTATATATTTAGGAAGGTTTTTGTTTTTTAAAAAGGTTACTTACAAAAGAAAAAAAAAGCTACTAGTTCCCTATTTGGCAAAGAGCAATAGTAAGCAATTCTCAAAAGAAATATACCTTTCTGATAAGTAATTATCTTTTGTAGACAATAATTCTCTCACATCCTTCTGTGGTCAATAATTTTTTTAAACTCAGTAAACATCCAAGACAGTGGAAATAATATAACAGTTACTACAATAAGCAAGGTTCTACAAACTTTATGGTCTCATGGGTAGTGTTCACAAGAAACTTTACTAATTATTTATTAGCTGAATATTATGCTTTTAGCATTACACCAACTTTATTAGAAGTTGTGTGTATTTAATGTTAAATACACATTTAAAAACACTTCATGTTTCATGTGATCACTAACCTTCATGAATGCACAGCCAATGTAAGTAAATGGTCTAGTTGTCCCTGTGAAGAGCTATGAGTCAAACTCAGGCCTCTATTACTCTAAAACTATGCTCTTGACTCTGCTAGCTTACTTATTTCTTTTAAAAGAATTGACCCTAGTTACCCAAATAAGATACAGGGACAAGAGGTAGAAATTCCCCTCCTTAGAAAGAAAATGGATAGGAGGAAAGAGGTTGAAAATGTATTTGTTACTCACAAAGAGGTAGTTCTGTAAAGATAAGTCTTAAGTTATAATCCATCTGTAAGTTATATTATAACATCTCAGGAATTTTCATTGAAGACATATTTCACATGGCATCATTCTGAGAAAGGAATTTTCACTGTCAAGGAATTTATTAATTGTGTGAACACTGCAGCATCTCACAGACCATAAACCTCATTAATTAATAATTTTGCTATTTTTAATATTGTAAAAAATACATGTAAAAAATTTAAGAAGTATTCTAAATTTCAAGTTTATTTACCTTATTATTGTTTTTAAATTTAAAAATGTTTATTTGTTATCTCTAAACAACTTGACTATAGTAAATAAAAAATTTTTGTATGAAATAATTCCAAAACAACAACTATGAAAAATATGACCAGACTATCTATTCACTTATTCTTTGCTCCATTTATATTGTTCAAATACTACAGCTGACCTAAATTCTAAAAAGAAAACCTATATTATGTCCTTCAACATATAATGAAGGATTACAGAATGTAATTCACTGAAATGGAAGATTAGAATATCTAATACATATGCATTTTTCTTCAAATGGATTTGTGAACACTTTGTCTAGGACATTGCTCACAAGATGTTATATTTTCTTAATTCCCTTGCTGGTGCTGGATGTCGTCCATGGAATGCTTTATTTAAACAGACTCTTTCAGATACACACAGAAATAACCCTCAGATTTAAAATGTATTAATTTTTTGTTTAAACCAATACTTTCACTTTATGTATAACAGAGTTGTAATGTTGCCATTTTATATAGAGTTGATTAAATGAAAATAACTGTTTTATCACTTTTAACACATTCTTTTTAAAATTAATTTATTTTATCAGTTATAGTTAATTCACTTTTATCCCAGCTGTAGCCCCCTTCTTCATCCCCTCCCAATCCCATCCTTCCTTCCTCATCAACTCCCATGCCCCTCTCCAAGTCCACTTATAGGGAAGGTCCTCCTCCCCTTCCCTCTAACCCTAGTCTATCAGGTCTCATCAGACTGGCTGCATTGTCTTCCTCTGTGGCCTGGCAAGGCTGCTCCGCCATCAGGGGGAGATGATCAAAGCGCCAGCCACTGAGTTCATGTCAGAGAAGGTCTCTGTTCCAATTACTAGGGATAACACATTCTTAAATGCTCAATTCATTTCAATCACAAAATTAGCCTTTTGCTGAGATATTTAACATGTGTGTAACTAAGATAACTCAAACTCCATAAGATTCTTTTTCTGGTGTATTCTATCCTCACTGAAGGCCATTTACCATGAAACTATTCTGTGTATACGTGTGTGTGTATGGAACTATATATAAACAATTTTTTCATTACTTTTACAAAGAAAATGCCCAAGCAACGAAGATCTTCAGAACATCTGCTTAATCATTGGAACCAGATATCCTAAAAACATAACAATATTTTATTCTCTTAGAAAAAACTCTAGTAAAATACAAAAGCAACAGGTGAATCAACAGTACATTGTATGAAATTCCCAGAGTGACTATATGATTGGGATTATAAAATTATAGTTTAAGGTTTATTTAGATGGTTTTTACAGGGCTTGGTATAATTATCAATATATAACTGATGTTAAAGACATTTGTTAGTTCAAAAAATTAATAAAATCTCATTATCTATAAAAAATTGTAAAATAATTTACTTTAGTCATACTATACCCTATTTTTTGTCAGCAAGGTGACCTGTCCACTTATAAGTTTAGCACAGTCTCTCCTTTATGAGAGTGCTGATCAGAATAAGGCTTTGATGTATAATACTATATTTGATGCTTTTATAAAATGTATGTCTGCCATACATTAATGTAAGATATTTATATTTGACTGCCTTTGTCCTATTTCATATATGTAAATACTCCCCGCAAAAGAAAAAAAACAGATAAAACACACTACATGAGTTTTTAAATTTAAATATCACAGTAGGCAAATGATACACCTTTATCTAATTGCAATGATTGAGTGGAGCTTGAAACGTTCATGATCTTTACAGCTTTCATTGGCAAATTTTATTAGTTACTAAAGGCACATAACTATCAAAATGAATATAAAAAGAAGGCTTTTAAGAGTGTCTGTAAAATATATGTCAATAATAAAAAAGGAAAGGCAACCCTGTTCTTGCTCGTCCCCAGGGTGACCCAGAGAGGCTGTGAATCTCTCACAGCAATGTCTTCAGAAACCTCAGACACTTCAGTTAATCGGTCAGGCCCCAGAAGTATGAACAGTAACCAAAATAATGTTTCCTTTTACATAAACCTAAAAGAATCTATGGAAAAATAACTCAGGAAAACGGCAACAGTGGAAATAATACTAAAGGAGGTAGGCGGAATTTGTGTCAAAATTTCAGAACCTGAAATCGAAGAGGAAAGACACAAAAGAAGAAAGAGATAAAACCTTGGAATGACTTTAAAATGTATGTTTTCCCTTCATTCAAAAAGAAAAAAAAAAGCTTTGTTGAATAACACCTCTGCAATGAGAGCTATGAATTAATAATTCCTACTAAGTTCCAAAAGAGACAGAGAACACAGTACAGCACACATGCGCAAAGGTCATCTCAATGAAGCGGTAAGCATTGCATTTGATCTGAACCAGGTCTGAAGAAGGAGCAGGAGTGAGATGTTTACTATACTTTAAGACTCAGCCCAAGCGCTCACATTATGAACCATTTATTCTTCTGTGTCAACTTTTTCTGTGAAATAATCACAAAATACTTGTATTGTATTGCTTTAGATTCAGACTCTGTTTCCGGTCACTTTGTCTATGCCAGTCAAGTGTTGGTTTACTGAGAAGACGCTGCTCTCTTCAGAGCTCATTAATCAAGTTTGGCAAGCAAGCAGCATCTACTCTGCAGTTCCTACAGAAACAGAAACTTCTGTTTACTCCATGAACAGGTCCTTACATACGTGCTTTGAAACGGCGAGGACTTGAGGACTATTACCAAATAAACAAAGGAGAAGAGGACCCCCGACAAACATAGGGAATAGCAACTATAGCAAAACGAAGGCGCAGATCCTCAGATAAGAAAGCAGTCACCTGTGGCTTATGGGAAAAGCCTTCTCACAGGATGGCAGTTGGATCCATGACTTAAGTCAACCATAGGTCATACAGTGGGGCAAAAACAACTGGGGGCATAAAGGATATTTTTGAAGACATGAATGTTATACTTGATCTATCAAGGAAAATATGAGGAGAGTAAACACAGGTAAAAGTGGAAAAATTCAAACCATCCTCAGATGAAAGGATATATTCATGTATGTGGATTGGCTTCTGCATAACTTTATAGATGATGAATAAGAAACAATAAGTTGCTCTTCAGAACAGCAAGCCTCATTCGTATTTGCCATCAGCCATGACTAAACTAAATAGTTTAAAAGTTACTCTAGCATATTTGGTTTAAAAAAATTTCTAATGAAACCCATGACTAAATGATGCCATACAACAAATGACAAACATGTTTTGGGAGGGACAACAGTTACCATACTGAGCTGTAATTATGAAAACAAAACAAACAAAAAACAGAAAACCTACATGCAAAAAAGATCATGCTGAGGTAGATGGGGAAGTTCCACCCCTACATGTACAGCTGTAGCAGTCAATGGCTGCTGAGATGGGAAAATCAGTTTTCCTCAGGGACAAGCTCTCCAATATGTTATTCATTCCCAAATAGTCAGACCTAAAAGGATGTGCATATAAGCAATACAAAATGAACTCAGGAGGAGCTACGTGTGTTTTTATTTGTGGAATAATATATATTTTTAAAAGGTTACAGGCTTAAGAGCAAGTGTGATAGTTTATACAGAAGAGAAGACTAAATTGTGGATACTGTTAGTCACCTCACATTTGTGAAGAAACAGAAGGCAATAGCTCCCATGGACACAAGAATTAGTGGGTAAAATCTTCCAAGTGTGGCTTCCTGCTTGATTGAGGTAGGCGTGTATTGAATTGAATTCTGCCACAATTCAATACACATGGAGGTGAGCTATGGTCTAAAAATAGGCTTAGTTGGCCAAGTTGTTCACACAGGACTTTCTTTCCACCCACGGAGGTGCTGAGGAGAATCTCTATTATTAAATTTTTACAAAACCAAGGAGTATTTAACTGCTTGGAAACCCTAGACTATAGCATATTAAATTTATACAGGTCTCGTTGTTATTACTGCACTAAATTACCAATCATACTAAGCATCTCTTCACTGTTCAACATACTTAACTCTTTCTTTCAAGCAGAGGACAAAAAACATAAAAAGACAGATGTAAAGCCAAAATGGATGTTGAACTACCACAGTTCTTTATGAATGTGCTCAATACTAAGGTTCCCATTAGCAAAACAAACATTTGATTATTTATATCTGACATGTGGCAGATTTTATGAAATAGTATTTGTACCAAGAATACACAAAATATATCCACATAGTCTACCTGTGTCAATAAAAGGTATTTGGGTCTTTACAGGAGATTCTTATGTGAAAATCTAAAATTAAGTGATAAGACAATACTTATAAATGAACAAAATTCTGTAACCATTCTTCCACTGACAGACATCTAGGTATTTTCCAGATTCTGGCTATTACAAATAAAGCTGCTATGAACATTGTTAAGCAAGTGTCCTTAATGAATGGTAGGGCATCTTTTGGGTATATGCTCAGGAGTGGTATAGCAGGATCTTGAGGTAGTGCTATTCCCAATTTTCTGATAAAGAGCCAGATAGATTTCCAAAGTGGTTGTACAAGTTTGCACTCCCACAAGCAATGGAGGATTCCCCTTTCTCCACATCCTCTCCAGCATGTGTTGTCACTTGAGTTTTTTATCTTAGCCATTCTGATAGGTGTAAGATGTAATCTCAGAGTTGTTTTGATTTTCATTTCCCTGATGACTAAGGATGTTGAGCATTTCTTTAGGTGTTTCTCTGCCATTCAATATTCCTCTGTTGAGAATTCTCCTCTTAGCTCTATAAATGATTTTTAATTGTATTATTTGGTTTGTTGGCGTCTAATTTCTTGAGTTCTTTATATATTCTGGATGTTAGCCCTCTGTCAGATGTAGGATTTGTGAAGATCTTTTCCCAGTCTGTAGGCTGTCTTTTTGTTCTGCTGACAGTGTCTTTGGCTTTACAGAAGCTTTTCAATTTCGCAAGGTCCCATTTATTAATTGTAGATGTTAGAGCTTGAGCTGTTGGTGGAGGAAATTGTTTCCTGTGTAAAAGAGTTCGGGGCTCTCCCCACTTTTTTTCCAACAGATTTAGTGTGTCTGGTTTTTACTATTCAGCTATTAAAAATGGAAATCATGAAATTTGCAGGTAAATGCATGAAAATAGAAGAGACTATTCTGAGTGAGGCAACCCAGAAACAGAAAGACAGGCTGGGTATACATTCACTAATAAGTGGATATTTGTCGTATAATATAGGACAGCAATCTACAGATCTAAAGAAGCAAAACACTAAGGAGGACCCTAGGGAGGATGCTTAAATTTCATTCAGCATGGCAAACAGAATAGACACCAGAAGCAGTGGAAAAGAAGAAACAGGATGGGAGCCTAATATAGAGGGTCCTCTGAAAAGATTCACCCAACAGCACATCAAGGAAGATGCTAAGACTCAGGGTCAAACTTTGGGCAGAGTGCAGGGAGTCTTATAGAAGAAGAGAAGGGTGGGATTAGAGGGACAGGGAGGGCACAGGAGTCCCACAAGGACAGCAACAAAGCTAAAAGATCTGAATGCAGGGGATCCTGCAGAGACTGATGTACCAGCAGAGGACCATGTATGGAAAGGATCTAGAACCCCTGCTCAGATGTGGCCAAGGGATCAGGGGCTGCCTCTATCATGAACTCAGCTGACTGCTTTCTGATCATTCGCCCCTGTTGATACAGTCTTGCCAGACCATGGAGGAAGAGGATCCAAGCAGTGTTGATGAGAGGTAACAAGCTATGGGCAGATGGCAATAGTGGAGAACTCTTCCTTTCACTGGACTAGGGGAAACGAATCAGGCGAAGAGGGAGGGAAGGTGGGATAGAGGGAGTTTAGGGAGGGGGCTTCAATTAGGATGTATAATAAATAAATTGTGAAGAAAACTTAAAAAATAAACAAAGAAAATTCTATTCCTTTTTTATTGGTAGTTACATTTTATTAACTCTGTATCCCAGCTATAACCCACTCCCTCATTCCCTCCCAACCCCACTCTTCCTCCCCCATCTCCTCCCTGCCCCTTTCCAAGTCCACTGATAGGGGAGGACCTTCTCCCCTTTCATCTGACCCTGGTTTATCAGGTATCTTCAGGACTGGCTTCAAAGTCCTCCGCTGGGGCCTAGCAGGGCTGCTCCTCCCTTGCAGGGTGGGGAGGTCACAGAGCCCGCCATTGAGTTCATGTCAGAAATAGTCCCTGTTCCCCTTACTAGGGTACCCACTTGGATACTGAGCTACCATGGGCCACATCTGAGCAGAGGTTCTAGGTTATATCCATACATGGTCCTTGGTTGGAGAAAGCAGTCTCATAAAAGACCCCTGTGCCCAGATATATTTGGTCCTTGTGGAGCCCCTATCCTCTCCAGATCATATTAATTACCCCTTCTTTCATATGATTCCCTGCACTCTACCAAAGATTTGGTTATGAGTCTCAGTATCTGCTTTGATACACTACTAGGTAGAGTCTTTCAGAGGCCCTCTGTTATATAGCTTTATAGGAGAATCTACTCCTTTGTTTTAAAATTTAATGACTTTCCTGTGTCCTTCAATTTTTATGATTTCAAAGCATAAATTCGGATTGCTTATATATTTTCTACTTTGTAAGTCTGGTCTTGCTTTTTAACCTAAGGTGGCATCAAATCCATGACCTCTCATCCCCCTTCCTCTATGTTGAGGCAGAGCTGTGGAACAGCACACCCAGCCACGGCACTGCTTCTCACGTAACTGTTCTGTAAGTCTCTGAAGACTCTTGATATCATTCACTTATAGCCAAGCCAATGCCGTCTTTAGGCCAAACTACACGTCTCCTTCTATGACCAGAGTGAGCCAGCAGTTAAGATGCTATGAGAAGAGCTGGGAAAATAAGACTCAGCACTTACAGCACATGCCACACTACAGCAAGTCAGCAGTTCAGAGTTCGAATGCCAACTCCCGGGGAGGTGGCATCCTCCTGGGACAGCAGGATTCAGGAGGTGGAGACCAAGAATCCCCAGAGCAAGCTAATTAGCTGTGCTAGCTATACCAGATACCTCTGGTTCACTGGGGAGAACTTTCTTCAGCGACTTAGTTGGAGCACAATTGCAAAAGACACTGCAATTCATCACTGAGCCTCCACACGCACGTACATATCTCTGTGCAAACAAATGGCCAAATATACACGCACTTGCAAAAAAAAATGCCTCTCATATCACAGATGTACACACATGAAAAAGAATAAATAGTATGAAAACATATAAATAATTTATCTTTTCACATTCTGTCCAAATGTAAAAAGAAAAAGAAAGAAAGAAAGAAAAAGAGAGAAAGAAAGAAAGAAAAAGAAAAAGAAAAATCAACACAACTATAAGTACCTTAAATTCTCAGTGTTCTGACACGGTTTTTAGATATTGATATTTGGTGGCTTAAGATTTATGTCTTTTCTTTGTAAAAAACAAATGGATATTTTCACTAGATGGGTGGTCTACAGGACCTTGGATTAATTCTGAAATGTATTTGTCAATAACTAGAATGTAGAATGTAGATTTAGGCCTTTGATGCTAGCACCCAGGAGGCAGAGACAGGTAGACTTCTGTTAATTCAAGGCCAGCCTAGCAAGTTCCAGGCCAGCCAGGGCTACACAGTGAGATCCTGTCTTAAAGAAAATCAAAAACCCACCAGTAATGTACATTTAATTTATAGTCAATTAATATTCATTTCAAATTAGAGTTTACAGAACAGGTTTACCATACCTGGACATATCAAATATTTTATTATAGATTGGAATAATATTTCAAAAAACATTGTATCTCACCAAAAACAGGAGAGTAAGTTGAGTAAATGGGTTGAGGTCTACAAGGAGTTGAATAAAAACTTATGATAATTTTTTAAAAATTGACTACAATTTATAAACATGAAATGCATCATGTAATAACTAAAAGTAACAAAAATAATAGAAAAGTTAAACAATGTAAAAGATAAATATTGAAATATGGTTCATAAATTTGATCTGTTCACCTAATATTCTCAAAAACAAAAGAACAAAATGCTGACTCCTCAAAGGGCAATAAAAAGGCCATGCACTGATTCGACTTGTGAGCATTCTGACTTGGGAATGCTCATGAGTTGGCCTAAATAATAAATGTTATAAATTTTTCCCACATGTGGAGGGGTGCACCTTTGAAGCTTTCACAGGCACTAAAAAATAGGCTTAGAGTGGTCTTGGTGTATTATTGAATCTGACTTCTTTCATGTTCCTTTGCTATTTAGAACTTTAAAATACCCTGCCAAAATTCTAATATTTAAAGTGTACTGAAGTAGAAAGAGATGAAAAACTATTTGTCTAGACGATCTAAAAGCACAGAATATATCATCAATATAATCATTTAGCATGCTCTAATGAATTCCACAAGTGACTTACGAGTCTAGAGACAATTTTATACCTTTTGGGAGATTATTGAAAGCCCATCAATTAAAAAAAAAAAACATAATAAATCCAGGAACGGCCCTGTAGGGTTACTTACATTCCTCAGATTTTTTCTTTTCTTTTCTTTCTTTCTTTTGTCTTTCATTTTCTGTTCTTTTAAAATACTCACGGTAAAAGTCACATAGCTTATAGATTTTAAACTTAGACTACTGAGTATAAACTCAAAGTAAGCCACTCACTGTGAATCTGTAAATGCTGCATTGTAGGTATGTCATTCATCACACCTACATTGTAGAATTGTTGTAAAAGTTTATGTGCACCAAGTATATAAGACAGGATGAAAGACTCACATATTATAATAAAAATGTAAGTTTTATCTGTGATCTGCATAGCATCTTCAAAAGATTAAAAGCTCCAAAACCAGGCAGCTTTGTTGTTTTTGATGAGTCTCATATTTAGAGAAAATGTGTCAAAAGTACAGACTTACTCTATACTTGGATCAAACCAAAGTTCCCATATGCATTTAAACTTTTAAAGCATAGCCTCTATAAAATTTGTTTAAACAGCCCTACTGAGAATAATATCCCACCCTGCAGATAAAGAGGAAGTTTAAGGAAAGTTCATATCATTATAAGCTCTTTCTAATATTAACCTAATAACAATATTTTATTGGGCTATTTTCTTTTAGACCTAATTAATTCAATTACATTAACAAGACTTTGTTACTAAAATGGTAGTTTTCTTTAAAGAAAGCACATTTGAAAGAGATATATTATATGGCCTTATAATTGCTTCATGTTATAAGAATTATTTAACATAAACATAAATGATGGAATTCACATTAAAAACAAGTAGTTTAAAAAACCCACTGATTCCTATCCAAAAATATACTACCAAAATATTTCATGATTTCAATGAAAAATGGGCAATTGCATATTTTAAGGATGCTAGAATTACCTTAATTGAATTTTTCAGGAAAAATTCATCACGGTTCAAAAAGCAAGCTAAATATTATCAAATTTACAAATGATATAATGAAATAGTTTCTATTTAATCTCTAACTTAAAATATCCATCTTGACCTACCTAAACTTTCTATATGGGCTCTATATTATATTTTCAAGTCCCATATATGGGAAGAAAAACACCTGGATAAGTGTTTATAGTTCAATTTTTATTTACCATAGAGTCAAAATGAGAGATAAGGCTAGCAAAGTTTGTTAGTATTTGCTTATGATAAAGTGTGTGATGGTTATCTGTGAGAATTTTACCAATGTCAGGCTGCTAATTAGAAGTCTTGTCTCTTCCAAATTATAGCAGAGAAATAGTTATCTATATGAATATTTTAATCACTCTATTAATCACCAAGTGGAGCTTTATTGAGGCTAGCCACAGTAGTGTTTGAAACAATAAACTGAGTATTTTCCTGACTGAGACTCTTGTAGGACAGTGGAAGAAGAGCAAAAGAGCACATTGTGAAGAAAGGGCTTAGCACACAGTGTAATGATCATAGTAGAAGTTAAGGGTGCCTTGAAAACCCTCGGCATAGCAATTACAGAGACACTTTGACAGAAGTGAATACTATGACCGAGGGACAGGCTATGGCCTCAGACAGGGCAGGGCATCGCGGGAGGAGTTGAACAGTCAGGTAAAACTTGAACTGAACACTAAGTGTAAAAGTAGCACTCCATTCTACTAAAACAATGGAAAACACTTTCCCTCTACAAGAAGGGAGATTTTTATCTGAAAGGTAATGGCAACACATGGAAATACTGGAAGTGTGGCAGCAATGTGATCCCATTTCCAGGTAACATCATTCTAGCCAGTACTGAAGAGGATTTAAAAAGGAATGAGCCATCTAAGCAGATCCCACAGAAGTTGCACAGTAGCTACAAACAGAGTAGGTGATGCCCTTAGAGACATGGTAGACTTTGAGAGGCACTGGAAAGAAGAATTACTAGCATTAGTCATGGAAAATGAGAATCAAAGAGAGGACTAGAAGATATGAGAAACAAACTTTTACAAAAATCGTGTAAAATCAGTCATCAATAAAAGGTAACCTAGTATCTAAAATGATTATTTTGATAAGATGTTATGCATATTTTAATTTTGTTATAAAGACAATTTATATAAATTATAAAAATTCCCAATGCTCATATATCTTAAATATATAATCTTTAAATATACTTGTGATTAGGTGTCTGTAGCTCAAGTCTGGAGCACAGTAATATTGAATATACAAAGCTATAACTTTATAGATCTGCTTTCCTGAGTATCAATCCTTGTACAAGACATTTCAACCAAACATTATATGAACAAATAATTCTTTTCTATTGGGTTTGGCTATAATATTTCACAAAAGACCAAAGATAAGCTATTAATTGATGTAGTTGTTAAAATATGGGGGTGGGCAGGTAACAAATCTTCAACTCTTACTGCAATTTACTAAAATTAATTCAGATTTACATGCACTTAGAACAACCTTAAAAAGTACCTCTCTTACTAGGTACCAACTAAGGTTATCTAAATTTACAATAACTTACCTGCTACATAGAGACTGGATCTTGAAGGTATACCACTTCATTTCAATTTGAAAGTAGCTATATGAGAGTGTCACACAGAGAGCATTCATCTTAAAAATTAATCATGCACTTGAATATTTACCAAGTGCCTGTGTACTGGTTCTCTGTTCTCACTAGAGTGTGTGTCTTGAGATTAGACATGGATGCTCATCACTATTCTAACGTTATTAGCTGTGGGGTCGTGGATAAGACTTTCCCAGTAATTTAGTCACAATTTCTTCATTTACAAAACATCATGACCTCCCCACAGATTTACTGTGTGGATCAAGCAAGATAACACAAAAATGAGAAGGTAAAAACCCAATGTAACAGCTTATATCATGTTGAGTGCTAAATAAATGTTTTCATTAGCTCTGTCCTTTCTGAAGAAAAAAAAGTGGTGAGAAATACAAATGCTTTATAAAGTTTTTCTAGTTGTCTTTTTTGGTCATTAAACTATATCTGCAAGCATAAATTATTCAAGAATGACTTACTCAAGTCTCCCAAAAAGAATGATGGACCATAAATACCAAAGTGAAAAGATAAGCATAAATTACTAATTATTTATAATGATAAAAGTCACAAATTTATAACTTATCTAGATCATTCCTAAGGTTATAACCAAAGCACTCCGCGTTATCTTAGAGAAATACTTACTCATTATCCATATGCATTGCCACTCTGTTCTTAATAGAATAGCTAGAAAATGAATTCAACTTTCTTTATCCAAAAAGGAATGGATAGTGGATATATGGTATTGAATAAAATAAAGTTTTATTCAGTATGAATTCCCTCCTGTTGACCAGGTCTTACTTCCAACTCGAGGACTGCTGGTGACCAACATGATAACCAGTAAGTGCCACTGCTATACCACACTTGCAGCCTAGCTCCAGCATCAGCACCATCTGGCCCCAGCTTAACTCTAAACACATCATTCCTTCCCTCAGCCAACCTGGGGCAGGTTAGAATCTCACATTAGACACAAAACCCAAAAAAGACGTCTATAGGCCAGAAAACATTGCAGAAACACAAGACACATGAAGAGCCAAGAGTGCCTGAAAAAAAACAACATGAGAAAAAAGACAGATGAAAACCTATTATTCTGTAAGCCAAAAAAATTATGAAAAAAATAAAAATAGGCTCACATCAGTGAGCCTTGCTTCAATAGTGTTGCTTCTAGAAGCCGTGGTTTAGTAAACATATTCCAGTGTCAGGTCAGTGACACCCCCTGAAGAGCTTCTGGTCAAGGAGGCCCACAAGGCCACCTAGACAATTCTTTCCTTTCCTCGATTCCCACACAGGTTGAGATGATAAGACTATACTGCGAACACACTCTAAGCCATTGTTGCAAGTTACAGATGGATCAAGCTCAGACTGAGCTGGGAGCTTCTATCCTTCTGGCTTGCTTTCATGTTAGGAAGTGATATACAGACTGTTGAAGTAGAAAAGATATCAATAGTCTAACTTGATTGTGACCCCTACTAATTACAATATTGATTTAGCAGGCAAGATATGCCCACTAGTACCATAGTGTGCTCACTATTTTGGCATAACGCTCTCTGATTAGATTCAAGGAACACTCTACAGGAGGGCAGTATAGCCATAGTGTAAAAAACTGGCTGAGGGGGTGATAGAATGGGCCAAGTTGAGGAAGAGTTTAGGGATTTTTAGCGACATAGAATGTGTTAAACTTATTTCTAAACATCTTTCTTTATACCCATAAAAATGTTACTCTTGTCTTAATCAACACACCTTCTTTATAATTAATGGCTGAGAATGCAGAGATTATTTTCTCTTCAAGGTGTTGAGAGCAAGGAACAAGGAATGAGTGCTCAGTGCTGAAAATGACATTTATAGCATTTCCTCTAAAATTCAAGGAATGTTGCAGAAGTAAAGACAGAAAAAAAAATTAAGAGCCAAAGGATAGGGAGAAATCCTGGGAAATTGTGTCTTCAGGGAATGGCTTAGTTACCCCTATCCTGAACTCGAGAGTCCTACCTCCGTACAAAACTGGACCTGTCAACAATCATTTATGAATGTAAAAGGAGCTTATAGCCTACCAATCCCTTCTGATAAGTTGACTATTTTGGATACTGAGAGAGGAGTCATCATAGTTGGATGCTTTTTCATTGGTTAGCCCTGTTGGGCATCATTACACATCTCCAACCCATAATCACACAGGCAACTCTGGTTAAACTCAGAGCTGGTTGAACAAAATAAAAATATGAAGAAGAGACATGTAAAGAAAAGAGTTTCCAGGGTTTCTGGGATGGCAGGGAGATAAAGAGGTAGAGTGTGAGAGTAATCAGACTGTGTTTACATACACAAAATTGTCAAAAAAATGAATTATTTTTTCAACTTTAGAAAGCTAATGATGCTGCCATAGGACTGTTTAAATCATTAACACACAAACAAAAGAGTTACAGCACCAAAATGCTGGCAAGGATGTGAAGTATCTCCAACAGTGCTACTTAACCAGCGCTACTTGCAAAGTAAAATCATTTGTAGGTTTCTCATAAAACTGCATATGTGACAGGCATTCCCATAAATGTAGCCCTGGTCATGAAAAGAGGTTCACATAAAATCCTCCATATTAAGTTCATAGAAGCTTTAGCTATACTAGAAACTGAAATCATGCTAGCTATGCTTTTAACAGGTGAATGGTTTAACCATATGGACATACTTTTCAGTCTCAAAGAAGAAAGCATCGTTAAGTGTAAAACCTAACAACATTGTGGAAAAAAATGATGAATGAGAAGATAAATAATTTCCAAAGATCGCATGGTTTATGAGTCTATTTACATAAAAAGTTCTGACAGGACAGCTTATTGGAACTGAAGAGTAAATTAATGGTCTCCAGGGATTAGAGATGAGGTAAGCTTGGGTGAAGAGGGGATGTAGTTATAAAATGGACTTAACAGATTCCAGTAATGTTAGAAACATTCTAAATCTTGACAACAGGACTGGACAGGGACTACTCTAGTGACTTAGGTTATACACACACACACACCACACGTACACACACACATGCACATGTGTCGATCAAACACTGTAGAAACCAGAATAACATCCATCTTTGTTACTGATGTGAGTATTTTCACATTTCACCATCATTTTTCAGGATGTTGGCTTGGAGTTAACTGGGCAACACGTACAAGACACCCTCTGTATTTTTTTACTATTATCAAATTTACAAATGTATCCAGGGGCTTTTTATCAAAAATTGATGTTGCATAAATAATATTAAGAAATCCTACCTGTAGAATAACATAAAAGTAATCATTTTTGCCTTCTCCTATCTCAAATCATTATTGATTTATTCATTTATCAATTAGTCTTAAATTTTGTTTATTTATTACAGTTTATTAAGTTTGTATCACTGCTGTAGCCTCATCTCCTCCCAGTCCTACCCACCCTACCTATTCTCCCTCTTTTTCCCTTCCCTTTCCACTGATAGTGGAGGACTCCTCCCCTTCTACTTGACCCTAGCCTATCAGGTCTCATCAAGACTGTCTGTATCATCTTCCTCTGTGGCCTGGCAAGACTAAATCCCCCCCCCCCTTCCCGGCCCCAAGGGGATGTGATCAAAGAGCCAGCCACTGAGTCAGAGACAACCCTTGCCCCTCTTACTGAGGAACACACTTGGAAACTAAGCAACGTAAGGGCTTCCTCTGAGCAGGTCCTCTCCATGCATTGTCCTTGGTTGGAATATTGGTCTCTGCATGGCCCCCTGGGCCCAAGTTTTTTTTTGTTTTTTTGTTTTGTTTTGTTTTTTGTGGGGTTTTTTGGCTCTTTTGGTCTCCTGTGGAGTTCCAGTCCACTCCAAGTCTTTCTATCTCCCCCTTCTTTCATAAGGTTGCTTGCACTATGCCCAAAGTTTGGCTATGATTCTCCTTTGACACCCTGATAGGTAGAGTCTTTCAGAGGCCCTGTGGTAGGCTCCTGTCCTGTTCCTTGTATTCTCCTAGTTTCAATGTCTACCCTTCTGAGTGAGGTTTCAGCCCCTTCACTAGGTTCATCCTTGTTTAGCTTCTTTAGGACTACAGATTTTAGTATGTTTATTCTATATGTTATGGCTAATCTCCACTTATAAGTGAGTATATACCATATATGTCTTTCTGCTTCTGGGTTTCCTCACTCATGATGATCCTTTCTAGTTCCCACAATTTGCCCGCAAATTTCATGATTTCCTTGTCTAAGATCAACAATCAATAAATGGGTCCTCCTGAAACTGAAAAGCTTCTGTAAAGCAAGGGACATTGTCATCACAACAAAACAACAACCTACAGACTGGGAAAAAGTCCTCACAAATCCTACATCTGACAGAGGGCTAATATCCAGAAGATATAAAGAACTGAAGAAGTTAAACACCAAAAAATAAGGTAATCCAATTTAAAAATGAGGTACAGAAGTAAACAGAGAATTCTCAACAGAGGAATATGGAGTGACAGAGAAACACTTAAAGAAATGTTCAACGTCTTTAGTCATCAGGGAGACACAAATCAAAACAACCATGAGATCTCACCTCATACCCATCAGACCCATCAAAATCTCAAGAGATGACACATGCTGGAGAGTCTGTGCAGAAAGGGGAACCCTCCTCCATTGCTGGTAGGAACGTAACCTTTTACAACCACTTTGGAAATTTTCTCAGAAAATTAGGAATTGTGCTACCTCATGATCCTGCTATACCACTCCAGGGTATATATCGATAAGATGCTAAACCATAGAACAAAAACATTTGCTCAGCTATGTTCGTAGCAGCATTATTCATAATAACCAGAATCTGGAAACATCTTAGATGTCTCTCAACTAAAGAATGGATACAGAAATTGTGGTACATTTACACTATGGAATACTATTCAGCAATCCACTAATCCTTTATTTGACAAATATTTTGGGCAACCAACTTATGGTGAAACACACAATATCTCTATTTACCCAATATATTATGATTTTAAAGTGTTTTGTGGAGATATTAGAACTAGAGTGAAAACTGTTTATAAACATTTTATGTAATATATATGTACATATACATAGCATATGAGAATATTTTACACTATAAGTAACTTAGCATATATATATTATTAAGTAGTTTAACTTTGGAGTTGTAGTTTTCATTTTTGCCTACTACAGTGTGAAAAGACTAAATGTCTGAGGAGGTGGGGTTATTTTTTAATAATTAATTGTATTCTCTATTTTCCTTTATAGTCTTAGATTTTTAAAGAATAACCACCACACTTTAAAAGTTCTTTTTTTTCCATGCTAGCATGGAGGAAGCTGCAATATAAAAGGAGTTTAGTAGTTGTATTGTGAATGAAAATCCAATTCTTTTAACATAATTTCATTTGTCTTTCAAAATGGACCTTCTCTTTCAGATGATTGTTAGCTTATATACCTTATTGACATCAATTAGTATCACTGCTACTACTTCCTACAGCATCTTAGTTTAGTAACTGGTTGCAATAGTGGCATAATTTTTTAAACACTGTATGAGCTCAACATACTCAAGGTAGAGATGAAAAATTAGTGGTAAGGAGTAGTCATAGATGGTTATTTGTATTTTAATGAGAGAGTAACAAAGGATTTCCATTCTGGTGGGTGGGGAAATAGGAAGGTATGGAAAGGAGCTAGAGGAAGGAAAATCATAATGAGAATATGCTATATGAAAAAAATCTATTTTTAATTGCAGAAAAGTAGTAAAATAAAAAAGAGAAGAAAATAAAATTAAATTTTAAGAATATTCAGGAAGACCCAACATCACACATGTGATGAACCTCAGAAATATATATCACCACAAAATGAAAAATGTTAACAATTAAACACATTAGCGTCTTCTGCATTTACTCTAACTCTGTTTGCTATCTTAAGCTTAGTGTTTTGTCCCACAGTATATCCTATTTTATTTTCAGAGCTACCAAATAGGAATATCTGAAATTTCTTAGCAACCTCTCATGTATCTTTGACTATAGATGACATTTAGGACATTTTTGCCTTCAAACACCTGAGAGAAGTAATATCTTATGTCCTAGTAATTCAATGTACAAAGAAGGACTCTCTGTAAGTCTAAAGGAAACTACAAAAATAGGTTCACTTTAGATGGAAAATATGACCACAGATCTGGAACAAGCATGGCTACTCACTCTGGGAAGATGAAATGACCAATTTCTTGGTGAAAATAGGAGCTGAACATATGGCTAAAAGCTGTATTAGAGCGCAAATTATACTACTTACGTGCTGTTACAGATTGCAGATAAAAGATGATTATACATATTATAGTTATCTAGTTTTCATTATAAGGACTAAATGATTTAAGATTATAGAAAAGCCCGGCTGAATGAGGAGTACAGGACAGGTCCATTAATGAAACATTTACCTTTGTTGCTACTGTTAAAAACCTTTCAAAGACTCATCCTGGACAGTAACCAACTTCGGTTGTCATTTGGAATAACGTATTTGATGTGCATCGATTATTGGTTCCAAAAATACCAATACAACATTATCTGGTTTTCAGAGGCTTTTCCATTACTAGCCAGAAAAAAAAGTCACAGACCCCTGAGGATGAGACCGAAACAGGTCCAGGAGACATGGCCCTCTTCTCTTTCCACTCTCAGCTATCTTAGCGTCCTGAGCATGCCAGGCTGTCAACACCTACTTCAGTCGCTGAGCATATGCTCTTCTCCCTGCACTCTTGGCCCCGCTTCATCCCACAATAGGGATATTCCCCTAAAATAGTTTGTGTTATCTTCATTTGGAACATTCTCCGAGTTCCACTGCCCATCCTTCCATGCTAGACACCTCTTCTTCTTCTAGACACCTATTATTGAGCTTATCACACCATTGGAAATGCTTACTTATCTTTCACTAGAATAAAACTGTTTTAAAAAATACCAATTCATGCATGAAAAAAAATAAAACTACCTGAATTTAAACCTAAAATAACTATGTTCCCACCCACCAGTCTCAGAGTCTCCAATCCTCTGCCCCTCAGATACGGTGAAAACATAAAATTTGCAGGCAAATGGATGAAACTAAAAAAGATCATCCCCAGTGAGGTAACCCAGAAATGGAAAGGCCTGCATGGTTATAAGCTGATATTAGCCATATAATATATAATAATCACACTACAGTCAATGGACCTAACAACAAAGAACCTAGGGAAGATGCTTAATTCTCATTCAGAAAGGCAAACAGGACAGACACCAGAAGCAGCAGAAGAAAGGGAACAGGATGGGATGTCCTCTGAAAGACTCTATCCAGCAGGGAATTGAAGCAGATACAGTGATTCGCAGCCAAACTTTGGACAGAATGCTGGGAGACCTATGGAAGAAGGAGGAGATAGAAGGACACAGAGGGGACAAAGTTCCACAAGGAGACCATCAAAGCCAAATAAATAAATAAATAAATAAGCAGGGCCCAGAGAGGGCTGCAGAGACTGATGCATCAACCGAAGAGCATATATAAAGAGGACCTAGACCCCCTGCTCAGACGTAGCCCATAGACAGTTCAGTCTCCATGTGGGTTTCCTAGTAAGGGGAGAAGAGGCAGTCTCTGACATGAACTCCATTGCCTGGCCCTTGTTCACATCCCCCTGTCGGGTGGCCTTAGCAGGCCACAGAGGAAGAGGATCTAGGCAGTCCTGAAGAGACTTGATAACTAGGGTCAGAATAGGGGAGGAGGACTCCCCATTTCAGTGGACTAGGGGAAGGGAATGGGGGGTGGAGGGTTGGTAGGACCCAGAGGAGATGAGGGAGGGGCTACAATCAGGATACAACGTAAATAAAAAATAATAAAATAAAATTTAAAAACCTAAAATAACATTTATTTGACCTTAACTGTCAGACTACTGAATAGATTTTTCATTTACTTAATAGTCACAGAAATTCAACAAAAACTATCTTTTATTTTCACTTCCCCATCAGCTGATAAAACTTAGGCATAAGGAGTTTAAATAAATTAATTATGGGTATAAAGCTTGTAAGTGAGGAAGCCAAGGTTTGAGCCCAAAAAAACAAAATTCACCATCAAATACATATCTTTAACCACTATAGCACAATTACTTTGTACTTACATGCATTCCCATATATATATATATATATTCATATATATATATATTCATAAAGTATACATGTATGAGTATATGTGTGTGTTTATACATATTCAGGCAGAGAATGGCTTTTAAGAATAAACTTTAAACAGCAGAACAAAGTTATCTCTAGTGAAGTTGAAGTTTTCACATCAATCCATCTTGTATCCGACACATGATCATTCCTCATCACTATACCATGTACGCTGGTTAAAAATACAGTTTGACTTCAGTGAATAGAACTGCTTGTGTATCAAATATTTTGTGTTCGGAATATATAATCACCTATGCATCAGGGTAAGTCTACTAGAATAAAGAAAACTGAGGTGGGAGTTCTTCCTGAGATTAGTTCTGTAAAATTCTTATTAATTTATGAGTATGTATTCAATTAATTGAATGATTGGCATTATTAGGGGAAAATAAAATAACTAACATTTTGATCTTGTTCTTACTGATACATTTTTCATTTCAAAAGATTCTAATAGCTCTCTATTATCACCTCTCTAGTATGCCTAGAAAAGCTTCTGGTTTACGAAATGTGGGCTCAGTCCTGAGTACTAAGATCTTTATAAAGCTCTCAGATAACTTTTACACAGCAGAATCTGTGAGCCAGAATTTTGCAATGGAGTTCATGTCAGAGACTGTCTCTTCTCCCTTTACTAGGAAACCCACATGGAGACTGAACTGTCCATGGGCTACATCTGAGCAGGGGGTCTCGGTCCTCTTTATGTATGTTCTTTGGTTGATGCATTGTCTTCCTCTGTGGCCCAGCAAGGCTGCTCCCGCCTCAGGGTGAGGTGATCAAAAAGTAGGCCAATCAGTTCATGTCAGAGACAGTCCTTGTTCCCATTACTATGGAACCCACTTGGACACTGAAATGCCATGGGCCACACCTGTGCAGGGGTCCTAGGCTACCTCCATGCATGGTACCTGGTTCGACCATCAGTCTCAGGAAAGACCCCTGTGCTCAGATTACTTGGTTTGTTGTTCTCCTTGTGGAGTTCCTGTCCTCTCCAGATTTTCCACTCCCCTCATAAGATTCCCTGCACTCTGCCCAAGTGTTGGACATAAGTCTCAGCATCTGTTTCGATAATCTGCAGGACGGAGATCTTCCGAGGCCCTCCATAGCAAGTTCCTGATGCATTCCCTGCCCTCTCTTTCTTCCAGTGTCCATCCCCTTCACCCTCCTAGATAGGGATTGGGCAAGCTATACCAATCCTAGGCATATATCCAAAAGAGGCTCAAGTACACAATAAGGACATTTGTTCAACCATGTTTGTAGCAGCTTTATTTTTAATAGTCAGAAGCTGGAAACAACCCAGATGCCACTCAACTGAGGAATGGATACAGAAATTGTGGTACATCTACACAATGGAATACTACTCAGCAATTAAAAATGAGGAAATCATGAAATTTGCAGGTAAATGGTGGGAACTGGAAAGGATCATCCTAAGTGAGCTATCCCAGAAGCAGAAAGACACACACGGCATACACTGACTCATATAGACATATACTATAGGATGAACCTACTAAAATCTGTACACCTAAAGAAACTAATCAAGAGGGAGTACTCTTGCTAGAGTTAGTTAATTTTCAACATGGCATAATCGACACACTTCTTAATAGAACATGTATGGATGGATTTATGTGTACCTGTTGATGTTTATTTCATATATATCATAGAGATAAATACATTTGCTAGATTAAAAAACAACACTCAATGTCCATCCCATTTGTTCATTCAAACAAGCATTGATCATACCAATCTAGGTCCTCCTTCTTGTATATCCTCTCTAGGTGTGTAGATTTCAGCTTGAACTTCCTATCCTATAGGTTTATATAAGTGAGTATATACCACATGTTTCTTTCTGCTTTTGGGATACCTCACTCAGTATGATCGTTTCCAGGTCCCACCATTTGCCTGCGAATTTCATGATTTCCTCCTTTTTAATTGCTGAATAGTATTCCATTGTGTAAAAGTACCACAAAACAAGCAACAGAACAGGAGCATGCCA
>CM053751.1:48168887-48213883 GCA_028658305.1 Pachyuromys duprasi
GGTTGGATGGAAGGGAAGGAGGTCCTCCCCTGTTGGTGGACTTGAAGGGGCCGGGGAGGAGGGAGATGAGGGAGGGAGTGGGAGGGTAGGAGGGACTGAGGGAGGGGGCTATGCCTGGGATTCAAAGTACCTAACCTGTGATTGAGATAAAAATAAATAAATAAAAAACAACAACAACAACAAAAAGTGTCTCCTAAACAAGTGTTTTTTTTTTAGTGAAAAAAAAATACTATCCCAGGCAAAATAGTGATGCCTAATTTATAACTTTTATGACTAAAAGTTTTCCTAATCACATTCTCCTGCTGAGAATTCATTAAGCATTTTTACTATTAAATTTGTAGAATGAGTTGTTGGCTCCATTTTGCTGACACCATGAGTCACATTCATCAGCCTCCAACATGTTGTTAAATCAGTGAATAATATTTAAAAAAGGTGTATCATTACAGAGATCTGTAGCAAATGGTCAACTAAATCTGTATCTCACAAAACATCACATGAAACACAAATTTCCCCACACAATGATTATTTAGACTAAGTGGAAAAGTACTCTGCAGTTTCATTTCATAGATTTTAGTTATTGACATCAACACTGAAATGAATCCAGGCTTCATATACAGAAAAAAAATCTGACACTTATGTACTTAGAAACCTGAAAGAAATATAAGCTTTTCCTTAATATGGATCTTCTGTTGTTTTTCAGGTTAATCATTAAAATTAAAAATATAATTCCCTAAGTCAATATAATCAACAAATAGTATATTTGAAGTAGTTTTATTAAAAAGTATATGGTAACAATAATTATCTTTAATGATAACTATTATATTGATGAATTGGTTAGTGTTAGGATATAGAATATAGTTGTGGGGTCAAGCATAAAAGAAAACATATCCCAGCAGACAGTATGATGTACCTGAAATTTCATAATATTACTAATCACAAAATTAAACTGAAATTATTTCATATATATATATATATATATATGGGACATATAGCTTAATGTTTCTCTTTTTAAATTTTTCTTATACTTAACTGATGCACAAAATGGACAGATCCACTCTATACTATGTGATTTTTCTATACTTGTAAATATTGTCATAAAATGTAATTGAGATTCATATATATCTCTTTAAACATTTATTTCATCATAAATTTTAAACAGTTTCTTCAAAGAATAAGTGCATTCTTGTTGTCTATACTTGCAATACTCACCCTACAACTTTCTGGATAGCCCCTAGATTGTTTTGACCTTGAGCTAGGATAAATAGTACTTCAGGGACCATAAGGCAAACTTGTCTAGATCATGTCAATAGTGATGACAATTATGCACTTTCGTTCTCACACATTTATCAATTATATTTCTAAAACAGGTAAATCCTCTTTCATGTTTGTAAGGATATATTAATTGTGAGAATTATGCACATGCTAATCCCCTCTGGAAGGTATTGGAGTAAGAACCCAGTCTGCTAGAACCTCTCTTCATGAATAAATAATATTGATCTCATATAGCAAAACATTTAAGAGGTTCAAACGAGAGTATACCCATTGTTTTCTTTTTTTCACACAGAACAAGGTGTACTGTGGGCCTCTTGTCTTACCTGGCACTTCCATTCCAAATATACCCAGTTACATATGCAATTCCCAACGAGATAACTTGTTTTATAAATATATATAAGCACACATTTTGCAGTGATGATGCATTTTAAAAACAGAATATAATCTAATTGCTAATCTACATCAATGTGATGAACAGGTCAATTTACATGGACATGGCTTGAGCTCTGGGAACAGAGATTGAAGCAAAGTAAACAGTATTTTGAAAAATATCTTACATCAAGCAAAATGATTACATAGTTACTTTTTTTATAACTAAGACTATTTTTTATTATTTATTAATTTTTTTTATTAATCACAGGTGATTTACTTTGTATCCCAGCCTTAGGCCCCTGCCTCATTCCCTCCCAATCCCACCCTCCCTCCCTCATCTCCTCCCTGCCCCTTTTCAAGTCTTCTGCTAGGGGAGGACCTCCTCCCCTTCCATCTGACCCTAGCTTATCAGGTATCTTCAGGACTGGCTGCCATGTCCTCCTCTGTTGCCTAGCAAGACTGTTCTTCCCTCCGTGGGTGGGGGGAGGTAAAGGAGCCAGTTGTTGAGTTCATGTCAGAAATAGTTCCTCTTTCCCTTACTAGGAAAACCACTTGGTTACTGAGCTACCATGGGCTACATCCGTGCAGGGGTGGGTTCTAGGTTATATCCATACATGGTCCTTGGTCTGAGAAAGTCTCCTAGAGGCCCCCATGCTCTGATACATTTTGTCCTTGTGGAGCTCCTCTTTTTATCATATGATATAGCCACATGTACACCTGGGACACTATTAAAATAGACAGGTATATAAAAATGTCTCTAAACCTTATTATTTAAAGTACTGAATGAGTCATTTTACCCAAGTTTAAATTTAATTACATTATGGTGATCATAATTAACAGTGGTAAATTAAAAACACAACTACAAATTGTTTTATCAATTGTATACTGTATTTGTTTGCCAATGGGAAACCCATAAGTATTCATTTCTTTTACATTTTTTTCCAAGTGTGTGCACATGGTGTGCAATCACATGGTCATTTGCATGTGTGAGCATGTTTATATGTGTGAGTGTTTCCAGAGATCCAATGCTTATAACTGCGATCTTCCTTGGTCACTCTTCAACCTGTTCTTTTACAATGTTTCTTTTATTTTTATTAATTACAGTTTATTCACTTTGTATCGAAGCTTTAGCTCCCTCCCCCATCCCCTTCCAATTCCACCCTCCCTCCCTCTTCTCCTATGCCACTCCTCCTGTCCAATGATTAGGGAGGTCCTCCTACCCTTCCATTTGACCCTAATATATCAGGTCTCAACAGGGCTGGCTTCATTATCTTCCTCTATGGACTAGTAAGGCTGCACCCCCATCAAGTGGAGGTGATCAAAGAGCCAGCTCCTGAGTTCATGTCAGAGACAGTCTCTGTTCCTATTACTAAGGAATCCTCTTGGACACTGAGCTGCCATGGGCTACTTCTGTGCAGGTTTTCTAGGTTATCTCCATGCATGGTCCTTGTTTGCAGTATCAGTCTCACAAAAGACCCCTGGGCCCAGATTTTTTGGTTCTGTTGCTCTCCTTATGGAGCTCCTGTCCCCTCCAGGTCCTTCTATCTCCCTCTTTTTTCATAAGATTCCCTGCACTGTGCCCAAAGTTTGGCTATGAGTCTCAGCATCTGTATTGATACCCTGCTGGGTAGTCTTTCAGAGGCCCATCCATAACTCAGTGATAGAGCCAGGGGTTCCTCTCTCTTAGCTGTCCCAGGCTATCACTACAGGTCTGTCCTGGTATTTATGAGGGTTCTGAGACCCAAACTTCACTCATGTTTTAGAGCAAGAGCTTGTTAAGCCCTGAGTCACATTCCTAGTCTGGACCTGCTTACTCTTCTGTGACACTTATAGACATGTATCTCCATTTCTGGACAGTAAATATGTGTAGAATGCTAACAGAAGCATGACTTTCTGCTGATTATCTAGGGAATCTGTTCAGGCAGACAAGTGTTAAAAATTCTAAAAATGGAGAGCTTCTTGTGAATCCATAACCATAGGAAGCATGTGAATTGCTGATTCGTTGCTGTTGTTATCTGTTAGGGGCTCATGAGTCAATATAAGCAAAAAAAAAATTCATATCCTCAAAATAACTCACATAAATGAATCAGGTTCACAATATCCCCAAACATATACTTTTAAACACAAATACAGAGTTTCAGAAACCACTTAGTGGATTTCATAGGCATTCATCTCTGAAAATCATGGGTAACATTAGAAACCCTTTAAATTCCAGGAGTAATGTAACCTAGACCGCTAAATAGCATCACTTACTAGGCTTCCCATAGAGGAATATTTGGCAGACTTTTTCAATTGGCAGACTTATTGCTCTATTGGTAAAGGCTATAAAGTTTATACTTTCATTCTATATACTTTTAAAGAAGAACTTTTAAAACTAAAATGATTTAATACATGCAATACAGCAGGCCAAATGCATTTAGAGGTAGAGGTGTCTAACACACCAGAAGCTCATCGACTATTTGGAAGGTGATCTTTCCCTAAGAATTCTGAACTGCTTTAATAGCTTTATATGTCTCTGAATTGCTTCATTACAAAAAGGCGTCTGTTCTTTTCTAAAACAAAAAAGTTTTGAAAATCTTCGAAGCTCCAATATTACTATCTTAAGTGAAACTGTTAAATTGGATTATTAATGCAGTTTTCTCTGATCCAAATAAAACATGAAGATTACCATTTCTGCAAGGAAGAAAGTTAAAAGTGCACACAAAAGACTTTTTTTGAACACCGTTTCTATTTCATTTGACTCTTCACTAGAAAGCATATTGAAATGATTTGAATTGGAACCCACAGAAAGAATCTGGCTAAAGACATATAGGCTAACCCATAGTCTCTGACTAGACTGGTTTGTCTAATGATGTATTTGTTGTCACAATAAATGATTACTTGCACAGCTTTTTGTCTGGTTAGACATTTGGCTTCAAATAGACATCAAAGAACTGAATCCAAACAACAGTGAGGCAAAAGTTGCCTTCAACTCTGCCAATGTGATGCTGATTCAACCACAAGTAACACTTTTTTTAATTTTTTACAACAAATGTATCTTTGAAACACACTCTGTGAAACAGAAACAGATGACAGTTTCAGGAAAAGATATGATGAGATTATTATGACACTGTAGAGGTCTAGAAATTAATCTCCCTATCAAAGTCACTTACCTACTTTTGTATCCTAGAAATGGATGAAGTAGTCCAAGAACTAAGAGAGGAAATACCTTATCTTTGTCATCCAACCCAGAGAAACCTTTGTCTAGTCTCTTACTTAGCAAATACCTGCTTTACTAACAAGTCACAAATTATCCCTTTTCTGAAATTAGGCTTCACCTACCTTGTTGGCAAAAAGAAATGCAGAGCAAACTAGAAGCATAACTGAAAATAAGCTTCACACAGCTCTACTTTGCTCCCCATCACCTCTCTTGGAATTGATCATGTGTATATATGCTGAACTTTCATCATATGTTGATAAAGAGAACAGCATATAGCATTGTAGGAAAATAGTAAATTAAAAATACATTGTTATTTGTATGGAAAATACATGAAACAGAACAGGAATTTCCAAATTCCTTGCAGGCTGCAAATTATATCCTTTATAAATATAGGTATGCATTTAAGTGGCATTCATATACTACAATATCATGAAAAATATTAAAGAGATCAAACCAGTGTCAAACCTACTTAAATAGTAATGCATTATCGATTTCTCAAAAATAATGAAAAGCATTTGTTATTTTGTACTTTTTATAAAAAGTACACTATCATTTTCCTAGGAGACACACTTCAGTAGTTAGAGTTTTCTTCTACTCCAAATACATCATCATCTCTGGAACCAACTGAAGCAAGTATGGAATTTGTAGATCCTATGACAAATGAAAATGTAGGGCTTCTTATTCAAAAGTTAAAATTTTAAGATGATTACAACAAAGCATAGGACCCTTCAAAGTAAAAAAAAAAAACAAACATTTTGTAGCCACAAGGACTACAGAACCCTGAAGACCAACGTGCCTGCCTATTAACCCACATTCATATTACTAACAGGAATGACAAAGCACAAGGAACAGACGCTAAGGCATTTCCCTTTGCAATTCAATCCCTGGGCACTTACTCTCCCACTGTGTCGACTCATACCTATTTATCTGCCTCATCAAAATGAGCAGTCTGTTGAAAACAGGGCAGCAGGGGGAGAAGTAGAGAAGTGAAGACACATATCAAACTCTCCAGGTTTCTGACTTTGATAGGAATAAACAATGGCATATTGTTGCTACATCTTTTTTAGCCCTTGCCTGAGAGGTCTGACTTCTGCAGTCCTTTAGAAAGATACATCTGTGACTTAGACTGAATAGATCTTATTTTCAAAATTGTTTCCTCCAATATTCAAAAAGACAATAAAAGTCTATAAACATCTAAATTAAAACTCCCAAGTCTCATTCTGAAGTGACTCAAATTTACATAAAGCATTTACAAAAAGAATGAATAATTCTATAAACCTCAAGATTAATTTCACTTAGAAAAATCAATTTCTGCATATACACATCCAGTTGTACCAGCACCATTTGTTGAAGATGCTGTCTTTTTTCCATTGAATGGTTTTGGCTTCTTTATCAAAAATCAAGTTTCCATAAGTGTGTAAGTTTATTTCTGGGTCTTCTATTTGGTTCCATTGATCCAGTATTCTGTTCCTATGCCAATACCATGCAGTTTTATTATTATTGCTCGGTAGTACAGCTTAAGGTCAGGGGTGGAGATAGCACCAGATGATCTGTTGTTGTACAGGATCATTTTGGAGATTCTGGAATTTTTGTTTCTACATATGAAGTTGAGAATATTTCTTTCAAGGTCTGTAAAGAATTGTGTTGGTATTTAGATGGGAATTGCATTGAATCTGTAGATTGCTTTTGGCAGAATGGCCATTTTCACTATGTTAATCCTATCAATCCATGAGCATGGGAGATCTTTCCATCCTCTGATATCTTCTTCAATTTCTTTCTTCAGAGATTTAAAGGTTTTTTTTTTCAGTCTTTCATGGATGTCTATATGCAGAAAAATGAAAATAGATCCATATTTGTCACCCTACACAAAGTAAAGTCAAAGTGGATCAAAGACCTCAACATAAAACCAGACACACTAAATCGGTTAGAAGAAAAAGTGGGGAAGACCCTAGAATTCATCAGCACAGGAGACTACTTCCTGAATAGAACACCAACAGCACACAGGCTCTAAGATCAACAATCAATAAGTGGGACCTCATGAAACTGAAAAGCTTCTGTAAAGCAAAAGACACTGTCATCAAAACAAAATGACTGGGAAAGGATCTTCACCAACCCTACATCTGACAGACGGCTAATATTCAGTATATATAAAGAACTCGAGAAGTTAAAAGGCAACAAATCAAGTAATCCAATTAAAAAATGGGGTACAGAGCTAAACAGAGAACTCTCTGTAGAGGATTGTAGAATGGCAGAAAAACACTTAAATAAATGTTCAATGTCCTTAGCCATCAGAGAGATGCATATCAAAAGGAACCTGAGATTTCACCTTACAACCATCAGAATGGCTAAGATCAAAAACTCAAGTGACAACACATGCTGGAGAGGATGTGGAGAAAGTGGAACCCTCCTCCATTGCTGGTGGGAGTGCAAATTTGTACAACCATTCTGAAAATCAATTTGGCACTTTCTTAGGCAATTAGGAATAGTCATTCCTCACGATCCAGCTATATCACTCTTAGGCATATATTCAAAAGATGACAACAAAGACATTTGCTCAACCATGCTTGTAGCAGCTTTATTCCTAATAGCCAGAACCTGCAAATGACCCAGATGTCCATCAACTGAGGAATGCATACAAAAATTATCTTACTTTTACACAATGGAATACTACTCAGAAATTAAAAATGAGGAAGTCATGAAATTCGCAGGCAAATGGAGGGACCTGGAAACTATCATCCTGAGTGAGGTATCCCAAAAGCAGAAAGAAACATATGGTATATACTCACTTATATAGACCTATAAGATAGGATAAACATACTGAAATCTATACACCTAAAGAAGATAAACAAGAAAGAGTACCCGGAGTAAGATGATCAATCCTCACTTAGATAGACAAATGGAATGGACATTGAATGTAGGAGAAAACAAGCAACAGGACAGGAGCCTACCACAGAGGGCCTCTGAAAGACTCTAACTAGCAATGTATCAAAGCAGACATTAAGACTCACAACCAAACCTTCGGCAGAGTGCAGGGAATCATATGAAAGAAGGGGGAGATAGCAAGACTTGGAGAGGACAAGAGCTCCACAAAGACCGAATAGATCAGGGCACAGGGGTCTGCTTTGAGACTCTTTCTCCAACCAAGGTCCATGTATGGATATAACCTAGAAACCCTGCTCAGATATAGCCCATGGTAGCTCAGTATCCAAGTGGGTAAGGGGAACAGGGATTATTTCTGTCATGAACTTAATGGCTGGCTCTTTGACCCTCCCCCCCCAAGGGAGGAGCAGCCTTGCTAGACCCCAGAAGAAGACATTGCAGCCAGCCCTGAAGAGGCCTGATAAGTTAGGGTCAGATGGAAGGGGAGGAGGTCCTCCCCTATCAGTGGACTTGGAAAGGGGCAGGGGGGATATGAGGAAAGGATGGCGAGGGTGGGAAGGAATGCGGGAGGGGGCTATGGCTGGGATACAAAGTACATGACCTGTTATTAATATAAAAGAAAGAAAGAAAGAAAGAAAGAAAGAAAGAAAGAAAGAAAGAAAGAAAGAAAGAAAGAAAGAAAGAAAAGAAAAGAAAAATAAATTTCACGAGATTTCCACAAGAAATTCTTACGTCATTATTTACATTATAGTACAATACTTATGTGTGTGTGTGTGTGTGTGTACATTGTGTGTGTGTGAAGCTTTAGTTTACCACAAAAGCTGGACAAGAAAATGTAGCTTCAGTGTGGTTGTAGAAGCATGCCATAAGAGCAATAATTAATTTACTCCCCATTTATTGGCAAGTAGCTTTATTCCCCCTTCTTTAGTGTTTCAAAGCTTAACTAATCCGCATGATAAGATCAGCATATTTAAATCATTAATTTCTGTACATTCAACTTAATTTGGTAAATGAGATTGATTTCTACTGCCTTTCATCCAAGCACACATGATAAGATCATATCATAAAGTATTACCCTACAAAGAATGCACACCTCGGGAAAAATATACAAACTAAGAAAGTGGGGGAGAGATTTCTACCTTAAAAGTAGTTTTCAAAGATTAGCATGCAAGACAGATCAAAATGGATTTTATCTTCCCTTTAGAGTTAGATATGAGCAGTCTAATTTGCAAACCCATTTGAGGTTTCTGTGCAGCATTTCCAGTTGAAACAAACATTAAATTATTTTATCTCTTTTAGTAATAAGTATTAGTAGTAGATTCAGATTCTTCAAAAAGGAAAAATTGTCAAGATTCTTCAATTTTCACTCACTGCAATGCCTTAAATACACAAAACAGCCTTTAGCATAAGAGAGGGTACAGGGTGGGGTAGGGTTTGCCAATAAAAATGACCCAAAATGAGAAGTCTCAGAATTATTTAATTTTTAACAGTTTTCAATAAAAACTGTATCACTGTGCATATATAAAATCTGATCGCTAATTAACTTATCTTATTCACCAATGAGTACCTATTTAAAACTCTGATTCTTTGCAAGAAAATTCTTTATTTTAAAGACATAGTAATGTGATATACTTCCGTGTGAAATAAAATTCTATTGAACAAGATGTTCAGGTTTTTTACCCAGTAGAAACTCATAATACTGAAGCTTCAACTCCCTGTGTGACCACATCGGAGGGAGGTAGGGCTTTTAGGATAGAAGGAAGTGGATGGATCCATGCGGGTGTTTTTTTTTTTTCCACAATGGATCAGTGGCTTTATCTGACAAAGCAATGCCAGAATCAACCTGCTATGTCATGAGCCAGCCTCATGCAAGTCAAACAGCAGCCCCTCACAAAGTGTTGAATCCAAATGCATTTCTACCTAGGGCTTGCCCATCCTTCTGAATTATGAGCCATAATTGTTATCTCAGTCAATCTACAGTTTTAATCACAACACCCTGAGCAGACCCTGCAGTATACCTCTGAAGAAGGTATGGGAAAGAAAAATAACAAATCTATACCATCTTAGTTTTCAATATAAATTTGAATAGCATCTAAGCACTTAATTCGCAAAAATGTAGCTCCTAGCCATTTCTATTTTATTTCATGCAATTAAATTTTCAAGTACACTCAATAGCAGTTACAGCAGCATGCCTAAATTTAGAGAGGTTTAAACAATATTATTTCATATAAGTATACTGTTCCCTATTATAGAGTCTAACTTCCCACACTTGTTTCATATGACTTTTTCTAGTGATAGTCGTATGTGTGCTATGAAAGTAAATAAAATTTAAAGGCCATTGTTCCTTTCATTTGTAAATGAATTGGAAAAAACATAAGAAATAAAAATAAATGAACTACTTGTTTTGAAAATTCTAAACTAGAAACCCAAGAAATGCTTCTTAAAAATACACTGTGCCTCCTTTACATTGTTAGTTCACCTCCAACTAACTGGAAATGGCTGTTTCTTCAAAGGATGAAGATTATTTACTGTCAAAACTTTAGAACAATAAACTAATCAGGATATTTTAATGTAAGAGAAAAATTACCCAAACAATGAATATTTCTAAAGTGTACTAACCTTAAATCAGCTTGTATTATTGTCCTAAGTTCAATTTGCAATTATTAAGTTTTATAAATTCCAAATTGGAATATAATAGCACCAAATATATTTCATATCTGCTAAAAGAGAAGAGAGATGTTGCATATTATGTTATTCAAACATGTAGTTTCTATGTGGGCAGTACAGTAGCTTTGTCAATTTTTAAATGTTTAGTTGAGGAAACCTTCAAAATTCACTGTGTCTACTCAAGATTATTATAAAACCACCGCAGAAGAGCAATTTAGAAAGTGTTATGCCATTCAGAGAAGACAGATAATGTGATATTTTGTTAGCCTGTGAGTGATATTGGATGCCATTATATGAAGTCTCTGTGATAGATAACAGGATGCAAGCAGGGAAGGAAAGCCAACAGTTGAAAGTAACACAGCTTATATTTAAGAAAAGCAGACTTAAACTAATTAAGTAGAGATATTCACAGGCACACACTGAACATTTTCTGAGTCTAAGCATGGTTTGGTTTTTTGAAAAATTTGATCTTATGCTAATTATATGACCTGTGCTAAGAAACCATGTGCATTTTGATACATAAATACATCACTGTAGATGTATGGATACATATATTTATTTATATCTGTTTTAATGTATCATACTAGAAACTTATTAATGTTCAAATTAATCTTATTTACACTTTTTTAAAATATTTCATTTAGTAAATTTGGAGGACGTACTATTTGTTATGGGTGGGTATATTTCATTGTTTGCAATGTATTTTATATTTCATGCACTTGAATATATTAGAAAACCTATCTGCACTAAAACTGAATCAATGTTCTTTTCTACAGCTAATATGTTCTAAAATTTTCCTAAATTAGCTGGTATATTTTAATGTTTGTATTGAGACCATGTTCTCAGTTCTGGTAAAAAAGCTTTAATGTACATTGTATTTTAAATCAGAATACTTATTTGGAACTTACTCTGCCTAATGTATTTCTTAAATATTTTGTGCTGCACTGGAATGAATTCATTCTAAGTGCAGTTACAAAATCATATTTCTGAGTACATAATGAAACTTGAAACATCTGCTAAGTTCAGAAAATATTCTGAGAATATCAGACATGCATCCCTTTCTTTGATACAGAAATAGGCCATTGTGGCACGTTTTCATTTTATTATTCATAGCTAAATCCAAATTTCCTAGATGTAACAGATCCCATTCAAAATGAATCTGAAAACATAATAATGCCTACTCATACATTAATGCATTTCTAAACCCTGTTCTGAGAAGTAAAGTCAAATTTTCATTGTTTGTATTTTTAACATAGAGAACTAGAGTTTTTGAATATAAGGAGTGGCAGTTTATCTTCAGCCCACAGATCACATATATTTATCTAAATATTTCTGCAACAGTAAGATCTGTCTACTTTGTGGAAATCTTTCAGTTGCCTCTTCCATGGTATGCATGACTTGTTTCAAATGTGGAGAAATGGAATCTGTTCCACAGTTTTCTAAGTCAATAAATCAAAGCCAAACCTTTATTTGTAATAGCCAGAAACTGGATACAACCCAGATGTCCCTCAACCGAAGAATGGATAAAGAAAATATGATACATTTTACACAACGAAATACTACTCAGCTATTAGAAACAAGGAAATCATGAAATTTGCAGGCAAATTGATGGAACTAGAAAAGATCATCCTGAGTGAGGTAACCCAGAAACAGAAAGACAGGCATGGTATGTACTCACTTTTAAGCAGATATTAAGCATATAATACAGGATAACCATAATATAATTCACAGAGCCAAAGAGGCTGACTAGAAAAGGAAGGCCAAGGGGAAAATGCATGAATTTCAATGAAAAGGGGAGATAGAATAAACAGAGAAAGTGCTCAAAAAAAAGAACATGATAGAAGAGGGAGTGCTGAGGGAAATGAAGGTCGGAATCTGATGTGGGGAGAGCAGGACAGGTGAGGGAAGGAGGAGAGAGGGCTTTCAGAAAAAAGAGAAACTAAGAACTAGGGCACCTCTGAGACAGATTGGAGGCCTATGACAGGGTAGGCTCCTAGGAGGATATGGTGGTGACCCTAGCAGAGACCCTTACTAGTGGGTGACATGGCGACTGGAGAGGCCACCCTCAAACCAGACAGGACTCCTAGGAAAAGGAGGGGAACACCAACCCACTCACAAAAACTTTGACCCAAAATTTACCCTGCCTACAAGATGTACAAGGATAAAGACAGAGCAGAGATTGAGGGAATGTCCAATCATTGTCTGGCCACATGATGGGAGAGAGCCAACACCTGACACTATTAATGGCACTCTTCTATGCTTTCAGATGGGAGCCTAGCATAGCTATTCTCTGAAAGGACCCGCCCACAACAAATCAAACAGATAATGAGACTCACAGCCAAACCCTGGGCTGTGTGCGGGGGACGGGGACTTGTGAAAGAGTGGGAGGAAGTATAGAAGGACCCAGGAGAAACAGGAGCTCCACAAGAAGCTCAGGGAGGATTGCAGCAACAACCATGTATGGACTGGACATAAGCCAGTCCATATGTACCTAGTGGACAACTTAGTCTTAATGTGGGTGCCCTAGTAAGGAGAGCAGTGCTGTCTCTGACAAGGACTCTTTTTTCATTTTTTCTTTATTATTATTATTTATGATAATTTATTCACTTTGTACCGGGCTGTAGTCCTGGCTGTCATCTCTTCCCAGTCCCATCCTCATCCTTCTTACCCCACTATGTCCCTCCCCTAGTCCACTAATAGGGGAGGCCTTCCTCCCCTCCTATCTGACTCTATCAGGTCTTATCAAGACTGTCTGATCCTTTCTCTGTGGACTAGTTAGGCTACCTTGCCAGGGGAGAGGTGATCAAATAGCCAGCCACTAAGTCCATGTCCATGTCAAAGACAGCCCCTGCTCCCCTTACTAGGGAACCCACTTGGAGACTGAGCTGCCCATCGGCTACATCTGAGCAGGGGGTCTAGGTCCTCTCCATGCAAGGTCCTTGATTGATTCATCAATCTCTGCAGGACACTCTGAGCCCAGATTTTTGGGCTGTGTTGGTCTCCTTGTGGGGGTCTTCTCCCTTCCAGATGATTCAGCCAGTCCTGATGAGACTTGATAGGCTAGGGTCAGATAGAAGGGAAGGAGGTCCTCCCCTATTAGGGAACTAGGGAAAGGGTAAACGGGGAGAAGAGGGGAGTGGGTGTGACTAGGAGACTAGGAAGAGGGTTACAACATGGATGCAAAGTGAATACATTGTAATAAGAAATAAATAATAAAATTAAATGTGGTTTCTGCCTAGCTCTTAAACCTGAAGACATAAAATTCGTTTTACTTTTAAGCATGCAGACTGGTTGGTGGTGAAATAAATGTGTGTTGAAGGAATATCTAGTGAAAATTTTCTATCATTTAGTCACACAAGGGATGACTCAAAATAAATGAAATGCTTTGCCATTGTTGGCTCCTCTTTAGGCCATTCCCTTGCAGCTATATCACCTGTATCAGACAGAAATGAGCACATTCTGACATGTGTGTAAATGTCAATGTATTTTTCCCTATAGATTAGAAAGAAGCAACTTTACAGTTCTATCTAATGAACAGAGCATTACAATCCATTTCCAAACAGGTGATGCCCAGAAACCAGAAGGATATAGTATGTATACTGCAATTATAAAACACTGTCTGGGTATCACTGCTGCAGTGCTGCTACCAGTTATCATAGAACATTTGGACAACCTGAGTTTGCATATGGACATTTGATGTAGCCATTGTCAAAGGGAAGAGCTGTAAAGTTTAAAATACACTATAATATTTTGTATACTTATGTCCACAATAAAATATTAAAAATCTTTTAATATCTTCTGATTAAAAAGGACAAGTGGAAAGACAATTCATTAATTGACTTGTTTTTTTTTTCTAGTGGAAAGTCTGATCCATGTTCACTAGCCATTACACACAGAAAAGCAATGGTGTAAGACATATCTGAAGATATTCATGAGCCCATGAAGTAAGCATGTCATGTAGAAACATAAATGAAGACAGTAACAGACAGATGGATGTTTAAATAATGATATTTGAAAGACGACTACAGATTTAACTGAACTTTTTCTGAATGGCATTACCAGTAAACCAGTTAAAATAACAAGCTCAAGAGTAATTGACATAGTAAGTTCAACCACTATATATTCATGGCATTTTCAGTGAGAGAATAAGTTCAAAACCTGATCTACACAACTGTGATACCATCCCAAAAGGAATCATAAACACAAATCAATAACGATCAATAATAGTAAACACAAATCAAGTTTTAATGGATTAATATAAATGATCTAACATTATAATAAGTATATACAATATGTAATTCTACATACCCAGCAATTAATATATCACTCAGAGGGGTGGAGCTTTTCAAAAGCTGTAAGGAGATGATAATTTAAAACAAAATTTTCTGAATGTATTCATGTTAAATGAATTCGTAAGTGCAATTGGTCATCTTTATTTCAGTATGAAATAATATGGCTTCAAAAAATAGTTTGCAAGACTTGATAAACTTTCAGTTACTGGAACTTTATCGTACTGTTACCTCTCTTTGTTTCTTGATTGTACAATGATTGCCTTCATCCTTCTATAGGTAGAAAGTGACCTATTAATTATTAGTCACTCTATAATTGTCCACATTTATTTCCATCTTCTCTCATTATTTCCCTGTTGGTTGGTATCCATCATTTAAATCCTAATTTGATTGAGTATGAAAGTTTACATTTCTTATGTCTGTCCAACAATAAAGAGAACTCAAATTGTAGGCAGAGTAAAAGTCACCTAATCCTGTGACTAATTATGCCTCAGTTTAATTGCAATCATATTTTTTCTGAATCAATATTCATATTTTAACCTTTTTGTATAAAAAAAATGTCTTCTGATACCAAAAATTGCAACTGGAGTTTTACAATTCCTTTTTCATTTATACAGCATCCAAACTTCTTTACAAACTAGACTCTAAAATTATGAAAACAAAGTATCATTATTTTATGGTTTTACACTTGAACATGATCAAATTCTGCATAGCCAACCAAAAACAAAGTTCTGAACAATTTCAGATTATTTTAGAAACTTATCTGTATTTAATTGCCAAAATGTATTAAATAATTATTGTAAAACATGGGGTCATAAGTTGTGCAAATTAGCTTTTAATCTTAAGTCATATCTCAATCTCTCTTTTATCCTCATGAGAAAGCAATCTTTCTTTCTCGCTCTCTCTCTTTCTCTCTCTCTCTCTTTCTCTCTCTCTCTCTCTCTATATATATATATATATAATATATATATATTATATATATATATATTATATATATATAATCGGTTCCTCCTTTTTTATGTTTCTCCTCCTCATTTTTCTTTCTGTTCCTTCCAGCCAGTGTGTATATCTGAGTGTGTGTGCCTGTGGTTATCCATTTGTCTGTGGTGTATGTGTGTGTGTGTAGTCATGTATGGAACTTTGCTCTTTTTGCTCTTGTCATGATGTATCGCTGTTTAAATGCAATCATCTCTTTTGAAATAAATCCTTCATTTTAGCATTAACTATTACAAATTGTGTGCGCAATGGAGATCACATAATAGACTTAAAAGCTGACCGGCCCACCCACAAAGCAAATGTGATTCAGTGGCGGAGATAGCACATTGCAGCCAACCAGTGCTGACAGATCTCAACAGACTTAAACATATTACACACTTGTGCTTACCCAAGGGATAAATATTTTTCCAGTAAACAAATACTCTCGCTGATTCAATCAACAGGATTAGGTGTAAAAATGTCTTTGGCACTTATCTACATTACTTAATAGTATACTCTAGCAATAAATACCTGTTTTACAGCATTTTAGCAAGGAATCAATTTGTCATTACATTTCATTCTAATGCCATATTCCAACCCAGCCCAGAATGCATTATTGATATGGAAATGAGTGTAATTAGCAGCGTAAATGATCTGTTATTTATGATACCAGTCGGAGCAGTAAATCACCATCAGTTCACTATCATTACTATGCAAATAGAAGGAGACAGTTAATGGTCCATGTGTTCAAAACAGGCCACTTGCTTGCTCATTTGCACATGAAAGGCAAGGGTGAGGGTTTAAGGTAGAGAGGACAGTCCATCATATTGCCACTCCTGGTACTTGGGCTTAATAAAGCCAAGACCCCAAATGAGTCACCAGTTGCCCCCTTCCTTTATATTTTGCCTGGAAATCTAAGGGACAATTTCAAGCTCATTTTGAGTACCCCAATTTGTATAACAGGAAGTGGAAATGATCACTAACAAGCTTGTGTTTTACACTCTAAGAGACATTTCTTTGTATTGTCTTGGGAAAGCACCATAACATTCTCTACTACAAGATAAAATATCATCATTCCCCATGAATTCACTTGTCTTTCCTGCAACTATACTTCATTTTCTCAAACACAGAGAGACCAGCAGTGATTTGAACATACCAGGAAATAAATAAATAAGTAAATGAATAGATAAATAGATTAGTGGATCCCATTGGCAACCATTGCATATGCTAAAAGAAATTGCCCTGCCTTTTCTTCTTAGTTGTTGTTGAATTTTCTAGGTAATAGAGCATGGGAGGTACTTGAGTGCATTAGCTCAAGTCTTTCCTAGTGAAACAGGAACAAAGGCAAGAGCAAAACCTGAAAGAAGGAGGTTGGCTGAGGGCAACCACAGTCTGGAAATTCCTTTCCACTCCAACAGATAAAATAATGTTTTTAAATTGTGGGGAGAAATAAAAGAACTGATAAAGAAAATAAGTGCCTTCATGTTAGAAATGTACATATAAGAAAGAACAACACTCATAATCAGCTGATGGAACTACATCTTTGTACTGACAAATCACATATAAAATCTTGTTGATTGTTAATTTCTTTTAGAAGATATGAATTCAAGAGTGAGTTACAAACTGGCCATGAAGGCCTAATGCTACAGTGAAATGTAGACCTATGATAGAGATCATATTTTTCATATGTCAAAATTTGTATACACAGAAAGAAATTAGACTCATGTCTTAGTTTCTCTTACGAGGTTATAAACTTATGTAAATTACATACTTTTGTTTAATTTCAAAAAACAAAGTTCAGAAGAATGGTTTCCCTATCACATTGTTTGTTTGTTTATTTTTTCAAAATAATCATCCTTCCTGTTCTTTTTTTTCCATATAAACATTTTTTTCTTTTTATTATATACAAGGGGTGGGAAATATTCAAACTGATTAATATAAATGAGGCCAAATGAAGAAAGATTCTTATGATGTAAGAATGTTGGTGATATCAAGGTTGAAACTGGAAGGCTTTAAAACTCTCTAAGGGGAGAACAGCGAAAGCCCCCGCTCCCCAAACACACAGTGTAGTGATGGGCCTATGTTCTCCAAACAAAGTGAAAAGTTTACATTTTTCTTAACAACTTTTCTGAGTTCTCAGTTACTCATGCTTACCTTATCCTTCCTTTTCTTTTTTAAAAATCCTTAAAGAGAAAAGAAAGGTTATGTGACTATCTGAAGCACTCAGTGTATTTAACCAAAGTGATATGTTGCATATCAGAATTTGGGAAAGGGACATTGGAAATTGCTGATTTAAGTGGGATATGGGATATGATTTAAGCAGCAAGCATACACTCCGGTGGCTTGTCCTATACATTATGAACACAATATTATTTTGTATACAATAAACTATGTGAAGAACCTGTCCCAAAGTTTCTGTTTGTCTTAAAATTAAATTAAGTTTAAATAAATAAAGAAAAATAAAACTCTAAGGACAGTGTGAGTTTAAGTTAGAGGTGAGGGCAGGTAACTATTTCCATGCATTATTGTGCAGAGCAGAGCAAATAGGTAAACATTCATTAAGCCTAGAAAAGGCAGAGGAGTCTGCAGACATCTCAGAGAAAGACCAAGTTTAGTCCTAAAAACATTGTAGGAAGTGGCATGATTATCAGAAAGTGTTTTTTGTTCTCTCAGATATCTGTTGGACTTTCATCTGAGGAGACACTGAAACTAGCATAGCTTTAGGAAAGCTATTATAAAAGTTATTAATTTTAAAGATGTGTCAATGGAAATTACAAGGGGTAGTATAGAAACAAGAGTAGCTCATCAGAGCTAGCATTAGCAGCAGGCCCCACAAAACAAGGAAAGAAAGACAGAAGTTAGATAAGTGGGGACCCTTGTAAACATCATTTGCAGTGCAAAGACCAAGAAAATTTCACAAAGAAACCAGAAGAACATATTCCCAACCTCACTTTTTTTTTCACTCTGGTTTCCTGCTTCTCAAATAGATTGTTGTACAAGGAGCTTATCACAAAGGTCACCTTCGATCAATTGGAACAGAGATTGAAGAATCTCTGATTGTAATGGAACTTTGTATAGGGCCATGCACATATAAAGAGATGAACATAGCGGAGATGTTTGTCATCCACATGAAGATAACATCCACATGGTATCATCAAAGCATGATAAAACTTTTACTGGCAAAATTTTAGATATGTTTATGTGACACAAATTATCTTATGGTATTTTAGTTGGATACTATCACTGTTTTCCTCTTACAGACTAGGAAATGGAGGCATAGACAAGTAATTGTCTTGCTGTATAAATCATAATGGTATTATGGCAGTTATGTTCAAAACTCTCTGGTGGTTAAAAATGTCTAACTTAAAAATCATGTGTATGTAATGCCTTTCAATGTGTGACTTGACAAATTCCCAATGTAGAGAATAATTAAAATAGAAATACTTAAAACAGTTAATTGTTATTTGATTTAAACAGGCTAGTGGACCAATGGAATTGATTAGAAGACCTAGGAATAAGCCAACATACTTATGGACACCTGATTTTTGACAAAGGTGCCAAAAACTTACAAAGGAAAAAAAGATAGCATCTTCAACAATGGTGCTGCTCTAACTGGACATGTAGAAAAATGCAAGTAGATCCATACTTATCACCCTGCACTAACCTAAAGTCCAAGTGGATCAAGACCTCAATATAAAACCAGACACACTAAACCTGTAAGAAGAAAAAGTGAGGAAGAGCCTCGAACTCATTGGCACAGGAGCCAACTTCCTGAACAGAATACACAGCACAGGCTCTAAGATCAACAATCAACAAACGGGATCTCATGAAACTGAAAAACTTCTGTAAAGCAAAGGACACTATCATCAGAACAAGAATACAGCCTACAGATTGGGAATAGATCTTCACCTGAAAGAGAGCTAATATCAATAATATGTAAAGAACTCAAGAAGTTAAACAGGAACAAATCAAGTAAGCCAATTAAAAAATATGATACAGAGAATTCTCAATAGAAGACTATTCAATGGCAGAGAACCACTTAGAGAAATGATCAACATACTTAGTCATCAGGGAAATGCAAATCAAAACAACCCTAAGATTTCACCTTACACCCTAGAACCCTGCTCAGATGTAGCCCATGGTAGCTCAGTCTCCAAGTGGGTTTCCCTAGTAAGGGGAACAGGAACTATTTCTGACATGAACTTAATGACTGGCTCCTTTACCTTCCCCACCCCCTGAAGGAGGAACAGCCTTGCTAGGCCACAGAAGAGGACATTGCAACCAGTCCTGAAGATACCTGATAAGCTAGGGTCAGATGGAAGGGGAGGAGGACCTCCCCTAGCAGTGGACTTGGAAAGGGACAGGGAGGGTAGGATTGGGAAGGAATGAGGGAGGGAGCTATGGCTGGGATACAAAGTAAATAACCTGTGATTAATATTAAAAAATAAAAATTAATAAAAAAGAAAGTCTAAGATCAAAAACTCACATGCTGGAGAGGATGTGGAGAAAGGGGAACCCTCCTCCACTGCTGGTGAGAATGTAAACTTTTACAAACACTTTGTAAATCATTCTGGCACTTTCTCAGAAAATTAGAAATAGTGCTGCCTCAACATCTAGCTACAGCACTCCTAGGCATATATCCAAAATATGCTCAAGTATACAACAAGGACATTTCCTCAGCCATATTTGTAGCAGCTTTATTCATAATAGGCAGAATCTGGAAACAACTCAGGTGTCCCTCAATTGAGGAATGGATACAGAAATTGTGGTACATTTACACAATGAAATACTACTTAGAAAATAAAAAACAAATAAATCATGAAATTTGCAAGCAAATGGTGAAAACTAGAAAAGTCCATGCTGAGTGAGGTATCACAGAAGCAGAAAGACATGCAGGTATATACTCATTTACAAGTGAATATTAGCCATAAAATATAGGATAAACATACTAAATTCTGTAGTCCTAAAGAAGCTAAACAACAAGGAGAGCCTTAGGGAAGAAGCTGAAACCTTGCCCAGAAGGACAAACAGGATAGTCATCTGAACAGGGTGAAAGCAATTATAAGAGAGGAGCCTGCCACAGAGAGCCTCTGAAAGACTCTACCCAGCAAGGTATTAAAGCAGATGCTGACACTATTGCCAAACTTTGGGCAGAGTGCAGGGAATCTTATTAAAGAACAGGAAGATAGAAAGACCTGGAGGGGACAGGAGCTCCAAAAGTAGAGCAACAGAATTAAAAAATTTGGGTCCAGGGGTCTTTTCTGAGACTGATACTCCAACCAAGGACTGTTCATGGAGATAACCTAGAACCCCTGCAGAGATGTAGCCCATGGCTGCTCAATCTCCAAATGAGTTCCCTAGTAAGGGAAGCAGGGGCTCTCTCTGAAATGAGCTCAGTGGCTGGCTCTTTGATCACCTCCCCCTGAGAAGATGGGGTGTGGTGCAGCCTTACCAGGACACAGAGAAAGATAATGCAGCCAGTCTTGATGAGACCTGACAGGCTAGGGTCAGATGGAAGGGGAGGAGGACCTCTCCTATCAGTGGACTGGGCAAGGGGCATGGGAGGAGATGAGTGAGGGAGGGCATGATTTAAAGGGAATTAGGGAGGGGGCTACAGATGGGATACAATGTGAATAAATTCTAATAAATAAAAAAATGTAAAAGACAAAAGGTAAGCAATATAATCGTTGCTGTGTATTTCTCCGTCTATTTGTTTATTTGTTTGTTCGTTCATTCATTCATTCATTTCCGACAGTGTATTTTGCCAAGTCACAGACTTTTAAATTCCTTTGTCTGTAACTTTCTCACAGGAGAGGCCATTTGCTCAAGTTCATGGAGAGGCAGAGTCACTGCCTGTCTTTATGTAATTTTACTGTGCTTATGCCAGTAGGTTACTTAAAGTCTCCCTCTTCATGCCACCCTCCCTGGAAATATGAGGAATAAAAGCTCTACTGTCTGTAATAAACTACTACTGCTTAAACTGATTATGAAGGGTAAATACATTTAATAATTAGTGAATTCCATACTTGTATAATAAATTTGAATACTTTTCTCCCTATAGGTAAACCTTAACACTGTTAAGCTTTTGTGAAATGCACTACTGGATATAATTTGCTTTGAAACTACTTTTATTAAAATTCATTGTTAAGTAACCAAATCAGTACTGTAACCAACCGAGAGCCGTAGTCTCTCTCTGAAAAAATAATGGATGCTGTCTCTCCATATACCACACTTCTGGGTCATTATCTGCTAAGAGTTAAATGTAACTTCTGTAAATACTTCACTATTATTATTATTATTATTATCATTATTAGGCAAATTTAGACTTTAACATGTCCAAAAAAATCCCCAAAACACCAATAGCAGTAATTACCAGTTACATTAGCACATTGAGAATTAGTTGATTAGAATCAAATTAGGTCTTCAAATCATCATTGCAAATTATTGCATTCTACTCTCATGAAGCACATTTTGTTTCATTAACACACAGAAGCTGTGGAGAACAGTAGTCTTCTTTTCACTTTTTATTTATTTATTTTTTATGCATCACAATTTATTCACTTTGTATCCCAGCTGCAGCCCCCTCCCTTAGCCTCTCCCAATCCTTCTCTCCCTCTCTTCTCCTATGCCCCTCCCCAAGTCCACTGATAGGGGAGGTCCTCCTCCCCTTCCCTCTGACCCTAGCCTATCAGGTCTCATCAGTACTGGCTGCATTGTTGTCCTCTGTGGCCTGGTAAGGCTGCCTTCACTGAAGCAGAGGTGATCAAAGAGCCAGCCACTGACTTCATGTCAGAGACAGCCCCTCTTCCCCTTTCTAGGGAACCCACTTGGAGACTGAGCTGCCATGGGCTTCATCTGTTCAGGGTTTCTAGGTCATCTCCATACATGGTAATTGGTTGGAGTATCAGTCTCTGAAAAGATCCCTGGGCCCAGATTTTTTTGATTCTGTTGCTCTCCTTGTGGAGCTACTGTCCAGATCTGCTCCTGGTTTCCCTGTTCACTCAAGAATCACTCTTATAATTAATTTGCCTCTTTTCTTCACAAGTTCCTCAGACCAGCAGTGAGAATAGCAAAGGCTACTCATATCTCAAGCCATCTTAAAGTCTCAAAATAGGAACCTATTCTTGAGTTATGCAGCTTTAATTTTTGGTGGGAAAGTTACTTATTATATATAAGCATAATACAGTTTTGGGAGTTATTTTGATTAATACATAGTATTTGTGTATATTTATATGGTAAATCATGACATTTAGATACAGGTGCACACTGAGAAGTAATCAGCTAAAGTTAATTAGTTGGAAGAGCCATAACCTTAAATTTCTGTATTTTTTTAATGATAATTTCATTCAAATTCCTTCTTTGGTTTGAAATACACAGCATTAATTACATGACTGGTACATGCCCCTATTTCACTATGCCACAAAATCTCCTAACATAATTTTCAATGACCTGTTTGTACTTGTTGAGTTCATGCTTTCCTGCCTATTCCTTCCAGCTTCTAGTAACGATTAACTACCCTACCCTGTCCTAACTTCTATGGTATCAACATTTTCTATAGTCCACATAGGACTGAGCTCTTGTGTTAATTGGCTTTCTTTTCCTGATTAATTTTCAATAATATAATGTCTTCGAAGCCCATCCTTGTTAACCCAATTACAGGATTTCGTGCATTATTATAGCTGTATAACATTCCATTGCGCATACATGCCACAGTTCACTTATTCATCTGTCAGCCCTTCTATCCTCCTGGCTATTGTTAATAGTGCTGCAACCAAACAACATATACAGGGGTCTCTTCAGCATTTTGAGTCCACTCTAATTGGGTTCTTATATTAATGAATGTGAAATGTTCCCCCACGGGCTCCTGTGTTTGAATACCTGATGATGTTATTTATTGTTGGTGGTTTGGACCTTAGAAACCTTAGCCATTGGGACCCAGATGAAGAAAGTGGGACACTGAAAGGCAGCCTGGCACCTCTTACTAAGCCGTCCCTGCTCTCTTATCTCTCCAGATGTTAGCGAACAGCTCACAAGCTCTTGCCCTCACTGCCTTCAGGCTGCTCACTGTTGTGCCCACCATTCTGAACTGCGCTTTCAAACTGTAAGCCAAAATTTCCTGCCCCAAGTTGTTTCTTGTTAGGTAATTGATAAGGATATACTGATAAGAGGTGGAAACTGAGCAGTGACTCACTGAAGCTCAGCATAGGTGTAACTGTAGTTTAACAAGAAACCACCACACTATTCCTCACATTGCTACATCCCCACCGTCAGAGCACACGAGGTTTCTCATGTGTAGATAGAGTATCATTTACAGAAAAAATAAATTATAAAATTATAACTTTCAACAATGTAAGTTTTTAATAATAGAAATCACATAAAATAGTGTTATCAATTGTGGACATGAAATTCATTTAGTAGTTATAAAGAAAGAAACTTGTCTCCCATTAGATTAAAAAAAAATCTTTAGTTTTACTAAGACTAAGGTTTTTAAAACGTGAGAAGATTCTGAGCTAGTTTTGAACTTCTTTTTCCTACTAGAAATTAAACATGAATTTGGAAAAGGCAAAAGTGTCAAATCATCTGCTATTATAGACAAAGATATTGATATTAAAACATCAGCATATTATAAAAATTTTCAAATGGTATCTCCTTAAAACAATTCTAAGATATTATATTTCTCAGCCACACAGCAAGTTCTCAATAAGACTTATCCAAGAAAAAAAAAGTAGTTCTTTTCAAAAGTATTGTTTTAGAACTCTCCAGAGTGTTGATCTGTGTACAGACAGTTGGCAGTAGAGAAAGCATGTGTGTATCGGAAAACCTTATCTGTTATATCTCGCTTGTACACTAAATAGATAGGAAGATATGAGAATGTTGAAACTGACAGATTGAACACTTTGAACTCTCTAAACTTTGTGGGGGTAAGTGAGTGCGTTCATCAGCAGCTCGTGCTTTCTAGGCTCTCAGTGTGTGCTTATGTATAATTCTGTCACGCAATCTGGCTGTTATTTAAATAAGAAAAGAATTCCCAAAAATATACTTTAAACCGCAGGATTATTTTTTTTCTACTCAGTGATTAAATTGTATTTCAAGAAACCAATAGTTCATAAAAATTAAATGAAGCAAAGTGACTCAATCACGTGACTTTTTGTTCCAATTTCTGCACCTATTCATGGAAACAATATTTTAAAAATATTTTACTCTTTGGTAGGAGAATAACCATCCCATAACAAGAGTTGATGGTGTGGCTTTGTAGCCATGGGTTCAGAAATGCTACCTTTGAATTTCTAGGAACCAAAGTCAAGTAATTTTTAATTCAAATCTCTCACAAGTACATGAGTGTAAGTGATTTCACATGTCTGGTTATGTCTTGAGTCAGAGGTTCTGGGAGTTATAGGAAAACATTTTCCTATAACTTATTTAGAAAACATTTGGAAAACCCACAAATATTCTACATCCCAGAATGTTAAAGACTGAGTATAAGGGCTAGATTTTATATTTCTCCTGTATTATGTATCTATTCCATACACAAAAGAACTGTACAAAAAATAAAAATATTCCTGACACATAATATCAAGTGACTTAAGAATATGTGTGAAGGAATTATTAAAAGCAAAACAATTAGAATGGTTTAAACCAAGGCTTAGAATCATGAAAAGATCCCGAGCTTTCATACAAATACTTAGATACAATCCCCTTAAGCTTCAACTTCTCAAAGTGAATCTTACATAATCTTATGTAAGTGTCATAGACAAAAAAAAAATGTTCTGAAATCTCCTTTAATGTGCCATCATATAACCATTTTCAGTGATAAAACGGATGGCTACGAGTGCTCACTCCTTTTGTAGAGGACCAAGTTCAGCTCCCAGAACCCAGATCTGGCAGCTCTCAACCACCTGTAACTCCAGCACTGGAGGACCCCGATGCCTCTTCTAGCTGCTTCTAGCAGACTCAGGCAAACACACACACACACACACACACACTCCACAAATACACACGTGTATACATAAATAAAAATGAAAGTACCTCTCTAAAAACCTCAACAAATGCCCATATTCTTTCATCTAAAATATACTTGAAACTATTTTAATTCAAAACTTACTTACCATCTAATTAAATGTTTACTATTTATTCATCCATATTTTCCTAATAGAAAGGAACATTTATTCTCATGATAATTTATTTTTTTGCTACACGTTTAGAAGAGGAAATACATGAGCAGAGAAAATGAAGATGGATGATCCCAATGTCTCATTAGGCCTCCTCACTTTCTCATCCTCTATGCTGACTTCCAGGAGAAAACTCTTCTAGCCCCATTACCACAGATCTGGTCTCCAAATACTCTTTTCCTAATTAAGAAAGCATTAGAGCAATTGCCATCTCTTTGAATAGCCTCCAAACCTTAAACACTATGGCTTAATGTCAAATTTTGTCACTACAATAAATCCTGGGCAGCACTTATGGAAGGAAGGGAGAAAAAAAAGCTGCCATCTGAACATGCATTTATTCTGAATCCACAATGTGGTATTTACTGAAATGCTAAATTGTTGATCTCAAAAGACTCCTCCCTGTTAATTATAAAATAATTAACATGAATTATCATTGTTCTTCCTACCAGAAGAAAACAGAATAAATAAAGAGCAAGATTTCAGCAAGTCTGTACTTGTTGGAACAATAACATTCACAACGTTACTGATAAAACCTGACATTTATTGAGTACCTACAAGTTCCAAGCTCTAGCTGAAATATTTTTTAATTTGATCACTTTGTCTCTTAAGATAAATATTAGTATTATTTGTATAAAAATATGCTTCTAAAATTATACCTCAGCAAATGTCTACATATAGGACTTCGTCCCATGGCTCTCTGCCTTCAATGTTTTAGGTTCTAAACATTATGCCTTTGATACCAGATACATCACCTTAGCACTCATAAATTTATCTTTAAAAATTCTTGCTAGACAAATAAAAGAAATAATGACCCATTGGAATGTTATAGAAATGTCTCAGATATTTCAGAACTTAAAAATCCTTCTATTTTGAGACTGTTGCTCAATAAATGGGAAATTTATTATAATGTTCCAGACAATAAAGTAATTATAAACATAAAATCAGAAAGATATGCCCCAAACCCTATCAGTCATTGTATATAATACAGAGAAGCCCAGAAATTGATGAATGAATTAATATATTCAAATTCTGGAAAAAGTTTCTAGTCAACACCGTGAGAAATATAAACAAGCCATGGTAAATAAAAATCTTTAGAAAAAGCAATCACTAAAGCTTAAAATCAAATTGAATCTATCCATGCAGAAGCTAAGAAGTTTACATCACTTATAAATCACATACTGAAAATAATAAATATAGAATAGTTTGACAACTAAAAGACAGAAAAAATTAGTGAGCAACATTATCTCCAAGAAGCCATAGCTGACAGGAGTCAAACAAAATAAGAAAAATACATTAACATGAAATACTCAGTTCACTTACATGGACAGTGATCCTAGGCTCAGGAGAACTGTGCTAATAATCCCTCAAAAGTCAGAAGAATGAAAAAGAGGAATCACCACTTCGTATCTTCATGATAATCTTTGCCTCCCCAAGAATTTATTTCTTCTTCATGAGGCTTAGATTCGCTAAGTGTTTTGAAACTTTTATATAATAAAGTTTTATGCAAAATCCATTTGCCATTTGGACATACAGAGATAAAATACATAAGTGATTTATAAACATTTTCAGCTAAGAATGGAAGCTAAGTTTACTCAGTAGCACTGAAATCACATTTGTCTGTAAAATATTTTAGGAATTATTAACCCACTTGGAGACTGAGCTGCCGTGGGCTACATCAGTGCAGGGGTTTTAGGTTATCTCCATGACGCTTCTTGGTTGGAGTATCAGTCTCTGACATGAACTCAGTGGCAAGCTCTTTGATCACCTCCCCCTGAGGTGGTGGGGGGCAGCCTCACCAGGCCACAGAGGAAGACAGTGCAGCCAGTCCTGATGAGACCTGATAGGCTAGGGTCAGAGGGAAGGGGAGGAGAACCTGTCCTATCAGTGGACTTAAGGAGGGTCATGGGAGGAAAAAGGGAAGGGAGGGCGGGATTGGGAGGGCACGCGAGAGGGGGTTACAGCTGAAATACAAAATTAAATAAATTGTAATAAATAAAAGTAAATAAATAAAATTTATTAACCATGTATATATCAAAGTCCAGGTGCATTACATATTGGATAAGGTATGGCACTATTGGGTTAAACTGCTTGTATTAACTCTACACATTTTTAATTTTATGAACTTTCCCTTATTTTTAGCCAAAGTTAGTACTCAATCCATTATCTCTCAGTAATACTCAAATTTTCCACACTTAGTCATGTTAATTATGTTATAAGAAACCAAATTAAAAATTCTTTGTGTAGCCGGGATTCTGAATGTTTAAGAAATTAACATAAAGAGAAACTTACATATTCCTGATTTTGTTGACTCTGGCTCGTAAATTCTTTCAAAATCTTAACAAAAGCATAAGAAATCACAAGTAGTCATCTTTGTAAATTTTTTGAAAAAGTTAGCCCTCCCCCCTTTTTATGTTACGGGGCACCAATAAATATTTTTTAAATGATTTGTTTTAAATATACAGCATCATGAAATGACCCTGAGAGTCCACCTTACCCCCATAGGTTATCTGTAAAATTTAAGTCAGCAATTCCACAAGCATAGTTGGAATTGGCAAACCTTTTCCCGAGCAAAGAGGCTATAACTTATTCAGTCTAGAAATGCTGAATTTTTACCACTAAAGGCATCAGGTAAAGAATGAAAGCTGGCAGAATATACCTGAGACAAGAATAGGGAGAAAACAGAGAAACACTAAAGCCAAACAAAGAACAAAACAAATGTGTTGACGTCGAGGAAAAAAAGCCAAATTATATGCAATATATTGACTAGAGTAAGAGTACTAGAGTCCTGTCATTTGGCTTAACTATAGGGTCTCGGGGTAAGATAAATTGTTAAAAGAGGATTCCACAAAGCCAAAGAGCAAAGCCAAAGCAGAAGAAAGCCTGCAGAGCGCCCTCTTCAGTGGTCCTTATTTTCCATTTACCCACATCACCCATATTCCTGAAGCCCGGCAGTGGTGGTGCACGCCTTTGATTCCAGCACTCGGTAGGAAGAAACAGTTCGATTTCTGTAAATCTGAGGCTAGCCTGGTCTACACAGTGAGTCCCAAGACAGCCAGGGCAGTTACACAGAGAAACCTTATCTTGGAGAGGACACAAGCACTTCAGTACACACTGACTGGACATCACTCCAGTTCCAGGGACCATAGCGTTTACTTTATTATGGGGTTGTTTTCCAGCTCCACAATGGCAAAGAAACGTGACATTATCAGCTGGGGCGCGGACTGCTATTAAATCCTCTGGTGGCTCACGCAGCAATTTCTGAGGTCTGAAAATCATACTAACTACTCTTCAGGTTTGGTTGTTGTTGCTGCTGTTAATCTGATAAAAGGCAAAGGAAGTGATACAATAAACTGAGCTTCTTATGTACTTTACACTTCGGTTGTAAATGTTAAGTTTTTAGGCGAAAACCATTCTTCTTCCTGATTACCACACATTCTCTCACTCAACACGCTGATGTGATCTCTGCATTCTTTCTCGGGATGTCTCGGCGGATTGCACAGAGTACCCCATGGTCGAGTAAATGCCGAATCCTCATGTTTTCTTCTCCAGGGCTTTCTGACTCGCTCCTTGTGCCTGGGAAACACTGCACTGAATCTACTACAGTTTTTGAAACACACAACTGTGTTTCTTGCCCCCATGTATCTTAATCCAGTGGTTTTCCAATTGGCGTATCCTTTCCTTTCTTCATGTGATTAGGTAATGTGTTCCCGGAGACCTGCCTAAAACCACAACTCCTTCTCCAAGCCAATCTGACATTGTATAGTAATTTATGGCGTCTTGAGAAGGCCAATTCTTTTACTCATTTTGCTTAATGACATCCGGGGGCATAAGTTGAACTTACACAACATCTTATTTCATGAGTTTTTGCTGTGGTTTGCAGGGTTTCATCCATGACACTAATGTTAGAACTGCTTATTAGCATCACTTGGAGGCCAGGGAAAATGAGCTTGGGAACCAGACTTAGATGCTACCAACTTCATATTACTTGGTAAGTTAGTAACTGTTTCCCAACTAAAATTTCTACCAGCACTTAAAAGGCAGTGGGCAGAATCAGTCGTTATAATGAAAGCCCAAGGTGAAGGACAATGTCCCTTGTGTCCTGTGTTTGATTGCTGAAATATCTTTGATGCACAAGACATGTAACGTGAAATAGGGGCTTTAAAACTATTGAATGAATAACTATGTTTTTTAAAGACATGTGGATACATGATTAGCGTGTTAAATTACTATAACCTTAACTCCCTGAAATGATATTACTTAATTAGCACTGGTTGAAATAAAATGATTAATAATGTTAAGGAAACTTAATTACAGGATACTTGAAAAATAAGAAAAACTTACTACATAAAGAGTTATATCTTTATTACATATTTTCTAAAGGTGAATACTTGCATCCTGATTTTCACTCTAAGGAAAAAGAATGATTCAGAACAAATAATCCTTTGTTATTGTACCATGCTCAAACCAAAAAGTCTAGAGATCCCTAGAGACTAACTATAGAGATTAACCTGTTTATTAAAAAGTGAAAATATTCTGTAAAAATCACCTATAATTTCAATAATTTAATAAATATTTTCCCTCTCTGTCTTCCATATACATACGTACTTTTAACAGAGTGCAGGTAGCATTTGTATTCTCCTTTTTGTATTACAAATTATATGAATGTCTGTACTTAATGTATTTTTCACATTAGCTTTATATATTTTTTCACATTTACAACAAGATCTGTTTCCTGTGCTAAATTATATATTTCACTGAAATGACGTATCAAGTTTATTTCAGCAGTTCCTCATTAGTAAATGTTTAGAAAGCAATGGTACAGTGACTTTTAGAAACTACTCACCATGAGCCTTCTGGGCACAAAGAACAAACAAATCCTGCCTGCCAGTGCAGGTAGCTGTTTCAGAGAGAGAATGTTGACTACATGTTTTGCTTTCTCCAATGTGTTTTTTCTGCAGTTTCCTGTTGTTTTGGAAACCTGAGTTAGCATACTGAGTGTCAAGTTAGTGAGGATTACTTATTAATCAAGAATGGTTTCAATCACTTGTGTCCCATTTAAACAACAGATAGAAAACAGCCATTTCCTTATGTTGCATTATCAAGAATTTTTTAGAAAATAGTGTATCCTTAAATATAAACTATGCTAGTGGAGAGGATGTGGAGAAAGGGGAACCTTCCTCCATTGTATGTGGTAATGTAAGCTTGCACAACCACTTTGGAAATCAATCTGGCGCTTTCTCAAACAATTAGGAATAGAGCTTCCTCAAGATCCAGCTATACCATTCCTAGGCATATATCCAAAAGATGCTCAAGTATACAACAAGGACATTTGTTCAACCATGTTTGTAGCAGCTTTATTGGTCCCTCAATGAAGGAATGGATACAGAAATTGTGGTACATTTACACAATGGAATACTACACAACAATTAAAAACAAGGAAATCATGAAATTTGCAGGCAAATGGTGGGATCTAGCAAAGATCACCCTGAGTAAGGTATTCTAGAAAGAGATAGACACACATGGTATATACTCACTTATAAGTGGATAGTAGACATATAATATAGGATAAACCTACAAAAATCTGTATGCCTAAAGAAGCTAAGCTGGAAGGAGGATCCTGGGTAATATGATCAATCCTCACTCAGAAAGGCAAATGGGAGGAACATTGGAAGAAGAAGAAAACTAGAAACAGGACAGGAGCCTACCATGGAGGCCCTCTGAAAGACTCTCTACCCAGCATTGTATCAAAGCAAATACTGAGATTCATTAACAAAATTTGGGCAGAGTGCAAGGAATCTTAGGAAAGAAGGGGGAGACAATAAGACCTGGAGAGGACAGGAGCTCCACAAGGAGAGCAACAGAAGTAAAATATCTGGGCACAGGGGTCTTTTCTGAGACTGATACTCCAACCAACGACCATTAATGGAGATAACCTAGAACCCCTGCTCAGATGTAGCCCATGGCACCTCAGTCTCCAAGTGGGTGTCCTAGTAAGGGGAACAGGGACTGTCTCTGACATGAACTCAGTGGCTAGCTTTTTGACCGCCTCCCCCTAATGGAGGAGCAACCTTGCCAGGCCACAGAGGAGTACAATCCAGCCAGTTCTGATGAGCCTGGATAAGCTAGGGTCAGGGGAGAGGGGAGGAGGACCTCCCCTATCAGTGGACTTGGAGAGGGGAATAGGAGGAGATGAGAGAGGGAGGGTGGGATTAGGAGGGTGGACAGAGGGGCTACAGCTGGGATACAAAGTGAATAAACTGTAATTAATATAAAAATTTTAATAAAAAGAAATAGTTCTTGAATATATATATATATATATATATATAAACTATGCAAACAGATTTTCCAAATTGAATATACTTAATAACTTTGCAAGTCACACATTGTATTGCAGTAAGGATAAAAAATTACTACAATATCAACTTCTTAAAGTGACATTATTTAGTAAACACTGGCTAAAATAAAGAGTTGACTGGTTTTTCAAAAGATGAAATAGTACACCTAACACAAGTTTTCTGGTTATTCTTTTACCCTCCTCTTTGCTGGGTGTTTTACACTGATTCATAACAATGATTACCACAGTCCTGGAAACTAGACAATACTCCACTGTAACAAGTAACTCTTAAATTCAATTCATTACCAAACAAATCTAAATAAATATTGGTAAGGAAAAAGTAAGGACATTATTTGAAAAGCTGTGAGTATATACATAGAAAACTGCCAGAAATTCCAGTGAAAACTGAAAATTAACAAGATTTTTCACTATGACTGAAAGGAATAAGACAACTGTACAGAAATCACCATGTTTCCATGAAGAGTTAGGCAAGAAAGCACATCCATAAGCTGTAAAATAGATAAATGAAATAAAAACTACTTATAATTTAATCTGTAACCTTTATTGAACAAATAGAACTGAGGAAATGAAATATCCAAATATTAATCTCAATCCTATAAACACTCACTCACTTCCTGTAAATCTATACAGTAAATGAAACTTACAATCCAAAGCATAGAACCGTCAATGACAGGAAAAGAAATCTATGAAATAGTTCCTGATGATATTCTGATATACTCATGCATTAGTGTCAAGTACAGTCACCGTCAGAGAGGCCCACTGAACCAACTAAGCCATGCCCATGTGTGCTGACAGAGACCGAAGCGCCAAGCACAAGGCCTGCCGGTCTGCACCAGGTCCTTTATGAATATGTTATGGCTGTTAGCCTGGTGCTTTTGTTGGACTCCTAAGAGTGAGAGCAGGTGCATCTCTGACTTTTTTTGCCTACTCTCGGGACTCTTTTCCTCCCATTGGGCTGCCTTGTCCAGTCTCGAAAGGGAAGGTTTAGTTTTGTTTTATTGTATCGTGTTTTGTCCTGTTTGCCTGTCATCTCATGGAGGCTTGCTCTCTTCTGAAGAGCAAATGAAGGAAAAATAGATCTAGGAAAGAGTAGAGCTGAGGGGGAGCTGGGAGGAGTGAAAGGAAAGGAAACTGTGGTTATGATATATCATGTAAGAGAAAAATCTATTTTCAGTTTTTAAAAAAAGAATCATAATTTGGTAAATGGATGCTATTGGACCAGATATGACATTTGAGAGATTGAAATTATCATTAAACCATTAGAAAAACTATGCAAGAAAAGTCATTACATTTATGAAAAGTTAAACACTGTGATACTGGCCAAAATCCATTGGCTTTCAAGCTGCCAAAATCTTTTATACTTTATGTCTTATCTATTCTTATATTATTATAGCAGATATGCCAAGGAAAATTTCAAGTCTTCATAAATGATTATTGATAAAATGAATCACAAGTACCATTCTTCATGAAGTAGAAATTAGTGCTATGGAGAATTTCATGATAAGCTAACTTGTTTCAAATTCAAACCCAAGGCTTCAGATTTGGCCTGAAATATTCATAAGAATTTATTATAAAAAGGTACAATTAAAATAAAAAGGTGCTTTCTTCTGTGGTCTCTAGGGATCGTATCAAGGTGTCTCAGTTAAAGGCCCACTTTTAATGCATAAGAACATACAAGAGATTTTACTGCATGCGTCAAGTATAATTCTCTGCCCTCTTTTGTGTGCCCAACAGAGATGATTTCCAAGGGAAAAGACTGTACAGGACAGGCATGCAAGTGAGATTTCAGGATGCATTCCAAAGAAATGTCAATATAATTAAGAAAATCAAACTACTCATAAACAACAGTTAAAAGATTAAGTTTGACCTCACATCTGTTAATCACTCACAGTGTTAGAAAACATTGCCATTTGTTATCCGTAAAGCCAAAGAACAAATGGATAGACTCTACCCAGCCATGTGTACAATCCTCCCTTGCTTGTTCACAGAACATTGCACCACAGTGGGAATGTGGATGTTTCTGTCTGTACTCTGTAACATATAAAAGGTATTAACTTTCACTAATAAAAAGGAAATACTGAAAGGGAAAGCTGCTTCTGTTTGTACATAAACAACAGGCATGGGAATTCAATGCTGAAACCTAGGAGAAGCCAGGGAACCAAACTAATGGGCTTAAGCCACAAAAAAGATGTGTGCATGGCTCAGTTACGTGAAAACGGCTATTAAAATATCTGACATGGCTCTAGCATATTTTCCTTTGCCGGTGTATTGTCATTTACGCGTCCCAGAATTTGGTCATTATTCATAGTATTTGTTAGGCTCTTTATTTGCTCTCAGAAACTTTAAGCATCTTATGCTCCCAGTTTCTCGTTCTTGACATATTTGGAATCTTGTAGTGACAGAAGGTATTCTGCTCTCCCACGTCCATGTTTAACCTCATTGTCCAGAACAATTCTTCCCTCTGAATATATCTGAGGTAATTTAACTTATTTCTGTTCAGGGTTGGTGCATATCATTGACTTAAAATGATTTTTAAAGAGATAGCTTATCCCATTTTCCTGGAAATCATTCACCTATTTCTTTTTGAAAGGGTATGACCTCCTTACTGTGGTATGGCACAGGGCATCATCACTGTGTGTGATTTTGAAAGAGATTTACATGCAGATTAATTTTATCTTAGAAGTGTAATTTGTCTATTGTTAAGTTTAGTGCATATTAGTCAACCAAATGCAACTAGCAGTATTATTTTATCAGCAATGACAGACACCACATGACATCTGAAATTCTGATGAGTCAAAAAATAATGTTTATAAGAGAAAAAAAAGTACTCAGAAGAAAGCAGATTCAACTTAATTCATCTTTTTTCTTACAAGAATTAAAATGTGCTTAATCTAGAACTTTCTCCTGCAACATAATTATAGTACCACCCTAAATTACAACTCCATATTTTCCCTAATCAAATTTTAGGAAGTTTCACAGGTTTTTTTTCATTGTTTTTAATCTCTATTACTGTTATTTATATTTACTGACACTTCTATGTACACTGTATTAGTAATTCACACTGCATTGGCTTTTGACTTAAAAGTACCAGATTCTGTACATTGAACTGAGATAAGCATTGAAAGTGTTATTCACAAGCATAAGATATCCTCATATGGTGCCAAGCTTGAATAAACCTTTTCACCACTATAAATTCTGTATTCATAGAAAATTTCTCACTGCTATTAATGTATACCATTCTCACTATAGACCTTTATAGTAAGTTTAGATTATGTGTATATTTTTATATGTTTATCACAGTGTATACCTTTTCTCGGCTGATAAGAAATCTGCCAGGCAAGTTGTATACACCATACCGGAAACTGAAGCATAAGATTAAATTATGAGACCAGCCAAATACTCTACTCCACGCTGACTTGAATTTCATGTCTTCATTCTTGCCTCAGTATTCTGAGTCCTGTTATCACGGATAAGACACCATGCCTTCCTTTCTATGTGTGGATATGCATATATACATGCATATGTGTGTGTGTGTGTGTATTTCTGTTTTATGTAAATCCATCTTTTATATATTAAGGAAAAAAGCCTGAGGGAACATTGTGGGTTGTAGTCTGCTGATCAGTTGCCTGTATGTTTGAGGCTGACCAGTAGAAGCAGGACGTCTTACATAACACCACTATTCAGAATATCTAACAGCAGACTTCACAATGCTGAGGAAATGTCTTGTATCGTAGCTTGTTGCCTACAGACTAGCAAAATAATAGAGAGAGCCGAGAATTTAGTGATATGCAGTTTTACACTTAATAGCCATATTTATAATATAAATTAAAAACTGTAATTCATGGTAGTCTTTACAAAGTCTCTATTTTATTAGAGAAAATTCCATTTGTTTTGATAAAACTATCTAATCTTATTACATCTGTTAGTTAGTAAATGCTAAATTGAGTTGTTCCTATATCCTCATAACGCTGATACTTAGAAAATGAGAGAAAAATTCTGAATAAGGGAGAACAATACATGTTTGTAGTTCTTTTAGCTTGCGAACTGTTTGCTGAGGAGGTCATGAAAGTAGCTGTCTCCCTGCAGTTGCTCAAAACTACAAAGACTCAGAGTATGAATAAGTCAGAAATGTACTGTGGCATAGCAGAAAAGTATTTCAGAGGTAAATTGGCTTTTGAGATGTGTTTACTAAAGAAAAAATTAATGATAGCTTCTAGCTATATTTAATAGTGATAAAAAATAATTAACCAAAGTTTTCAACACTTGATACTCAGTAAAAGGCAGTAAGTTAAACTGCCTTAGAATGAAATTAAATACTGAGTTGAGATAAACATAGCTTAGTCTTATGCAAAAGCTCTCTCTTTAGCTACCATCATAACATGTTGTAGTTGGATAAAAACAAACTTACATTTTTATCAGAAAACTGGAAATGAGAATATAGCAGTTCCTTTTTCATTCTCTTCCTTAGTTAATAAAGTTTAATTTAGTATTAAAATTAACACAAGCCTAGTTCATCTCCTACAGTGTTTTTAATAACCCAACTGTACCATACAAATAAGTTAAAATATAACTAGAGATCACTTATTTAAAGAACTTTGCAAAATTAAAAACTTATTAACTGCAATGTCTGAAGTAATGTCCCAATATTTTCCAACAATTAAGCACAGCTAAACTTCAACCATGTAGCCAGAATACTATACTTCAGACTGAGGCATGCATTCCTTTCATTTCTGTCTAGTTGCTACAGGGCACAGCCATTCATATCTACAAAGCCTGCTGGATTTACATGTGAGGGGGACTAGGTTGAAATGAAGGCTGCACCACAGGACAAAGCATGGGCACAACAGGACAGAACAAGAGCAGGATTGTGGGCGGCGCCTCTCCTACACTGCGCGGGCTGCAAGTGTACACTTCTTTTTCAGATATTTGTCTGGGCAGTTACTATTATTCTTTTTGATGTAGGAAATAAATGGATAGGGGCGAAGAGAGGTCTCAGGAACAGGGTAGGAAGCTATGTGTGGAATGAAGGGGGAGGATGATGGGAAGGAATAATTTAGGAAGGTTTTCTAACCATACAGTCTCAGTGACTGTTCACACTTTATTCACATGTACACTCTCTAACCCACAGGAAGACTTTAAGGCCTGTGACAAAGTCAGTCTTCTAAAAAAATTTAAAGTAAGATGTCCATGACACTAAAAAGATAAAAATGAATAAAAATACAAAGGATTTGCCTCTGATGCCTTTGCAGAGACTAGGGGAAAATATTTGTATCCATAATTGTTGTTCTGAAAGTACAAATTATTTACAAATTACTGTGTACATAACAGCTATGTGAGTGAATGGGAGTTAAAACCAAGAATAAATTCAACATTTAATATGTAAGTTGGTGAAATTTAAAAATACTTCAGGCTGTCTTTATAGGAATTCATAGCACCATGCTACGGAGAAATGAAAAGTGAATATTTCACTTAAGAGATAAGAATCTGATGACATAGTATCAGATTTAAATTATGTATGACTTGTAAATATATATACAGCAATATATAAATATATGGTGCAATTTGAAATACAAACATGCCTAAGTGTGCAATGATTTGCACACCAATTGCTTTCTGTGACATATGTCCAAATGCCGAATATAATAAAACAAGAGATGTAATTTTTTTAAGATTTCAACTTCATTTATAGAACAAATCATAATTCTTTTATCTAAAAATTCATCAGGCAATACTACAAATATATTTCTTAAACATTTAATACAATTAATACATTTTAATACAAAATAGTTCTGTCAAAATTTTTGTATATTTGTTTATTTATTTATACAATATTCTGCCTGTATGTGTGCCTGCAGGCCAGAAGAGGGCACCAGAACTTATTATAAATGGTACGAGCCACCATGTGGTTGGTTTCCCCCTCTATGTTATATCTTTAATTATTGGTATAAACATGAGAGTCTAAGATAAAAAGAGAAAACATATGTTCAAACTTGGAGGCGCCCATTTTTATATATTTCATTTAAATAACTTAAATAAATGTTCTTATAATCTATAAACAAAAATTATGGGCTGGTGATGTGGCTCTGTGATCGCTAAGCATGTGTAAGACAGACAGACAGACAGACAGACAGATAGATAGATAGATAAAGAAATTGACAGACAGATAATAAAAGGTACAGGATTCATACTCATCTGACTAGAGGACTAAAACCTGAGGTAAAGGTTATGGTATTATGAAAAGGCCATTTGTTTTAAAATACAGTTTCCAACTCTATAGCTGTTAGTTTCTATATCTTCTTCTGTCTATACTTCTCTGACATAGACTCCAACTCTGCATATCTATTATAAAAAAGACATGCACAATTTCAAGCTAGACAAAATTTCATCTTGGAGGAGGAAGTTGGGCATAAAGTCACCCATAGCTTCTGGGAAATAAAGAATCAGTTTCCTTTAGGAATATGTCCCCTGGTAGGTTGACCATTCTCCAATGCATGGCCACACACAGTATAAATTGTACTCAATGATTTTGTGTTGCTTTGCTTTGTTTGTTTTCTGAGAACACAATGTTGGTTAAGTATGGAAGGAAGGTGAATCAGGGAGAAGTTGGGGGAGAGTGGGAGTTTATGATCAAAATACAATGTATGAAGTGCTCAGAAAATTAATAAAACATGTTTAGAAAAACTACATTGGTGTCCCAACTAAGGCCAGAAGGAAACAATATGTACAAAGGACTTTGATAACAAAATAAAGGAATACAAACTTCCCCCCTCTACAACTAAGATATTAAAATTGAAGCTCCAGAGACTGAAGATAAGTGGTTAAGAGCAATGGCTGCTTTTCCAGACTGCCTAGATTCGATTCCCACCATCCACATGACAGCTCACAGTATCCACAATTCCAGTTCCAGGGACCCACTATCCTTTTCTGAACTCTGCAGGCATTAGGCACACAAGCGGTGCACAGACATACATGCAGGCACAACACCAATACACATAAATTAACAAATTCAAAAATGCAGTTACAGCTATGCCTATTAATTATGATACTTATAGAGCAAAAGCCAAAAAAAAAACATGAGTACCACTGTGTTAGGTTCAATGGAGTTTTTTAAAGTGTATTTATCTTATTGATATCTATCAATTTTTATATTGGCGTCATTTATATTTTGTGAGCTTTATGTTAAGTAATTTATCATCTCTAGGAAAGGCAAGTTTGGACTGGATTTCAATATATCCTTACAGTTATATCATTGTACTACTGGTCCTGCTTGGGTTATTTCAAATTGCAAAATGTATCTACCTACATAGCAAAGATATACATACAGACATTGCTTAAAGCAATCAAGGAATGTAAGCTTAATTTTACCAACAAGGCAAAATATTCAGGAGAGCATTTTTCAAATTTCCCAAGCCACTAAAAGTGAAATCAAAGCTTCTGTCTGTCCTCAGATTCAACACTGTATTGCTTAACTTCTGTGACTTAACTGTAGTGAGACTTAGGCGGGAACTGTCTCTCTTCTTTTCTACTGAGGAGACAGATTAATTTAAGATGGTTTGTCTTTCACACAACCCCAGACAAGCTGCCAGACTGAGAGCTCTGATGAATATTTAGTGGGAAGGTGTCCATTTGAATAGGCACTTATTATCTGAGGGTCTTTCCCTCTGCGGTGAAATATTGCAAAGAATCTGTGGCTAGACCACAGACAGTGCTAGTATTTTATGAATATATATATAAGCCTTTTGATTTATGAGTACCTACGGAACGTTGAAAATTGTGTCAACAATAAATAATTTTGTCTGTTATTAAAATAGCTTAATGATGCCACGAATCTTTTAGGAGAACTCTTCATTAATTAAACTTTCACTCCTAATGGGTATAACTATAATCTGTTAATATCCATGTCTCCTGCATGACTAATAGAGGAGCAAATAGGAGCAGCAACATAATCAGACACTGTGAGAAGCATTCTATCTGTCCTTAGTACGTCACTCCTACTCTCTGGATCTGTTTCAATTTCAACAACAACAAAAAAGTCACACTCAATTCATAAGATTTGTTTTGAGCTACAGCTCTCTGACTTACTCTGTTTTACATTCTAAATCTCAAGAAAAAAAGGCCATTTCTCAACAGTCATTTTAGAGAGGAAAAGACATGTAATGCACATCATTGAAATATTTTAAAAATGCCAATATTAAGTCACTAAAGTGCAATTACTTTCCTGTAGGTGAATCTGCTCCAAGTAAAATACATTAGGACAATTTTTGATCCCTCATTATTTGAGTCTACATGATAACCTAATGGAAGATGCTGACATATCTGACATTGTTGACCCTGTTATCTTGATCTGTGAATGAAGAAGGAGTTTTACAGTAATAATGTATCCTTATTCCTATTTAACCTCCTCAAAAACTCAGTCATCTTCAATGTGTTCCTCTTCAACAAAATAATTGCTTCCAAAGATGTGTTGTTTCAATCACTCAGTTCTCATTAGGTGATCTTATGAATTCTTTTGATCTGGGCTATCACTCATGTTCCGATCATTCCCCAATTCATCACCAAAATTCCCAAATTACTTCAAGCCCAGGCCTTGCATCCAAGCTCAGTCTTACATCTTCAGCTGAGATATATACATATATATATATATATATATATGTTTATATATATGGATGATATTCTTAACCACAGCAATATCTGAGTCATAAATTGTTATCCTTCTCCTTATATTCCTAATAATAACCTCATTTTCTCAGTTTCAATAGAAAACTATTGGCAATGATGAAACCTTTCTGTACCACATTGTCCACTATGATAGTCACCATTGTATGATTAGTATGTGAACTGCAGCAACTAAAAAAAAAATGAATGAAAAAGTGAAACATTCAATTTTGGACTTTTAAATACCTTCACCAAAAAAAAAGTGATGTCTACTCCTTTAGTGCCACTCTCACCAACAGAGAGGGACAAGACTGAAAAAGCTTATATAGGAGCAGAAAAAAAAAGGAATTTTGTAGCTTAGATAAAACTTTCAACTTACTTTTTTATCTTTGATCAGAAAAGTGGGCAAATAATGTAGCAATTTTAGAGAGCCAAGTTACAAAGCAGTAGGGAGTACATTTTCCATTTTTTCATGTAAGAAAACATTTAGTACGAAGCAATGTACTGTTAGAATAATGCTTCTTTACTCATGTATGTACCAAATGCTTATTGAATACATCTGATGCCCAAGGGATCACGCTGGGTACCAGCACTGAACAGGGAAATAAGAAGCATCATCCTTAGCCTCAACTATATTTAATACTTTTTATTAAATCACCTTTCTGCGTTGTTTTAAATTCCAGGCTTAACTCATCCTTGAATGAGGACTGAAAACCATCAAGTCAAGGGAAAGCAAGTACAAATAGAACTATCCTGTGGAAAACAATGGCTTAACAAGTGAAGTGTAGTATTGACTTTCTCCAGGGCATTATTTTTTTTAATTAAAAATGATGTTTTTTTTACAGAAAACCCTTTTTACAATGAGATACAAATGTAACGACAAATAAAGGCTTCAAAAGAATTATTCTTAGTACTTAGCACAGAGGACACTGTGGTAAAGACTGACAACAAAATATACATTGCGAAGAACCTCTATATATTACATTTAAAATTCACCATAAAGAGACCGCCTTCTATTTGTCCAAAAATGGTGGATATATGTGAAATGTATAACATTTGCGGAGAACTAAAAGTGATAGGGTAAACAGAGTATGACATGAAGTGACAGGGAGAGGAAAGGGAAACCAGTGTGCCTCTGATTAAGTGTTGCCCAACTGCACTCTCGTCCAACTGTTCCTGAGGATAAAAGGACTGAGCCGGCTGTTTATAAATACCATGGTACTCCTCCCGTTGCTTACCTTCTCATAAAAATTTGGTTTGATTAATCATGAAGGTTAAGAAACAAATACTCTTCTATAAGTTTTTTTTAATGCAAAACTGACCCATAATTAAAACAACAGAAACCTCAGCATCCTTCATTTTTAGGATACTGTTTTGCAGGGCTTATAAAGACGGGAAGATTTATCCAAACATGTGAATATGTATCTACACATCCAGACCTCAAGGAATAATTGTCAGTAGTGGATTCCATAACATGGTAACAAAAAAGAAAATTTAAACTGTACTTCTGGAGTAGACACATACAATAAATCATAGCCTTTTTCCTCCTGAAGCAAAATATCCTCTATTTTTCACATTTTAGTATGGTTAAGCTAACCCTTTGTTATACCCGTGCTCCAAAGAATGTCCACTTCATCTGCCACCAAATTCACAGTTCAAAGGTGCTCCAAGGGATCTGTCACAGAGACAGAGAAGGTCTATTATGCCACCTTTAGGTTGGAAAATAGGAAGGGAGCATCAAAAATATTCTAGTAACTTCTAATGTCTCACCATAAAATGAATATTTTCAGACATGTGTGGAAGCCATCCCTGAATTTATTTACTGTCTTCGGTTAAAGAGAGAGAAGGTATCCTGTTGAGATTATATGTGTGTGTGTGTGTGTGTGTGTGTGTGTGCGTGCGTGCATTTCAATAAACAAAAGAAGGATACACCAAAATAAACATTCTTCGGATTTTAGTTTTATAATCGTACACATTTTTGTCTCATTATTCTGACCAGAATGTGTGCGGTTTAATCCTTCTCTGGGTAACTGACTACACTGTCTTCCAGGTAATGATAACTCCATCATTCTGGAATGTTCCCACTCTCAGCCTCCCCTGATAAGTTACCACACAGAAGCTCCTTCAGAAAGGGATGAACCAAGGCCTACACAGAGGTGATTCTATTTCATCTTAATGGTGTCCCTGCTGAATGTTTTATGCCACTCTCAGAACTGATGCCATTAAATCATTACCTCACATTTTATTAGCATAATTTGGTTTCATTATTTCTAAAACCTTTATTTTTAATAAGCACATTAAAATTCATTCAACAACTTTTAGACCACCCAATTTTCTCCCTGAATTCCCTTTTTATTGGCTAGAACTTTTTTGATATGACTAGGACAGTTTCTCAGTTTAAAAAATGTAGATGAGAACTGGATAAATATGTAAGATCTGAACACAGAATTTTTTTTTAATTAGCAACCCAAATTATAACCACATTTTGACTTTTTAAATTTTACAAAGAAGTAGTAACAATGTTCACTTTTCCTGTAAACACTCCAATAACATTATTATACTATTTTATCACACAAATTTAACATAAACATAATTTTTATATGCAAAGTATCAACAAGCTAACAAATGATCTTCTGTTTTAAATTATAATATAGTTAGAACAACAAGCCACTGCTCTTACTGTCTTGGTTTATGTAGTGCTGGCTGGTCTGGAACTCAGTGTTAGCCATGTTGTCATCAAACTTCTAATCCTTCAGCCTCAGCCTCTCCAGGCCTAAGATCACAAGTGTTTGCCAAAACAGCCAGTTCATTAAGTGCTGAGCATCCACTCGGCCTCCAGAATGCCAGGTAAGTATTCTACTAACTGAGTCAGATATCCAGGACCTCACAGTTCACTTTAACACAAATATCCAGGTAGCTATCATGCACAGAGCTGTTGGGTAAAACATATAAAAATAGAGCAGAAACATTTGGAAGATGATTCTGAAAATGGAGAAAGATCACAGTTAATGACAATATCCTTTCAAAGTACCAAAAAAAAAAAAAAAGGCAAATGAGAGAACAATTCTCTTTAAAGAGAATGAGCAGTTGGGAAAGCTAAATTTAAGAAATTTCTCTTGTGAGTGGCAGCAGAGAAGAGTACTCAGGCAGAAAGGTTACAGATGAGGTGACACATTCTTACTTAAAACCAGGTAACTCAATATGGCAATATTTAATAAAGAATGGAAAAAGAAAATTAGTAGAGGTGTAAATGAACATAGCCAAAACAGACAAATAAATTGAGGTTCCTCAAAAGACTAAAAACAAATATACCACACAATTCAGCAGCACCATGCCTGTGGAAATGAACTCTTCATACCAAAGAAATGAATGCACACCAGGATTAACTTGACAGCCATAAACTGATTCATGGATAAAACAAATTATGACACCCATAAATAATAGAACATTATGAAACCAAAAAGAGGAATATTTTCTCATCACCTTCAGAAATATAGAAGGAATTCAAGGCCATTGCATTAAAACAAGCTAGATATAGGACAGAAAAACAGCTACCATTCTCACGTATGTGCAAACGTCAACAAGTTTACAAATGTAAAGAAAATGATTAGTGAGGGGCAGGGAGAAATGAAGGAAGGAGGGTAGGATTGGGAGGGAAGGAAGAACGGGGCTGGGATACATAGTGAATAAACTGTAATGAACATAAAAAATAAAAATTTAATTAAAAAAGAAAACAATGATTACTAGATCTTAGAATCTGGTGTTAAGAAATGAACAAAAGGAATCACTATTCCTAATTGTCTAAGAAAGCGCCAAATTGATTTCCAGAGTGGTTGTACAAGTTTGCATTCCCACCAGCAATGGAGGAGGGTTCCTTTTTCTCCACAGCCTCTCCAACATGCGTTGTCACTAGAGTTTTTCATCTTAGCAATTCTGGAGGGTGTAAGGTGAAATCTCAGAGTCGTTTTGATTTGCATCTCCCTGATGGCTAAGGACGTTGAGCATTTCTTTAAGTGTTTTTCTGCCATTCTATAATCCTCTACAGTCAGGTCTCTTTTTAGCTCCATACCCCATTTTTTAATTGGATTACTTGGTTTCTTGCTTTTTAACTTCTTGAGTTCTTTATATATACTGGATATTAGCCCTCTGTCAGAAGTGGGATT
>CM053751.1:48213983-48236444 GCA_028658305.1 Pachyuromys duprasi
AATCAAAAGTAAAATTGTAAGAAATTAAACATGCATTAAAGTATGCAAAATAAGTGCAGAATAAGGACCTATGGAGGACCACGTGAGCCATGTCCACTCATTTAGATTTGAATATCTAGGAATTGCAACTTTTATTACAAGATTCACTCAATAAGATCTTTACAGGAAAAAAAAATCATTCAGGAATGGTGTAGGATGGCTACAAGGACTGCTCAGTGGTTAAGGTCACTGGATGCTCTTCCAGAGGATGTGGACTGGATTCATGCTGGCTCAAACACACTGTTCCAGGGGACCCACCACTCTCTCTGGCCTCTGTGGGAACCTCATATGATATACATCCCTGCACAGAGGTTCCTCAAAAGACTGAAGGTAAATATGCCCTATAATTTGGCAGTAATGCCCCTGTGGAAATGAACTCTTCATGCCAAAGAAATGAATGTACATCCAGGATCCGGTCTCTGATAAATTCACTGTGTATCCATGTAGCAAAATAGCATAAAATGCAAAAATAGAATAAGATTTAAGTTTAAAAAAAGATGTTAGCAGGGCACAGGGGTCTTGTATGAGACGGTTTCTACAATCAAGGACCATGTGTGGATATGGCCTGGAACCCCCGCTCAGATGGGGCCCACGATAGCTCCGTGTAGGACTGAAGACCCTAGTGAGGGAAACAGGGACTGTTTCAGTCATGATCTTGATGGCTGACTCTTTGACCCTCCCCCATACAAGCCAGGGAGTGACAGACTGGCTAGATCCCAGGGGAGGACATTGCAGCCAGCCCTGAGGAGACAGGATGAGCTGGGGTTGGATGGAAAGGGAGGAGGTCCTCCCCTTTTGGTGGACTTGGAGGGGGAGGGGAGGAGGGAGATGAGGGAGGGAGTGGGAGGGTGGAAGGGAATGTGGGAGGGGGCTATGCCTGGGATGCAAAGTATCTAACCTGTGATTGATATAAAAATAAATAAATTAATAAAAAAATTTTTTAAAGATGTTAAATGGAACAACATGATGATAACCGCTACTGTTATGGTTCCAGATAGAAACTGATGAGAATGAAAAAATGAATAAATAAGACAGAGGAATCTAGCAGAAGAATGGTAGCTAAAAAGCAGGGCATGGAAACCTGAAGGTGTATGTGAGGGACGATGACAATTAGGGCTAAAAGCTTTCCACCATAGAAGTAGGTGACTGGAATAGAAAAGAGACACTTCTTTGTTATTGAAAATATTTTTGTTCACGTCTCCACCATATCCTTCCCTTCAGAACTCAAGGAACCCCACAGAAGAGGAGACAGAAACAGTGCGGGAGCCAGAGGGAACAAGGGACACTAGCAGAACAAGGCCAAACAACTGAGCAAAGCTCATATGAACTCACAGAGACTCAAGCCTTAAGCACATGGACTAAACAAATCTGCACCAGGTCCTCTGCATACATGCTACCACTCTCAGTTTAATACTTCCATGGGAATCTGAATGTGTAGATAACTGGCTTTCTGATTCTTGTGCCTTCTCTTGGGACTCTTCTATTTTTCTGTTGGTTTGGCTTGTCCAACCCTGATATGATGTTTTTCATTTTATCTTACTATATTTTATTTTACAATGTTTTGTTGTTACCTACTAGAAGCCTGTTCCCCTCTAATGAGAGACAGAAAGGGAGTGGATCAGAAAGGGAGAGGAGCTGGTGAGGAACTGGGTGGCTTAAACGGAGGGAAAACTCTTCAAATTATATTGTATGATCAAATAATCTTATGTTTAATAAAACGGAGTGAAAGGAGTATAATTTTAAAAAAGAAAATAATTTTGTCCATAGAATATATTCAGATCATAGTTTCCTGCATTCAACTCCTCCCATATTTCTCCACACCCTCCCAGCTTCTCAAAGAAGAGGAACACCCTGGCTCATTACAGAATTCGTTTTACACAACAGGCACATCACACGCATTCTGGTGGCAGGTGAGCAAACAAAGTGTGTGCACCTTGCAGTCCGTCATTTATTACAAGTGTCATGCTTTCCTTCATAATCCTGCTTCTCTAGATTATTAAAGTATTTAAATGTTCAGAAACACACACAGGCGCCCTGGGCCCATACATTAATCTCAAAATTAATGTGCTTATCTGATTACGAATGGTAAATTTATTTTATCGGCCACAGAATATCCAAATTATATTTATGTATTAAGCTTCACACGTAAATGGACTTACACATTAACAATAAAAGCCTTAAGACTGAAAATATTCTACATCAAGGTTCTCATATGAGGAAAACGACATATTATAATAAATACTCCAATACTGACAGCCTAAGAGGCACAAACTAATTATTTTGTGTGTGTCCCTAGACAGTTCCATTCAATTAGCTGCATGGCTCAGTTCAAAAGGTGATTAATTGGCCTGTGTTTCATAATGCAGAATTACCATCCCATTTATGATACATGCAAAAACACTGAGAAATTTAAATTTTGAGCTTAATCACCTTGTCTAAATATTAAACAGCAAAATAAAGGGAAGGGTAATTGGCATGCAGACCTTTCCTGAGATGCAACAATTTCCCACTGGCCCTAACCCAGTGATGCACTTTGTACAGAACACTTGTCCGTCAACAGCCGACACTTCTACAGGGGGAATGCAAAGCTGCCTCCTCTGCTTATCCATTTGGAATGATTGGACAAGGATTAGTTTTACAGGAGAGGGTATCAGAAACCCCAGGCACTCTCAAAGTAACAATATACCTTATCCTTCTACAATCCAATCATCTTAGCTAGAAACGATAGGAAAGTTTAATTATTACATTGAAATGAAGATCATTATGCTGGATTTTTTCCATTATTCCGTTATGCATCTAACCAGAATTTCTACAAAATATTAATACATATAAATGCTGAAAAGCTAAGAAATGTGCTTTGTTTCCTTTGCTCAGATTTTTTCAAACATGAATATATGGAGGATATTTTTTTGTAGACCTAGACTTAGCTTCTTTTCTTTCTTGTGGATGAGGACTGAAATTTTCCAGAAAGTTACATTTAAGAGTCATTTAGAAAAATATTGGATTTGCTTTTATTGTTGTTGCACCATTAAGTAGCTGTAATTGAGTAATCACATATTTTATCTTAGCAGTTCTAAGAGTCATGCTTTCACATTTCAGTACGGGAGTACAAGTTAGCCTGTCTGACAATTCATGAAAGAATTTCATTTATTTTATTTTTGTTCACATTGTAAAGCTTATTTGCAAATAAGCTTTCGAATTCTTAAGCACCAAGTAATAATGTCACATAGCAATTCAATCAGATGCACTGACAAGGACATAGATGTTTAAATAACTATGTCAGCTTTCTAGAATAAAATTTTGAACATAAATACCTCAAATAATTTTTATTACACATAGTTGAAAAATAATTCTTTCTATAAAAGCAAGTCAGGGTCAATAAATGACTTTTTACAAACAGTATTAATGTCTTACATATAGGAGCCATTCAAAAATATTAGGTCACAGAGAGAGATGATCTAGACAGTCCTGATGAGACCCGATAGACTAGGGTCAGACAGTACAGGAGGAGGACCTCCACTATCAGTGTACTAGGAGAGAGACATAGTGGAGGAGGAAGGGACAGAGGGACCGAGAGGAGATGAGGAAAGAGGCTATAGCTGGAATACAAAGTGAATAAATTGTAATAATGATTATAATAATAATATTTTTATTATTAATCAACATAAAGCTTAATAAGATATAATAATCTACTAAACCAGAGAACCGTGGCCAGACATGGTATTGCAGATCTGTAATCCTAGCAGTTTCAAGGTTGAAGCAGAAGAATCAGACATTCTAGGGCTCATAGCTAGATAGAATGAGGAAGGAGGGGAAAGTGAAGAAAAAGAAGAGAGAAGAAGTAATAGAAGAGGAGAGGAGAAGAGAAGAGAAGGAAGTGATGGGGAGAAGAAAATGAGTTGTCATTGAGAAAAATAAAAACTCAGACTAAAAATTGAGTCAGCAGAGTGATTAGTAGAAGTGATATCAGATTGACAATCTCATTCCACCTTGTCTGTTGCTAATTTCAGTGCTGCACACTTCAACAAAAATGAAGCAGATAGGATTATAATATCGAAAAATGAGAAAAGGTAAGAAGGCATATTACTTAATCATCAAACATTTATAAAACTAGTTGGGGGCTTGTTGCTCATTTTAAAACAAGAAATGTGAACTAAAGCAGTGTTTTCCCCCAAGGCTGGAAACATGACTTGGTGTGTAATGGACCTTCAAAGCAAATATGAGGACGGAATTCAGATCCCCAAGATTCAATATGATGCATGTCTGTCACCCTACTGCCAGGAAACAGAGACGAGCAGATCACCTCAGCATGCTATTCCAGAGAATGGGTGAGCTCAGGCTCAGTGAGAAACTGTCTCAACACAGTAAGGTAGGGAACGATAGAAGAACAGAAAAGCAACCTCTGGCCTTCACATAGATGACTATGCATGCAAACACATACATATCACGCACACATTGAAAAGCAGAAAATAATGTTTAACTCTTTCTCATCACAAGAATATTCTAATCTCAAAAGGAAGATCAAAAGTAAAAGCTTAATAAAACTGGTAAGGGAAAGCCCCAATGGCTTCATTTATTTTTATTTGAAATTTGATGAAGAAAAAAAAAGTTAAGGCAAAAGGGCAAAGAAATAATTCACAGAACACCTGTTTGCTACATTAATGAGGAAGCAAAAATAGATAATAAAAATCTACATTTTTATACTTTTTTGAAATGTATACTGTTTCTTCAGAAAATGCAGTTGCGCTGCATTTAACCAACTCACACACAAAAAAGACAACCTTTGAAATTTAGTAAGGCAAATCTCCAGGAACACTGAAGCACATGAAAGCCAACCTTCTGGATTCTAGCCCTGGGTCTCAAGCAATCATGGAAGCAGTGAAGATCTTCTCCATCTTCTCTTTTCTTGATTCTCCAGGCCATGTTTCTTCCTTACCCAAGTAATGTCTCTGTTTTCTTACTTTGTGGGTTAGGTTTGTGTGTATGTGTGTGCACCTATTATCCACCCCTTGGTTATAATGTTTAAGACACTCATTCACACCTTTGAGTACCTCATTTCTCTTCAGGGACTCTAGTTTCTTTTTTTAATATTATTTACAGTTTATTAACTTTGTATCCCTGCTGTATCCCTCTCCCTCATTCCCTCCCAATCCCACCTTCCCTACCTCATCTCCTCCCTGACCCTTTCCAAGTCCACTGATAGGGGAGGACGTCCTCCCCTTTCATCTGACCATGGTTTATCCAGGTATCTTCATGAATGGCTGCAAAGTCCTCCTCTGTGGCCTGGCAGGGCTGCTCCTCCCTCAGGGGGTGGGGGAGGGTGGTCAAAGAGCCAGCCACTGAGTTCATGTCAGAAATAGTCCCTGTTCCCCTTACTAGGGTACTCCTTTGGATACTGAGCTACCATGGGCTACATCTGAGCAGAGCTTCTAGGTTATATCCATACATGGTCCTTGGTTGGAGAAACAGTCTCATAAAAGACCCTTGTACCCAGATACATTTGGTCCTTGTGGAGCTCCTGTCCTCTCCAGATCATATTTACTCCCCCTTCTTTCTTATGATTCCCTGCACTCTGCCGAAGGTTTGGTTATGAGTCTTAGTATCTAATTTGATACACTGCTAGGTAGACTTTCAGAGTTCCTCTGTGGTAGGCTCCTGTCCTGTTACTTGTTTTCTCCTACATCCAATGTGCATCCCATTTGTCTTTCTAAGTGAGGGTTGATCCTTTTACCCTGGGTCCTTTTTATTGTTTATCTTCTTTAGGTGTATAGATTTTAGTATGTTTATCCTATCTTACATTTCGATATAAGTGAATATACACCATGTGTGTCTTTCTGCGTTTGGGATACCTTACTCAGGATGATCGTTTCTAGGTCCCACCATTTGCCTGCAAATTTCATGATTTCCTTGTTTATAATTGCTGAGTAGTTTTCCATTGTGTAAAAGTACCACATTTTCTGTATCTATTCCTCAACTGAGGGCCATCTGGGTTGTCTCCAGATTCTGGCTATTACAAATAAAGCTGCTATGAACATGGTTGAACAAATGTCCTTGTGTACTTGAGGAACTTTGCGGTATATATGCTCAGGAGTGGCATAGCTGGATCTTGAGGTAGCAGTATTCCTAATTGTCTGAGAAAGCACCAGATTGATTTCCAAAGTGGTTGTACAAGTTTGCATTCCCACCAGCAATGGAAGAGGGTCTGACTTTCTCCATAACCTCTCCAGCATGTGTTGTCACTTGAGTTTTTTATCTTAACCATTCTGATGGGCATCAGGTGAAATCTCAGAGTCATTTTGATTTGCATCTCTCTGATGGCTAAGGACATTGAGCATTTCTTTAAGTGCTTCTCTGCCATTCTGTAGTCCTCTACTGAGAATTCTCTGTTTATCTCTGTACCCCCTTTTTTAATTGGATCAACTTCTTTAGTTCTGTATATATTCTGGATATCAGCCCTCTGTCAGATATAGGGTTGGTAAAGATCCTTTCCCAGTCTGCATGCTGTCGTTTTGTTTTGATGACAGTGTTTTTTGCTTTACAGAAGCTTTTCAGTTTCATGAGGTCCCATTTATTGATTGTTGATCTTAGAGCCTGTGCTGTTGGTGTTCTGTTCAGGAAGTTGTCTCCTGTGCCACTGAGTTCTAGGGTCTTCCCCGCTTTTTCTTCTAACCGATTTATTGTGTCTGACTTTATGTTGAGATCTTTGATCCACTTGGACTTTAGTTTTGTGCAGGGTGATAAATATGGATCTATTTTCATTTTTCTGCATATAGACATCCAGTTGGATCAGCACCATTTGTTGAAGATGCTCTCTTTTTTCCATTGAATGGTTTTGGCTTCTTTGTCAAAAATTAGGTAACCATAGGTATGTGGGTTTATTTCTGGGTCTTCTATTCAATTCCATTGATCCACTATTCTGTTTTTATGCCAATACCATGCCGTTTTTATTACTATTTCTCTGTAGTACAGCTTGAGATTAGGGATGGAGATGCCTCCAGACAATCTGTGTTGTACAGGATCGTTTTGGAAATTCTGGGTTTTTTGCTTCTCAATATGAAGTTGATAATTTTTCTCTCAAGGTCTATAAAGAATTGTGTTGGTATTTTGATGGGAATTGCATTAAATCTATAAATTGCTTTTGGCAGAATAGCCATTTTCACTATGTTAATCCTACCAATCCACAAGCACAGGAGATCTTTCCATCTTCTGATATCTTCTTCAATTTCTTTCTTCAGAGACTTGAAGTTTTTCTCTTTCACTTGCTTAGTCAGAGTCACACCAAGGTACTTCATGTTATTAGTGGCTATTGTGAAATGTGTTGTTTCCCTAATTCCTCTCTTGGCCCTTTTTTCTTTGGTATACAGGAGGGCTCCTGATTTTTTTGAATTAATTTTATATCCAGCCACTTTGCTGAAGGTGTTAATCAGTTGAAGGAATTCTCTTGTTGAATTTTAGGGATAGCTCATGTATACTATTATAAGGATGGAAAATTTTAACTTGGCCCTAACCATGGGAACTGACCATGGGAACTGAAACTTGTGAGCTTTAATCATTACCAAACCCAGATCTGATAAAAAAAAAAAAAAAACCGTTTCTGAGAGATGCCCTTCTGTAGTTATAAATAAAAAAAAAAAAAAACATAAAACAATCTCTAACCATTCCCTCCTGGCTGCACCTGGCTACAATCAATCATAGATCACCCCGTTAGGAAAGTCTCTAACCTCCAGACCCCCCTCCTGTTTTGCAGTTTTTGCCTTTATAAACTCTGTGATTCTGCTGCTCAGTGCCCTGCACCACCCCCTTATGTGGGAGCTGTGTGCAGAGCCCCCCGGCATGCCAGCTACTAAGTAAAACCTCTTGCTGTTGTATCAAGCTCTTGTCTTTGTGGGTTATTGGGGTCTGGTGTCTATCCCGAGGAAACGGAGATAGACTCCGTTTCGGGAGTGCAATACTATCATACCATCTGAGAATAGTGAAACTTTGACCTCTTCTGTTCCAATTTCTATTCCCTTGATCTCCTTTAGTTGTCTTATTGCTCTAGCTAGGACTTCAAGTACTATGTTGAAGAGATATGGAGACAATGGGCAGCCTTGCCTAGTCCCTGATTTTGGTGGGATTGATTTAAGTTTCTCTCCACTGAGTTTGGCTTGCTGTATATTGCCTTTACTATTTTTAGGTATGTGCCTGGTATCCCTGATCTCTCCAAGACTTTAAACATGAATGGGTGTTGGATTTTGTCAAATGCTTTTTCAGCATCTAAGGAGATGATCATGTGGTTTTTCTCCTTCAGTTTGTTTATATGGTAGATTACACTTGTAGATTTCTGTATATTGAACCACCCTTGCATGCCTGGGATGAATCCTACTTGGTCATGGTGTATTTTATCTTTGATGTGTTCTTGGATTTGGTTTGCCGGTATTTTATTGAGTATTTTTGCATCAGGGTTCATAAGAGAGATAGGTCTGGAGTTCCCTTTTTTGGTTGGTTCTTTGCATGGTTTATGTATCAGGGTGACTGTGGCTTTGTAGAATGAGTTTGGTAATGTTCCTTCTGTTTCTATTTTTTGGAATAGTTTCAGAAGTATTGGTATTAGCACTTCTTTGAAGGTATGGTAGAATTCTGCACTGAATCCTGCATCTGGCCCAGGGATTTTTTTGGAGGGGAGACTGTTGATGACCACTTCAATTTCCTTGGGAGATATAGGTCTATTCAGTCTTTCTATCTGATCTTGAGTTAATTTACATAGATGGACTCTATCAAGAAAATTGTCCATTTCATTTAGATTTTCAATTTTTGTGGCATATAGGCTTTTGTAGTATGACCTAATGATTGTTTGTATTTCCTCAGTGTCTGTAGTTATCTCCCGCTTTTCATTTCTGATTTTACTGATTTGGATAGATTCTCTCTGCCTTTTAGTTAGTTTAGCTAAGGGTTTATCTATCTTGTTGATTTTCTCAAAGAACCAGCTCTTTGTTTCATTGATTCTTTGGATAGTTTTATTTGTTTCTACTTGATTGATTTCAGCCCTGAGTTTGATTATTTCCAGACATCTGCTCCTCTTGAGTGTATCTGCTTCTTTTTTTTTTTTTCTAGGATTTTCAGTTGGGCCATTAAGTTGCTTGTATGTGATGTTACAAATTTCTTCTTGAAAGCACTTAGTGCAATGAATTTTCCTCTGAGCACTGCTTTTAATGTGTCCCATAAATTTGGGTATGTTGTACCTTCATTTTCATTGAATTCTAGGAAGTCTTTACTTTCTTTATTTCTTCCTGAACCCAGCTATCATTGAGTAGCAAGTTGTTCAATTTCCATGTGCATGTAGGCTTTTTATTATTTTCAATGTTGTTGAGGTCCAACTTTAGTCCATGGTGGTTGGATATAATACAAGGGATTATTTCAATCTTCTTGTATCTGTTAAGGCTTGCTTTGTGACAAACTATATAGCCTATTTTGGAGAAGATTCCATGAGGTGCTGAAAAGAAATTATACCCTTTTGAGTTTGGGTGAAAAGAACTGTAGACATCTATTAAGTCCATTTGATTTAGGGACTCTGTAAGTGCCTTTATTTCCCTATTTGGCTTCTGTCTAGTTGATCTGTCCCTAGGTGAGAGTGGGGTGTTGAAGTCTCCCACTATTAAGGTATTGGGATCAATATGTGATTTAAGCTTTAATAATGTTTCATTTACGAATGTAGGTGCTCTTGTGTTTGGGGCATAGATATTCAGAATTGTGATGTCCTCTTGATGGATTTTCCCTTTGATGAGAATGAAGTGTCCCTCCTTATTTTTTTTGATTATTTTTTGTTGAAAGTCTATTTTACTAGATATTAGGATAGCTACTCCAGCTTGTTTTCTGGATCCATTTGATTGAAAAACATTTTTCCAGCCCTTTACTCTGAGGTAGTGTTTATCTTTGTTGCATAGATGTGTTTCTTGAATGCAACAGAATGTTGGATATTGTTACAGACTCTATTTTCTAGTCTGCAAATAAGATTATTTTTCTTTATGTAAAATTCCATATCACATTATTAAAAATAAGCCTCTGTTTTTCCTGAAAGATATAAAAATAAATTTCAAGTTTTAAGTGAAATTAGTTATGAACCTGCAAATGAGCTATTTGTATACTCACTGAAAGAATATAGATCAACCTAAGAGGTCCCAAAAATGTTTAATCTATTTAAAATAAAACATTTAGTATCAAGATTAAATAAGTATCAAGATTAAATAAGTACTAATTAATTTTAGATGTCAAAAATATCATTTTAAGTTCAACAACAGTGTTTTCTTTTTTTTTTGACAGTGTTTTTAAAAATATTTTGTAACTTACCCATATGAGACATTAGTAGATTTTTCTAGGCCAAAAAAAAACCTATCATTAAAAAAATAAATTATAAGTATCCAAAGGAAGTTATAATTCAGCAAAGCTTTTTGAATATGATTGGTTTACTTTATAAGTATATTGTAGAGGAATTTTAATTAAGAACATGGCTGCTCTGGCAAGAGATCACATCAAAAGACCTTCTAGGTCTGTGTGATCTGGCTGTAATACAGGCATGCCTTTAATCCAGGAGACTGAGACAAGCAGATCTGAGTTCAAGGCCAGCCTGGTATAGAGCAAGTTTCAAGTAAAGGGAAGTTTAGATCCAGGCATTGTGGTATATTCCTTTAATCCCAAACAATGAAAGCAAAGTAAGTTTGTAGAACAAAGCACCCATGTTTGAAAATAATGTCTAATTGAGTGGCAGAAAAGGTGAGGAAACAGAGAAAGAGTTGACAGAATAGGAGATGCCCAACTCTCAGGAGAAGAGAGAGAAAAAGAAGCAATTTAAGGGGCAATGCGGGGAGGTGGGGGGAGACAGTTGTACAGGGACAGTAAGAGAAACACAACTCAGGAGAAAGCTGAATGAGCCAGAGAATGAAAAGGAGCCAGGAGATTAGAGCAGATTGCTGGAGATAGTTTGGGGCTAAGCAGAGCAATTCAGGGGCCTAGAGAGCAGCGAGATTGAATAAATCAGCTAGGAGACAAGTTTGAGCCAGAACAGCTAAGTTGAGCCCACCATCCCAGAGCTCAGTAAGAACAATTAAGGGTGAGCTTATTCAGCAGTAAATCTCAGAGGCTGAAAATACTCTAGGCCTAGGTTAGACTATGTGGAAGCTAGAAGCTTTCAGGACTAGGCCTAGATTAGCACATAGAAGCAGCAAGCCTCCAAGACAACAATTACTTCAGGAGAATAAAAGTTGCTTTTACAATATATCTTCCATAATGCTAATTTTTCATTATTATTATTAGTATTAACAATTTATTCACTTTTTATCCCAGTTGTAGCCACCTCCCACCCTTCCTTTTCTTCCCTCTGTCCCTTCCGTAGTCCACAGATGGGGGAAGTCCTCCTCCCCTTCTGTCTAACCCTAGCCTATCATGTCCCATCAGGACTGCCTGGATCCTCTTCCTCTGAGGGCTGGCTAGGTCATCCACCAGGGAAAAGTGATCAGCAAACAAGCAAACAAGTTCATGTCAGAGACTGTTTCTTCTCCGTTTACTAGGGAACCCACATGGAGATTGAGCTGTCTACTGACTACATCTGAGCAGCAGGTCTAGGCCCTCTCTATGCATGGTATTTCATTGATGCATAATTCTCTGTAGTCTTCCCTGGGATCTGCTTTATATTTTTTCCTTGGTTGAGTTGGTCTTGTGTGGCTCCTGTCACTTCAGAGTCCTTTTATATCCCCCTTCTTCCATAAGATTCCTTGCACTCTGTCCAAAGTTTGGCTGTAAATCTCTGCATCTGCTTCGATAATAATAATTTTAATAAAGCTGTACAATGGTTAGGATTTGCTTCATATGAAGTAAAACAGCATTTCTTTTCTAAATAAGCAGGCCAATGCTAATTTCTAGATTGCTTATTTTCAAAAATGTTAGCAATATTACAATATTCAACTATAGAAACTGGACACTTATGCCACTCATGATGTCTCATGACTGAAGCCCAGTACTCTAGAGCCCAAGGCAGGATTACAGCCAGGAATTGAAAATCAGCCTGTGCTGCAAAGTGATGTTGGAAATGAAGAGGCTAAGTGGCAAGACTGTCTCTAAAACAAAATATGAAGGATGGAAGGAAGGGAAAGAGGGAAGAAAATGGAGAGGGAGAATGAGGGGGCTCACCATCTGATTTCTTAAATCCAACACAAAATAATGTTTTGAATGTCTACAGTCAAAGAGTATATCAATATTTCCTTCCCAAATGAAAGCACTGTGCACCTTCTGCTGGAAATTTCTCTTTTAAAAATGTGGTGTCTCAAGGGCCCCTATCAGTGGACTGGTGGAGAGGCATGGGAGGAAAAGAAGAAGATGGATGGGATTAGGAGAGGATGAGTGAGGGGGCTACAGCTAGGATAAAATATGAATAAACTATAATTAATAAAAAAATAAATTAAATTTTTAAAATGTGTCAGTGGAGTAAGCACAAGGAAGCACTTTGAACACTCTGAAATGGAGCTTCATTTCCATATTAATGTATACTTGCTTTCTGGTATGTTTATCCCAACGACAGTCTGTCCTGCAAATGTAATATCACCACTCTGAATGAAACTGTGACTTTAGAGCAATGGGACTCACTTGTAGAGCTATAAAATAGCAGTTGTAAAAAGACAGCATGTTTGGACGCCAGCAGCATGCTAGGCAGTTCAAGCATCTTAATGTCCATCATTTCCTGGCAACTGCTTTCTATAGATAATGGTCACAGAGGAAAATAATCTCTTACAGCCATCCATGAGATATTGATGATACTAACATTTAAAGGGTTTTGGTTTTGTTAGGTTTGGTTTTTGAGTTTCTATAGAGGAGTTGGTTTTTTCGTTTTGTTTTGTTTTATGTTTTCATTTTGTTTCTATTTTTAGAAAGTACTAAAGTTTGAAGCTAACATACTGGCATGTACATGTTGTTAACAAATCTGCTTCTCAATGTCATCTATAATTAATTCAGTCTGATAGTACATGTTTATTCTCTTTCCTTTCTTTGAGTTTATCAATCAATGAATAGATCAGTAGCTTGGCTATTGGCATATAAATGCTCATTCCCATTTCTAATGCATTCCCTTTTCTATTGTTTCCAGATATAACACCCAGTTTTCTTTAAATATGATTATTATTTAAACCAAACAGCTTTTCAAATTTTTCAGAACTTTAACACACCAATTCTTACAAAGAAACTAAGTCACAAGGAACTAAAATGATTACGCTTGTCTTATATTGGTGCTAATTTTGTAGTGTGTCAGCAGCGCTTCAGCTGATGCTCTTGTAGTAAGACTCTCATGGGCATTAGCCAGTGGTTGCCTGTAGCAAGTGCCTTTATTCACTGAGCCATCTCCCTGGCCAACAGATGTAGTGTTGTCACCTTAGGTCACTTCTGGTGGACCCTTCAACAGGACTATTGTACAGACAACTCAAACACGACCTGCCAGAGCATTTGCTCACAGCCATTCTCTCTGTTTGCATTCTCTCTGTTTGCTTCTCTTTCACTGTCCACATAGCCAGTTTCTTCCTGCTTCTCTCATCATGTAGGCTTCATGGACATGCAATCCAGGAAGTCACACAAAACACTCTATATCCAAGATTTTAATGCTCCTAGTCTGTACTTATATCGAAGTTATGAATATTTTTTAAATAAGATGCACATGGTCTTACATTTTCTTTAAAAATGTATAGTCCTGCTTCTCATGACCTTTTTTCTTTGCAAAACCTAACAACGTTTAATACACCATGAAATCACTGAGTTTTCTATCTTCTCATTTTCTTACCACTAGAAATGCCCCCATTATTGATTAAATTCTTAAATACTAATCTCGGATGTCACTACCTCTATCAAACAATCTCTGCAAAATTAATCTATGTTAGGCATGCCCATAATAACACCTTAAGTAACTATTATTTAAATTATAACACTGCATTATAATTATTTGTTTACATATATCATAGTATTTGAGCATACAAAAATGGAAGCAGTAGGAACTATTTCACAACTAACACCGATATAGAGAAAACATACAGTGAAGTGTCATGTCATAGACCTAATGAGTTAGTATGTACAGAACAAAATAAAGTTTAGTTGTTGGTCAAAAAGAATCACTTGCTTTTTATCACTTCCACATTCAAAGCAGATTCATACGGTTTCTTTCTCCATAGTCCCCACTTAACCCTCATTCTGTCCAACCACCCTCATCTCTGCCTCATTCCCTGAAGTTAGCTGTCCCCTTCTCTGTTCGATCCTCCTCAATTAGATCAGAGGGACTTTGGGGAATATAAGTCACACGATTCAGCCATAGCAATTAATTTTTTCTCTATATACTATAGATTTCAGTTCAAAATATGACTTTCTTGCCTTACAACACACACATGTGCACACACACACCTCTAATGTGTTTCATTACATGTCATTACATTTTTCTCTTTTAATACTTAGCTCAGTTTATAACTGAATACCTGGCAAAATTAATAAAGTTATTTTTTATTCTTTAGATTGACTCTTTTGAGTTTGCTTAATCTTATATGACCTGTAGACCTGGAAGACAGCAGATGTTCCAATTTATTAATTAATGTTAAATTTACTAAATAGATGTTACTAAATACATGTTTACTAAATTGATGTTAAATTTACTAAATTAATATTGAATAACAATGTTTTTAAATTATTTAAATTTTATTTTTTTAATTGTAGGAGCACACACTATGGTGTGCGGAAGTCTCAGGACAAATTATGGAAGTCAATTCTCTCTTTTTATTATGTGGCTCTCAGATATTAAACTCAAATCATCAGGCTCTGCAGCATGTTCTCTTTATCCTCTGTCTCATCTCACTGGCCCTTCAATAGTCGTATTGCCTGAATACTAGGCACGGGAAATTTTAAGAGTTTGTAAAAATATATAACCTGCTGTTAAAATAGCTTCCCTCTCTTCAGCCTACATTTTCACTCATGGGTCTCCTTACTGCATGTAATGAAACTGCAAGTATGGCTGGTCTTGACAAAGATTCTTAATGTGCATTTCACAATGTGTGCACGCTTAGCTTGTGCCTGAACTCCTTCCTCAGTCATCTGTTGAGCATCTGGTAGCTTAACAGATGTGATACAGAAGGACTCAAAACTATCTAAAGAGTAAATACCACTTTGGTCATATACACTTTCAAACAATCAGTGAGTCTCACAACTAACTTCAGATGACGGCATGATTTCCCGCCAGCAGCCACTGGGCCACAGATACTGTTTAACATATATTCTTTACATTCGTACATGTGTGCACAGCAACACTTGCTTCATCGTGAAACCAAAACCCAAAGACGATGCCTATGGAATTAGATAATGTTCAAATTTAATAATAGTGTTTATTTTTCTGCTTCTATTTGTATTTTAGGACTATCTTTGGAACTTTAACTCAGACATATTTTCACTCCTTAGACTCAACCACAAAATGATATCATAACAGTGGCACATTATAGTGGGATTATAAAGATTACTACGAATGATCTATATAAACCAATTAGTCAAATTTTGCTAAATGTTAAGTGTTCAGGAAATCTTAGTTGATCACAAATACTTAGAACTATGTCAGCAAATGCAAATCAGAAACGTGTCAATAAAAATAACAAAATACTACAAAGTTCTGATAAGGGGGCAACACTGAAAATTAAAGATCTCCTGTATCTGTCAAACAGCTGGACTGGCTCCTGCTGGCAGCTCCAGCCTTGTTTCTGTCTTGCTTTTGCTGGCGCTTTGATAGCTTTGTGGAATCACACCTCTAAAGCAATCAGATAAAGAATGCAAAAGGAACCATGACAATTGATTTGACTGAGAAGCAGACATGAAGGTAAGCATGCAGGACCCCCTCAAAAACACTTTACATTCATCTCAATTTATTCACATGTCAATTAACGGCCCAAATGGCTCTCTGTCTTATAATACAAAAATGATCATTTCTAACTGAAGTTGCCAAAATTCTTATTAATTCAAGTCAGTATTCTGTGGTGAGTTTTAAGTGAAAAGAAAACATGTTTTTAAGAGCACTGTTCCCTTCGTGACTATTTCCACTTTATTGCTTTTGAATGGCCCAAGTTCAAATGAGACAATTAAATGCTGTGTCTTTTTTCGTTGTTCAGAGGCGAGAAGAAGGTAATTTGCTGCTTCATGCATCTGTTTCCTCATCAGCACAGTGAGGGCCAGGCTAATTAGGGGATGGAAACAATATGGTCATATGGATAGGCCAGATTGCTTGTCACTCAGGTATTCAATATGTGGGTTCTGTTCTGAGGACAGGAAAGAGATAATGATTCTCTGGCATCTCCCTTGAAATGCATGAAAAGGAAGCACCAGGCAAGGGCTCAGATGTTTGCTTACTTATTTTTAGCATACATTTTAGGAATAATCCTATGGGCTGTGTCATTCATTTTTGTCTTTGAAGAGCAATCAGTATTAGGAAGTGTCAACCAAGGCTACTAATTTCCATAGAGAATTCAGGAAGTCAGCAAACTCACTTGACATTTGCTCCATTCATTCAGATTCATTACTCTGCATATGTTATAGCCTAAAAGTAATTCCAACCCAAACACAAAAAATATGTAATATTTTCAGAGAGTCTAATTTAACTAACTAGATTCATCCAATTTACCTAAAAATATATAATTAATTTGCCTAAAATATATGATTAATTATAGAGTACATATCAGTTATATTTTCCTTCAGTAATCTGCTACAGGTCACTTAAAGCAGGTAGAGCTACACACAAGTAAGGCTATTCACATACCTAATTTGAAAGGTGTAGCTAGGCTCTCAAACCAGAGAGAAGAGTCAGAATGCTTTTGAAGAGACACACTGAAAGTTTCAAAGCAAGAACAAACAAAAGTTTTAAATAAATATAAGGTCTAAGTGAAAAGGTATAAAGGTAAGTGTTTAGAACCAGTGTATCCAAAACATAACATATATAAAAGCAGATGAGTGCAACAGAGAAAAGGAAGAGGAGGGAAAAGGAAGAGACAAGATGAGAGGGGAAAGAATGACAAGAAGTGGGAAGGAAGAGAAAGAAATCAAAATGGGAGAAGAGAACTGGAGGGGATAAAAGAGAAGATAAAACACAGCACTCAGCCAGGGGATGGCTGCTGTTCTTATTAACACCAGGACATCAGTTTTTTGAAATGTCTAGGTTCCTGATTCCTTGAAGCCTGTAGGTGCCTTTTTTTAACAGAGCCTAGATTTTCTTCATGACATACCCTTGGATTTATCTGGGAATGACAGTCTCTTTAATAAATGTTGCCACAGACTTCCAACTGCATTCAGTCACCAAATTCAACAGATGATTATGAAAAATACTACCACACATCTTGCATTTTCCCCCAGGAGCCCCAAGGATAAGTATGGCATGTGATGGTGACTTGATCTCGCTTACATTTTTACACTTAATTCTTACATCTGCTATATTCTCTATACCCACTATAAAATTTGCCTTTAAGGATGACCACTATGCTTCTTGTACAGCAAAATGACAGCACCAAATGGAACTTCCACAGTCTCTTTGCTCCTCAAGTGCCACAACATCCAATCATATTTCTATGAACAGCTATTAAAATTAGGACCAGGGTGACTGATGTTATAGCAAATGACTTTAAAAGTAAAATCCCTCAAAAGAAATTACCATAAAGAAATCTCTTTAAAGTGCTTTTTCTCCTCAAGCTCCACCTTCTTGCAATGTTACTGGACTCTGTAACTGCTGAGGACTTCCTTAAACCCTCCAACAAATCCTTACTCTTCTCTAAACTAGAGCTGTCTCTTTCTCCTAACACAGTTCCCAGACTATGCAATGGCATCTATTGTATCTGTTAACTCATTTAAAAAAATACAATTAAACCATGCTCTCAATGGTGGGCTCTTTGACCTCCCCACCCTGCAAGGGAGGACCAGCCCTGTTAGGCCACAAAGGAGGACTTTGCAGCCAGTCCTGAAGATACCTGATAAACCAGGGTCAGATGAAAGGGAAGGAGGTCCTCCCCTATCAGTAGACTTGGAAAGGGGCAGGGAGCAGATGGGGGAGGGTAGAATTGGGAGGGAATGAGGGAGCAGGATATACCTGGGATACAGAGTTTTAAAAAAATGTAACTAATAATGAAATTAAAATAAAAAATAGCAAAATACAAATAGTAGTCTTTCTTTTGACAAGAGGAATTTTAGAGGTACAACTAAAATAAAGCGACTTCTGCATAGAAATTCTACCACCACTCAGCTCTGTCTTCACCCTTGAAAAGTAACTCATAACAAGCAAGAAAGCTTTATAACTTAAAATATAAGTTATGTATGTCAGACACTATGCTTAAAAGTCAGTAGTAACTCACTAAGTCGTTCCATCTCCTTTATACAGAAAGTTCTGTCAATATCCCTATCTTGGTGGTGAAGAAATTTGTCTCAAGATCACAATACCAGCAAATAAAATATGATTCCTTGATATAGTCTGTCCCTGAACTAGAAATCTCCACTCACAACCACTTACAGTATTACCTCAGTTCAATGGTTTCCAAAGAAAATTTACTGTTTCTCCAACCAAGGACCATGCATGGATATAATCTGGAACCCCTGCTCAGATGTAGCGCATGGTAGCTCATTATCCAGGTAGGTTTCCCTAGTAAGGAGAACAAGGATTATTTCTGTCATGAATGCAATGGCTGGCTCTTTGACCTCCCCTCACCCCTGAGGGAGGAGCAGCCTTGCTAGGCCACAGATTAGGACATTGCAGCCAGTCCTGAAGATACCTGATAAGCTAGGGTCAGATAGAAGGGAGGAAGGCCTCACCTAACAGTGGACTTGGAAGGGGCAGGGAGGAGATGAGGAAGGAAGGGTGGGATTGGGAGGGAAAGAGGGAAGGGGCTACAGCTGGGACACAAAGTGAATGACCTGTGATTAATATCAAATAAATAAAGAAAAGAAAATAAAGAAAAGTGAAAAAATAATAAAACTTTTATTGTTCAAAAAAAAGAAAGAAAAGTTTACAATGAAGGCAATCCACTGATGCTAAAAGAGGCATGTGAAGTTTCTGTAGGGCTTACATATGTAAAGCATGAATACTACACTAGACAAGAAAGAAGTTATATAAAGAAGATAGAATTGAATGTCATTTGAACAGAAAACATCATCATAGCACCATCATTTAGCATGTTCGTTACCTGATACAATGTCTTAATCTCACATGATTTCCAGTGTAGATTCCTATGTTAATAGAATGGCATCCATTCATTAATAATTCCTCTCCTCTTTCTGTCACATTTACAAGAACTGTGTATCTGAATATATATATATATATATGAATATATATATTCAGATACACAAATTAAATAAAAATCACTATTATATTTTCACAATATACTCCTGTAGACATTAATTACACTGAGGAAGAGAAACCCTTTTAATCTGCTTCTATATAGGTGAACAACCTCAAAGGAAAACAGAAATAAATAAAATTTAAAAAAAACAGTACTTCTGATGATTTAGAAACAGATAATGTTTTATCTGTTCAATAAAATGTCACTTCATTAAAAATCAATGTAAAACAAAGACTCCTGCTCTTGGGAACTGGGGCCTTATTAACAGATGCTCTAGAAATGCACTCCACAGGGAAGGAATAGGGTATAAAAACAGGAGCAAATGGAAGAAGCTCAAAGTGGTCAAGGGAATACAGAGAAGAGCAGCGAGAGAAAGGAAACACTAAGCAGCAATATGCAGGGTCTTCTTGTTCAAGAAGAATCCTCTGGGTATTATTTTAAGAGAAACAGAAATCTTTAAAAATGGTGTGGCAACACTCCCCATAAATTTTGAATTAAGAACTAAGGAACACTTGATATTTGTTTCAATCAGCTAAGGGTAGAGCCTCATTCCAAACTACATTTGTTGTGAAGTACACATGCAAATTCTGTTTGTCTATTCAATTGGTGTATGTTTTTTTGCTCCTGCCAGACGTAGGGAAACACCCCAGAGAGGTAAACAAGCAAGACATATGTGCTCTTGGCATCACTAGAATGCTATAAAGTTATGGTTTATGCCGAAGGACCTCGAAATCATGTTGGTGACTGCTATATTTCATTATATTTTTAAGTGTATTTGGAGGCTTTTTTAACAGAAAGACTTCACACTACTAATCTTATGATTAGGCATTTAGCAACTAATAGCAGTGAGCTACTTGCTAGAAGGAATATACATTTGTAGCTACGTCTCATGAAGCAGCATTTAAATTAACATAAACATAATTGCCCTCTAGATTTTTAAGGCTTTTAATGTGTGTATTTTGGAGCAAAATAGTCCATAAAGTTATTTTAAGGATATTTTCTCAGACTTTGGCTAATTGTGGATAGATTTTTGAGCATGTAATAGGCATATATGTAAGTTACAGATGAAATGTATGGCACTTGTGATGTTACAGTAGATCCTGGATAAGTATATACATTACATTTTATAAACCACGGATATATTTTATGAATATCATACGTGTTATGTATAGATGAAGTTATAGATAAGTAAATTGTTTCACTTGCATACAAGCATATAATTCTTGAAAGCAGACTTTAATGAGGTAATGTATTGAAATGTTAAAAAGATACCAATTGGCCATTATTAAATAACAAAGACTATTTTATAGAAGTCATGTCATAAAAATTATAGCACTATCCTACAGAAAACACAAGGAAAGGGGACTACTCTTTAACCCTAGACTAATCATGCTTTATGCTCAAAGTCTCCTTTTCTGTCTATACCAATGAGAAGAAGAGAAACTCTCGAACTTATAAATAAAACTCACGTTTCCCTAATATGTACAAGACCAACACTGAATTTAACCCTTTGGTCCCCATATTTTTCAGCTGTAAAACTAATGGTGGAAATTGCAAAGATGAAGATGGGTTAACATCTGGCACCTCTATGAAGCAGCTTAATGAATAAAACCATTTCCTTCTCATCTCTTTCGGGATTATTCCAACAGCCTACCATAAAGAACTAGTCATAACAATGCTTTCTCTGAATGAAGTCCCCCAAGGAACAAACGCACATCATTGCACAGGCAAGAACTATTTTAGAAAAGTTGAAAAAAGACTGTTTAACTGTCTCCAGGGTGAGACTTCATATTTCTAAAACACTTAAGCACTATTGCACTGCAGAGATTTTTGAACTTTTGCTGGTTTGCAAGTCTTTTCTGTGTCAAATCTGGCGCAGGTAAGCAATTGTTGATCCTTGTGAACATTAAGTGTGACCCTAAGTTAATAACACACATCGCATCTCTTAACACACCCAGTAGAGATTTACTTACAGATGAAGGCATGGTTATTTGAACATTTAGAATGATTTCAAATAATACTGACACTGACCACTGCAGACCTGCAATTCAGAAACAAGTTGGTGAATGAGATGCGTTCATTTGGAAATGGTTGGACAACAGCTAAAACAAAACTAAAATCAATCAAACAAAATCCCTACTGAGCAGCCGACTGAATGTGTCAATGTCTGAATAAATACATCTACAATTAGGCTTTCTTGGGAAATAACATGTTTCTCCTCCCACTAATATGAGAATACAAATGGTGAGGGAAAGCTTAGTTTTGGAATAAGCCTAAATTCCACCAATTGAATACCATTTCAGACAAGTTATTTTACAATACATCTTCTCATTTGATTCTTATAAACAGCCACTGATAAACTGTATTATCATTCAAATGATTAAAAATGAAACTCTTAAGATTTAGATGACAAAAGCACAAAAAAATTTAAAGATAACACATGGCTACAGGATAGACTATTCAACTAAACCCTTATTGATTTGTTTTCTTTTGAGTGTGTATGCTTCCATGTGTGTGTGTGAAGGACGTGGTTAAGATCAGAAGGCAAATGGGATGGACATTGAGTGGAGGAGACAACAAGCAACAGAACAGGAGCATGCCAAAGAGGACCTCTGGGGGTGTCAATGTAGCGATGTATCAGAGCAGATATTAAGACTCGCGATCAAGCCTCTGACAGAGGGCGAGAAGTAATGATAGATCTGGCGGAGGTTGTTGAGACTTGGGGAGAACAAGAGCTCCACAAAGACCAAACTGAGCAGGGCACAGGGGTCTTGTATGAGACGGTTTCTACAATCAAGGACCATGTGTGGATGTGGCCTGGAACCCCCGCTCAGATGGGGCCCATGATAGCTTGGTGTCAGACTGAAGACCCTAGTGAGGGAAACAGGGACTGTTTCAGTCATGATCTTGATGGCTGACTCTTTGACCCTCCCCCATACAAGCCAGGGAGTGACAGACTGGCTAGATCCAGGGGAGGACAGTGCAGCCAGCCCTGAGGAGACAGGATAAGCTGGGGTTGGATGGAAGGGGAGGAGGTCCTCCCCTGTTGGTGGACTTGGAGGGGGCGGGGAGG
>CM053751.1:48236944-48297291 GCA_028658305.1 Pachyuromys duprasi
AGCAGGGCACAAGGGTCTTATATGGGACAGTTTCTCCAACCAGGGACCATGTATGGATATGGCCTAGAACCCCTGCTCAGATGTTGCCCATGATAACTCATTGGTGAACTGAAGACCCTAGTAAGGGAAACAGGGACTGTTTCAGTCTTGAGCTTGATGGCTGACTCTTCGACCCTCCCCCATACATGCCAGGGAGTAACAGCCTGGCTAGATCCCAGGGGAGGACATTGCAGCCAGCCCTGAGGAGACAAGACGATCTGGGGTCAGATAGAAGGGGAGGAGATCCTCCCCCATTGTTGGACTGGGAGGGGGCAGGAGGAGATGAGGGAGGGTTGGGGAGGGTGGGAGGGAGGGAGGGAGGGGAATATGCATGGGATGCAAAAAACCTAACCTGTGATTGATACACAAATAAATAAATTAATTTTTAAAAAAAGCAAACAAAATCAGAATATTTGAGGGTCTTCTGCACACAAGGATTACAACCAACTGAGGGCTGGAAATACCCCTAGTCATAGTTAAAATGGAGAATGTATGGAGAAAACAGTGTCATCTCAGGCTTAAAAAAAATGGCTGACAGACCCACAGTCACATTGTATTCTACAGTCTGATTTAAAAGAAATGTCTAACTCTACTGCCTCAAGGTAATGCTTTTTGGTTTGTTTGTTTGTTTTGTCATTTTTGTATTACTTTAATTTTTGATATTATGGTTGGAAAGAGTTTAGTGAGTTTGCAATTAGCTTTTGAAATTGTGCTATATTAAAAATGTCTTTTATTAAAGACACCAGAAGTCAAGACAGCAGTGGAAAGAGAGAGTCATTTTCACTTTCTACATTTTTTCTTTTAAATTTCTCACTATTATTCATCTTCCCCCACCCCCCCCAAATATGATCATAAGCACTTTCTAAATAGCATTGGGCTGGAGGCAATTATGAAATTAGATGTTTTGATGTGACTCGTCATTCTGTAGCAGTAACGACAGTAATGTGTCAGAACGATTTGGTTTGCTTTGATTGGAGAGTGAAGCCGGGGAGTATAACAGCATTAAGCATTCTGTTTAAAGCTGTAATTCAGTAATAGAAAATATGTCCTAATTATATATTGTAATGCTTTTGTATACCAAATCTTCTTCCATTGCTATTTCCCTTAAGGTTAGAATAAATAAATGAAAATAACTTTTACATTTTATCTCATGGTTAAAAAGAAAACACTTTAAAATCCTTATCAGAACATATAATTCACTCGGGCAAACTTTTCTTCTAAAGAAGGAAACTCTAAATGGGAAGATGAGACCAATGAAAAGTAATGCTTTTTTTATGTTCAATTACTTTTTAATATATTATTTATTTTTTAATTAATTACACTTTATTCACTTTGTATCCCCCATAAACCCCTCTCTCCTCCCCTCTCAATCTCACCTTCCCTCCTTCCCTCTCCACACATGCCCCTTCCCAAGTCCACTGATAGGGGAGGTCTTCCTTTCCTTCCTTCTGATCCTAGTCGATCAGCTCTCATCAGGAGTGGCTGCATTGCCTCCCTCTGTGGCTTGGTAAGGATGCTCCCCCATCAGGGTGAGGTGATCAAAGAGCAGAAAAGTAATGCTTTAAATGGAATCTGTAAAGCACGTTTAAAAGAAACAGATATTTATCTTATTCTTACCAAGTAGGATATTCATTTGTTTTATTTTTTTAATTTGTGTGTATGAGTCTCATTGTATACTTCATATTTGATAGCAGCAAATATATAATGACATTATGAAATAACATCTTTTTAATAACTCTTAGTTTGTTTATGAAACATCTTCATTACAAAATAAGATTCCAGTGATAAACTTGGAATTTATTAAGCAATTGTTCTCTTCACTGAACATTCACACTTATCTGTAAACTTTTCAACTAAAGTACAGATAATGAAAGTTATGTAAGAATGGTGTAATTAACATAAAAAATAAAAATTTAATTTTAAAAATAAATAAATACAGTATTTATTTAAAAAAAGAATGAATTGATTCTATAAGTATACCACAACAAAATACTAGGTGAAATGAAGCCAAAACTATATATGCACTGTAGACATTTGTGGTAGAGTGAGCTTGGACCCACATAACTAGACAGACTAATACAGGAGGACATTGGGCTTGAGGCCACCCTGAACTGCAGAGACTCTAGAAAACAAGAATAACAATTTATTATGTGCATACTGGGCAGGAATATACATATCCACATCATGAAAGAGGAAGATTTGTTCAAGAAAAAAGTTATTTAATTGATTTTTAGACACTGTCTCCTCATGTGACTGCAACTACCCTGTAGCTCAAGACCATCTTTGCTCACTTCATATATGCTGAAATTAAAAGCATGAGTAAACATGCTCAACTATAAAATATCTTCTTTACTTTAAAGGTAAGAATCAACAAGAAAGATAAGTGCCTATACAACATCCATATTGATGAACAGAGAAAACCAATATTTTCATAGTGTACGTGTCTTCGTTGAATAGACTGTATGCAAGTTTCATAAATATGACCTCCACTCATTCAGCGTTTACAGTCTAATAGAGCTAACTTTGAAATGAGCATCAAGACTCCATTGATCTTTCTCATTATTTTCTATGTAGCAAGAAAAAAAATGCCCCAACTGATACTAAAATAATTGAATACATTTTTCTTCCTATCACACATACAAAAAAAAATTACCTCAGTTAAAAGAAATTCCTGGAGATTAGTGACCAACAGGGGTTAATGGCCTGAGACTATACTTTAAGCAATTAACTCCACCCAGACATTTATTCATCCCCAGGAAATGCCAGACCTACAATTGTTATTACTTAATTATTACCCAAATGGAACCATGGGAGATGGAACCTGCAAAGTGATTGGCTAATGTACAAGAATTAAGTTCTTCATGAATGCTTTGTACATATCAATTAAAATTGCACTGAGTTTAAAAAATCCATATGCCTATATTTCTTTTCCCTTTTCAGTTCATAATAGCAATAATGACTTCAATGCTGGGCATTTTCTGGGAATTAATGGCCAGCAGATGTTAATGAACCTTGGCTGTACCTTGTGCCATCTACTCCTCCCTGTTGGTCATTAATCCCTATGAAATGCTCAGCTACTGGTTAATTAACTTGACAATGAACTTAATACAGATATTACACAAACAAAAGATTTGTATTTATAGCCTTCCAAAAAGTTAAAACGAAAAAGTCATACAAGAAATCCAGATTCAGATTTCTGAATTTCATATGGAAATTTAAGAACAGATAGGTCTTACATAATAATCTTATACTTCACTTCAGAGATGAGATGAACTACCTTCAGAAAGGACAATATAGTTCATGATAAGAAATTATCCTATTTGAATGCTTGTACATCATAACTCATTATTTGTATGCTGTGAGTCTCATCACTTGCTTCAGTGCTTTGCTGGGTGGAGTCTTTCAGAGAACATCTATGGTGGACTTACTTCCTGTTCCCTCTCTTCAACTACTGCCAGTATTTATTCTACTTGCGCTTCTGAATGAGTATTAGGTATCCTCCCCAAGGTCCTCCTTGTTATTTAGCTTCTTTAGGTCTGTGTATTAAAGCATGGTTATCCATCCTGGTGATCGAAGCAGATGCTGAGACTCACAGCCAAACTTTGGGCAGAGCACAGGGAGTCTTAAGGAAGAGTAGGAAAATAGAAGAACCCATAGTGAACAGTAGCTGCACAAGAAGACCAACACATCCAACAAATCTTGGCCCATGGGGCTGTTTATGACATGGACTCTGGTACATGATCCTTAGTCACTTTTCCTGGGTGGGGAAACCCTGGTCACAGAGGAAGATGATGCAGGCAGTCCTGAAGAGACTTGACAGCATGTGGCCAGTTGGTAAGGGAGAAAGGCTTCCACTTTCTGAAGACTAGGGGAAGGGGATGGAGAGAGAATGGGAGAGCAACACAATTGGAACGTAAAGTGAATACACTAAAAAGTAAATTTTAAAAAATAAACCTATTTGTGAGCACATGTTTCTGTGGAGGGTGTATCTATGCTAGCGTATTTTCTCTGAGAGGTCAAAAGAGGGCGTCAGTTCTCAGAAACTGGAATTGCAGGCAGTTCACAACTGCCTGATGTGAGTGCCAGAAACAGAATGCTGGTCCTCTAAAAAAGTAGTAAATGCTCTTAAATCTTGAGCCATCTCTCCAGCCCCCACCATAATGATTTTCAAGAATATATTGTGCATTAAATCATACCTATATAAAAAACCAAATTGCACTGTATACATGTAAGAAGTGGTAAGAAGAAAAGTGATTCCTCTTGAACGTCCCCGCCCCCCACCACCTCAGCCAATTCAGAGTTTACAAACAGCTCCATGAGTGGGAGACACATGTACCAGAATAGTTTAAACTTGATAAGTTGTAGCACCCACTCTTCCTCAAGGGGAAAAAAGAAATTGCTGTAAATTGTAAACCTACTATTTTATTAGCCTATTAAGGGGGGCATTAGCCAACACCACGAGCAACTAATTAAAGGAACGCTCTATCTGGTTCAGACCATCTGGTCCTCTGGATGCTGTTGATAAATGTATCTCCTCTCATGCTGCATGTAGCTCAACTTTTAAAGTTAACAAATACTTGGAAGTGGTAGAAACCTACCTCATGGAAAACATGCTGTCCTTACCTGACAGCTGCCTTTGGGAGAGCCCCCATTGATGCCTAAAATTAGACTTGGCACAAAATTCCACTCTTCAGGAAAGATCGGCTCCAGAATACATGACCTATTCTACAAAACTCAAGACCCCATAAATTACAGAAACAAATATCTTACAAGAACATAATGTGAAAGTTGGGATTCTGCTAGTGCCTAGTAATTTCATGGATTGCAAAGATAACAGTAATGTGTGTTTAAGTCTGTGGCACTTAATTCACACGTAAGTCTATAAGGATATCTTATTACACTGATCCACTCTCACAAGAATTGTGGCCAGAGATTGTTTTAATAAACTTTATAATTAAAATACGTATATTCCTGTTTTTAAGTTTGATGTTGTCTATCCAAGAAGTGATCAACTGTCCCATGAATATCTTGGAAACATCTTGGGGAAAACCTTATAACTTAGCTAAAACTTTACATGACACGAATGTAGCATATCAGTTAGCATTTCTATGAATACAGACGTCTTGGAAAAAAGAAAAGGTAAACTATACTTTGATTTTGTCAAAAGCATATACATAATAAAGATTACATCCTCTGTTTCCTCACATGCACAAATGCATAAGTCATCTATGATTCTTAAATGGATCGCACCACAATTGGCCCACATGATCTTTGTGGATCAAAACATAAGAAAAACAAAACCTAACAAAGCTTGATGATACACTGAACGGTGGCAACTGAGGCTACCAAAAAAAAGTTTTAATCGTGTGTTGAGTGGGTCTGTCTGTGTGGGTATGTACATGAGAGTGCAAGTGACCAGAAAGTGCAGAAGAGAGCATTATATGCTCCTGGGATAGCTGAGGTGGTTGTGAGCTGTCTGACATGGGTGTTGGGAACTGAATTCAGCCTTAAAACCTCAATTCAATCCACAGAACCCACAGAAAGCACTAGATGGAGAGTAGAACTGACTCTCACACGCTATCTTCTGACTTCCACAGCTATACCACAGCCCATAGAAGCAAATTGCAGACATGTACATCCATAAATCCACACATACACACAAAATAAAACCTATAAAAACAATATAAAAATAAAACATCTGTTTTTATTTGATACTTATTTTCCATACCTGACTTCTTCAGCTTCTGTTCATCAAAATTGTTTTGAACCTCTTTTTTTTTTCTGTCCCTTGATTAACTTGGACATGAGCATCCTAAATCATGATAGATACAGGTAGTTTAAGACATCAATATAAGCATGCATCTAGTAATTATTGTATCAGTGTTAGTAAAGTTTTGGGGGCAAGATCTTTCTTTGAAAACAATGTATTTCCTGGGTGATGTTGAAAAAAAATACAGAACATAAAACATCCTAAATTCAGTGTGCTGTAGTAAAATCAGTTTTTATACGAAGAAGCTCCATTTCATGCAAGAAATACTCTACCATATTGAATTTACCTCATATACAAATCACAGAAAATAAAACATGAATAAAAAAATCAGAAAAAAAATTTATATAAAAAATTGCAAAACTGTCAACCTGTATAATATAGAAGAGAGTAAAAATTGAATAATTTGCACTAAAATTGGGTACATTGGTATAAATTTTTATTTCCTACTTTATAACTTTTAATAAATAAATCTGCAATAGATGATAGATAAATCGTAAAGACATCTGTTTAGCTGGAATTGACCCTTCTTGTCTCTTGTCCCTGTTGCTATTATCCAATCAATACACTCTACCTAGGCAAATACTACTTACATTCCCACCAGATAGGGAAGCAAAGCTCCATAACTTAAGGTGTGCATGGGTGTATAGGGAGGGGTTTTTCTGATGGGTACATGGGAATTTTTGCTCTAATTAAATATAATTCCACACACATCATTTTTATATACTCTTTCAAATCATAATATCCAAGGATCAAAGGAGCTTCAGATTTACAAAGTAAAGTCAGGGGATTAATTGTTCTTGCTTTTTTCTATTGGAGTATCAGCTAAGATTTCCCAATTTGACTGATTTGCCATTATTTTTAAGCTATTTAAATCCTAAAATCTATTAAAATGTGCCATATCCAATGGAGAATACAGAAAATGAAATTCCTCCCAATCTCCAAATGACTCTCTAAAGGATTCAGTTGCATTCCTTCTGAAAAAAAAATAGTTCAATTACTTTTTCTCAATTTTGAACATTTTTACTTTCACATACATTCTATGTTGGGCAGGAAGTCTCACCATGGTTAATACCTTCAATCTAAGCAATTATAATTAATCAGATTGTGTTCATTACTGAAGTCACCCAAACTGCAACAGGAGAATATTTTAAGGCAACACTTAATATTCAGGTGTTTCGAGCATTCTTCAGAATACTGTCTCCTAGGTCTATAAGAAATTTGTTTTGAATCTTTGCAGTCTTATGCACCCTTATCCATCTATATGAAAAGCTCTTTTCCTTAGCTTGAGAGACCTTCATTAGTGGTAGTAATTAATGGATTTTTAAAGAAAAAAAAACACATAGAATAATGGGTATTTAAATTGGCTGAGCTGTAGAATGTCTTGCATTCTTACAAAAGTACATTCCTAGTCCTTATCTAAAGAGAGTCTCATCAAATAGATTTGCATAATCCATAAATCATAGTCCCTCAGAACAGAGCTCTGGGACTCTATTTTATTTAAAGTCCCCCATATGGTTACAATTTTCAGTTGTAAAGCCACTAACAAAAAAGTTTAGTATATATATTACATATATATATGTATGTAATTATTTAAAAAGTATTCTCTCCAGAAATAAGGATTATCGTAATAAAACAGAAATTCTTACAGTTAAATGAATTAGCTGCTACTGAGCTACATGAAACTGTGTTAAATGCCATAACACATTCCTAAGAAATGTTTCCCATTTTCAAGAAATCTAAATCTAATTGGTGTGTGGGGGGGTACTTATCATGCACGAAATAGAATAAAATTTGAAATTATTTAAAGCTGCCTTCTTCAGTAACTTGTATAATCCAAAAGACCTTTCTCTGCTTCCTATGAGCCAAGTAGTAACTCATAACTGTAGCCCTTTAAACTGAAATAGACAATTTTATATATTTTATACTTAATGTTTCAGGCAATGGAATTTTAATAATATTTTAACTATGATAAGCATGTATGTGCCTAGTGCCTGCTAGCTAATTAAATGTCAGTTATAGAAATGAGAAGATCAGTGAGACAATTTAGTCAATAAAAGCCACTAGAGTGATTTAGCTGTAAACCCATAGGAGTCTAGCTCTGAGTCACAGCAATTGGAGAAAAAGTGCCAATGGTAAGTGTCTTAGCTACTTTTCTATTGCTGTGATAAAAAAAAAAAAAGTGAAGGAGGCAATCTAGTCAATAGCAAGGTGGCTTGACTTATGTTTCCAAAGAGTTAATAATCCATGATGGCTGAAAGGAGAGTTAGCAGCCAGAGTATTAGGTCAGAGTTTACATCTCCAACAGCAAACAGGAAGCAGCAAACACAAAGCAAACTGCATGAGTCTTTTTGAAACCTGAAAGACGACCCCTGGTGACATACTTCTTCCACCAAGCCTTCCCATAAAGCTACAAACTAGGGACCTGACTATAGGGAACACCTCTCTCAAACTGTCACAGTAAGAAATCTTCCAAAACTAACAGGAAAAATAGCAGAATATCCATGGTTAGAACCAATCATGTCTGAAGGGATATCCCTGGGCAGAAGCAAGAATGTAGGAAAAGGCAGAAATCCAAAGTTGGTTTAAATCTGTTGAAGTTAAAGTGATAGATGGAACCAACTAGAAATACCAAGAGGAATGCAGTAGGCAAGGGAGGAGCCTGATTGAAAACCTGAAGACAAACTAGAGCAATTTATCAGAAGTTTGCCCACATTATACCATTGCCTTGAATATCACCTAATTAATGGCATCTTATGGCCATACGGGCCCTTGCAAAATATAAAACAAATGGCAACAAGGAATTTAAACATTATTTCTTGTTCCTCTGAAAATGTTTTTGTCTACAAAAACAAAAGGGGCTAGTCCTAAAATAGCCAGTTTAGCATTCTGAACTCACTCTTAATGGTCAAATAAGAGAATACAAAGAGCCTTGGGTAAGTTAGTTATTACTTCATTTAAAGAGCTTCTTTACATTGCCATTAAAAATATACTATAGGTTTACCTTGTAAGAATTCACTCACACACACAGTTGAGTTCCCTTTCCTCAGGGCAGGTTACCTAGCTGGCCTAATCACTGGGTAATTAAAACAAAACCCACTCTAGATAATTGGCCATCTTCTCTAATTGAAAACTAGGTAGATAATCATTAGGCCCAGGGAAATGCCTGACTCTCATACTGTAATATCAACTACCATCTGTCTATTAAATTAGTCATTGTAAAATATTAACATATAAATGACTACTACAGGGCTATTTTAAAAAGTGGCCCTAGAAGTTAATTTTTTTTTCTTTTTCATTTTGTGGGCTCACCCATTTCTTTCCAGGGAACTGTAAGTAAAAGAATTCAAAGACTGAGGAGGGAAGAAGAAAAGAACTTTTGTCATAAACAGGCATATCTAGAAAGTTTATAATCGCTACTTTGCTATCTAAAGCATTTGCTCTCATTCAAAAAATCAACACTGAATCAAGAAGCTAGAAAAAATTTACACACAGAAAATTCAACCCATCCATCAAACTTACGAAGGCACCATTTTTTTAGTCCATACTATGTATTGATTCACTGATAGAAACAAATGTCCAGGAATAGAGTAAAAAATCAGATTAACATTTTAATAAAGGTTCTAGTGTGCACAAATTCTTGAGTATTCCCAACATCCATTGAGCAAATAACCTACATTTTTATTACTAAAAGGGAAAATTTTTTGAATGAGGAAAAGGAGAAAATTTGTAAATATCAAAAGATCCTGAAAAGGATATTAAGTGTCGATTTCCAGATGGCCACTTGTTTGTTTGTTTCACTGCTATGCTTAAGACTATCTGCGGAGACATCTGGACACAACAAATAGCTTGTATCCCACCATCTTCAGTTAGAGGGCAAAAGCACACACTGCCACACAGCGGATGCTGAAGTAGACAGAAACAGCACAAGCCTGCTCCTATCCCTATCACAGCCAAGTTTTTCTTGAAAAGAATGATCCACTAAATTCCTCTGTGTTGACTTAAACTGATGTCTGTGGCTGTGACCTGTGTGAAGTGGGCCTGTTGAAATTTGTAACTGAGCATGAGTGTGTATTTTCCATGTTCCTGACAAGGGCAAACCCTGACACGTTTCTAAGCAAAAATCATTTAAAAATCAGCTGTATAAGCAAAATCACTTAAAACAGGGATAAGTAAGACAATAGCTTAGTGTATACATAACAAATTAAAAACTACGGAACTGAAATGAAAGTGAGGAACGAAAAAAATCATGCGCGTCTAAAGCAGTTACAGAACACAGAGTGGTTTCCTAAGATTGTGGACTTAGACTGTAAACATTTAAGAGACGGCATCTACACTGAAGAGCATGTCTGCTTTGAAATATTTGTTCCAATCTACACCGAAAAGAACTGTCATGTTGACCCCATCATTCATGCTACACTCCCAGCAAACTTGAACACAGCTCTTTACAGAACCCAAGAAGAATTTTTGAGTGCTTTAGGGTATTAAGGATAATGTATTTCTATGTTTAAATACAAGTCAAGCAACAAAAAAACCTCTTTCCTGAACTGTTTTATGAGTAGATAGAGAAAACTTTTGGGGGGCTATTTTTATGATTTATTATTGTAATTGCTATTATTTATTACTGTTAAAATTAGATGATTATTTATTTATTTATTTTTATATTAATCACAGGTTATGTACTTTGTATCCCAGCCATAGCCCCCTTCCTCATTCCCTCCCAATCCCCCATCCGTCCTTCATCTCCTCCCTGCCCCTTTCCAAGTCCACTGATAGAGGAGGACCTCCTCCCCTTCCATCTGACCCTAGCTTATCAGGTCTCTTCAGGACTGGCTGCAAAGTCCTCTTCTGTAGCCTAACAAGGCTGCTCCTCCCTCCCTCGGGGTTGGGGGGAGGAGGAGGGTCAAAGAGCCAGCCATTGAGTTCATGTCAGAAATAGTCCCTGTTCTCCTTACTAGGGTACCCAGTTGGATACTGAGCTACCATGGGCTGTATCCATGCAGGGGTTCTAGGTTATATCCATACGTGGTCCTTGGTTAGAGAAACAGTCTCATAACTCTAGACAAATGACCTCAATTTAGATATGTCCAAACACCAGAGACCTCTGATAGTTAAACAGAAATTTCAATTTGGCCCAAATATTAAACACACGTCATTATATTTTCATTTAGTTTTAGCATATCTTTTATGTTCAAAGACAAGAAGCATATAATCATGATTAATGAATGAAAGCTTACTTTATCTAAAAGTAGATAATCATGGGTTATCTAAAATGCAAAACCCATGACATTAAACTATGCAGCATATTGCTTTTCTTTATAAATGTGTAACTAAAAATATATCAGATGTTAAATTATTTGAATTGTAAGATACAAGACATTTAAAAAGAGATAAATTCTCATATGAATATAAAATATATATACATATTTCATGTATAAACACATTTATATCATTTCATATATATTTCTATATATAAGTACATAACTAGATTTTTTTCACTTCTCTCAAAGTTTTCCTTCCCTCGAAGATTAAACCATGATGCAAGTTGACTCAATTAAAATTATCAAAATTAGTATCTGCCGCTTGCAAACAGTCTATGTTAAAAACATGTACAAATTTTTGTCTTCTTTTCATCCCTTTATCTCTTCATTTGCTTTGTACAGGAATGAAAATGCACAATTTTATGAATACTTGTACTTATCATATATAAAATAATTATTTTCTAAATATGCTTTGGTGTTGAAATATACTAATAACAAATTATAACACATTTATTATAGATCATTATAGTTCAAAATAGTATTTTACTTAATTAGTTAAAATAAGCTTTAACTTTTAAGTATTTCATGTTCTTTGGAGCGAGCAAGATGGTTTGGGTAAAATCACAGTACCCACTCTAATGACTGGGTTAGATCCCCAAGACCCACATGGGAAGAAAGAGTGATTCCTACACAATGTCCTCTGACATCTATCTGAGTGCTGTGGCATAGGTCCACCCACACACAAATACACAAATAAATAAAATATAGTTATAAATGTTCCCCACACTGCACTACTAGCCATGTTATACACATGTATTATTTAATATTGAAATGCTTATTGGCATAAATATTGCTTCCTAGTCCACAATTGAGTGTTATTTGGCTGGCAAACGATTAATACCTTTCTCAGAGTTGTAGCTGGCTCACATAAAGCTGAGCTGTATTTTTGTCATAAGGGTGATTGACCTCAAATCAAAATTGTTCTGCAATATTACAGAAAATCTCTCCCTCCTCCATTAAGTTTCTCATAGCAGAGACTGCTGGCTATTTATCAAACTCACTTTCAGACGTACAGCTTGCCCATATTTCTCTGGAGTTGCGTACATCAAAGAATTAAGTCCAGCCAAGAGAACATGGAACAAAACAACTTTGCTTCTACCAGGCTTAGCCGAGGGAAACTGCTCACCTATCCCAGTTTGCTCTCTGTTGCTGTGATAAGCGTGACTAAAACAACTTGAGGAAGAAAGACTTTATTTGCTTTACACTTCCAGGTCAAAATACATCATTGGGAAATTCAGGGCTGGAACTCCATCAGGAACTGAAGCTAAAACCATGGGTGATCGCTGCACGCTCTCTTCCCCTTCCGCTTGTGTTCAGCTGTTTTTCTGGATAGCACAGGCCCATCTGCATAGCCTAGGCACTATCCACAATGAGCTACATCAATGAGCAAGCAAATACCCCACATGCCAATCTGATGAAGGCAACCCCTAAACTGCATCACAAATCTCTCAGGTGCCTCTGGGCTGTAGCAGGTTATAATTGGAGGCTAATTAGAACACTGTCCACCCTCTTTTTCCTCAAAATGCTGTGTTCTAATCCACATGAAGATGCAGGACTGCGGGCAACCACTCAAGCAAAACCATCCCCACAGGATGGTTGTATAACGGGAAATAAATTTCCAAGTATACTCACTACCTCACCTATCAATGGACTTGGAAAGGAGCATGGGAAAAGATGAAGGAGGGAGGGTGGGATTGGGAGGGAATGAGGAATAAGGGAGGGGCCACAGCTGGGATACATAGTAAATAAACTGTAATTAATATAAAAAATAAAAATTAAAATAAAAAGATTGTTCTCTCAAGTAAGTATTAGCCTAATTAATGAAACTGGTGTCATCTTACGGGCACCACTGCAAAACTATGACAACGACTTCAGGAGTTTAAAAACTTCGCAATTCCAAATAAAAATTTCATTTCTATGACAGTCAAAACTTTCTCCTCCATAATATCCAGTGATCATATGACCTCCTCTGCTGTGAAAGGTTAAATAAGATGTTAACTTAAAGACAGAACATGCAAATTAACTGATTTTCATTCCTTCAAAAGCAAATAACAGCCAAAAGCATCTTTGAAGTGATGTCTATGCAACTTTTCTACCAAATCCAGGTGTCAGGGATAATAAATGAATCATTTATTTGATGTATATTATACTTTAAAGGGATCAGAACAAGTTCCCAAAGGAAAGGAGCGAAAGCATTCTCAGATGCATTTCATCATTTGAAGCTGATATAACAATGCCGACAAGTACAAAAGATAAGCACTTTGTTCTGTCACACAATGTCATGTTGCGGAAAACACAAAGCGTTGAGTGACCTTTAGAGAAACAGCCCAAAGTAGCTGGCTTTGTGGTGTTTAACGTGGGTGTTTTTGAATTGCTGAAGGTCCTGTCTCTTCCCACTTGTGGTCACACATATCTCCTGAGGAATCTCAAGCAAGAAGAGAAAGGAATGCTGATGCATCAAAGAAGTTTAAGAGTAAGGAGGAAATTCAAGGAAAAAAAATTTGCTGACAGAAGGAAAAAATAAACTAGCTGTTAAGAATTTACATGTATGTAGACGCCCTGTAAATTTCCATTTATTCAATTTTTAACTGCAAAGCTAGGCTGGATAGAAAGCTAGCTGTGAGTGGACTTGGACCATAAGCCATCTGCTACTTCATTTTTGTTTTAGTCCTATTGTCTTTATTTAGAGAAAAAAAAAGTAATTTCAGGCTTCTCTCTTACTGACAGCCATTATTGAATTCCAGACCCATAAAACTTCAGCAAAGCATAAGGTCCTTGGATATAAGAACTTCGTAAAAATAAATGATGGGTTGCCATTAGACTTATCTTTAGATATCTAAAGCCAATTACCAAAAAGAAAGTACCTATATTTTTCTTGAGGACCTCTTTTTTTAGGATTAATTCCTGGAGTCAAAGCCATAACTAATAAAGAAGGACTTCATCCCTCTCAGCTACTATTTCTTAAAGTAAATGTATACATAATTTGGAACGGAAACATCTGAAGACAAATAGTTTAGAATAACCATTAGGAATAAGACAAAAAGAGAATTTGAAAGAGTCTGCAGAGGAAATTCACTAGAGTAATTAGTTTTCTTTAAGCCCACAGAAGACAGCAAATGATGGAAAAAAAAAGAAATTAAAGAAAGACAGGACAAACAGAAAACAAATATGAAACATAAATGAGCAAACCCAATCCTATTAACAAACATTAAATGTTCTAAACTAAAATAATATCGTGGAATCAAGCTCTTTTGCAATTGGGCAAAACGAAAATATGCATAAACATATCGGAGTTTTATAGAAACCCTGTGCTCAGGGACGGTTCTTGGTTATCAGCCTGACTGGGCTGAGAGAGACTAAGGATCAGCAGCGCACTCCTGAGGGTGTGGGTGTGTCTATGAGGGTACAGTTCAAACCTGTGGGTATGTCTGTGAGGGTGTCATTCCCATCTGCGGGTGTGTCTCTCAGGGGGCAATGCACACCTGAGGGTGTGCCTATGAGGGTGCACTGCACACTGTGGGTTTGTCTGTGAGGGTGCACTGCACACTGTGGGTTTGTCTGTGAGGGTGCACTGCACACTGTGGGTTTGTCTGTGAGGGTACACTGCACACCTGTGAGTGTGTCTGGGGCTGCCATGCACACTGGTGGCTCTCTGAGGCCATTGCCAGAGAGAATTCACTTAGGTGAGAAAGACCTCACTCAATGTTGCAGGCACTTTCATGATCCCACAGGCTAGAGCGCTGAATGAAATGAGGGTGGGGCGAGGTGACAGCTAGAGTGCGGGCACGCCCTCATATTCATTCATTCATTCATCCATTCATTCATTTATTCATTCTTCATTCATTCTTGTTCTCATCTTATTCACTCTCAGTTTCTGTCTGTCCCAGCTACTCCACCAAGGACTCCGCAATGTCTTCTCCGCCATGAGTTACTGAAATTAGAATCCAAAAAAAAGATCCCTTCTTCACTTAAGCTGTCTTAACTCAGACATTTGGTACAGGGACCCAAAAGTCTGATTACCCCCGGTAATAAAGGCTGGCCATGGCTTTGGGCTCTCACACAGTACAACACTTAAATGGAAGGCTGCTGGCAGGGTGAGTGGACTTCCACGAGGTCTTTGCTTTCACACTGTCTTCTCAGAGGTGTGTTTACAGATGGAAACCCTCAGCAAGAGGTTATCTCTCCTTTAGGAGAACAAACCTAAGGTTTGTTTGTTGGTTGCTGTATAAGCCGTGGAGAACGGCAAAGTCAACGTTGCTCTTCCGTAGCACAACACACTACATATGTAGTTTTACATCAGTCCTTTGTGTTGTTTTATAATGTCTGGAAACAAAAGTACTTAGTGCAATCAAGCTGATCCTTATTCTATTTGCTGGAGTATGAACAGGCTGCTTAATAGCAGAAATTAAGGCAGAAACAAAACCTATACTACACCTATAATTATTATGACGTGGACATCAAATTTGATTATTTTAACATTGAATAATTAACAGGACCATAGATAAGAAGAAAAATAATAGCTTCAACTAACTTCTAAGTTTATACAGTGCGTTGCAACTTAAGGATTACATTATGAGTCGACTAATCTGGAGATTTTTAAAAATTCTCATTCATCAGTCAGATTTTCAGACGTGTATTTAAATGCATAAAGTTCGTCTTCTTAACAACCCAAAATCGTATAGCTTGTATAGACAGCAGGAAAGTTGCTACAGGATTCAAGGCTACTGTAAAGTTGACTCTCTGAAACTGCCAGTGGAATCTGGGTGTATCTAAACATATATGTATAGAATATGAATAGCTGTAGTGAGCAATGCTCCTTCTTTAAGCATTTTGGGATATGGTCTTTCATAAAACATTTTAGGATATGGTCTTTATAAAACACATATTATTCACACTATTAATTATGCCATCCTGTTGCAAGGATTTCTCTTGAGTTTTGAAACACGAATGTATATCTAACTGTTTTCTCATACTGTTTTCATTACATCCTCAGATTGCTTGGTGTTGTCAGTCATACAAGTAAACAATCATGTACTGTCTTTCAGGAGGATGTCAACATCCTCCTGAAAACTGGAAGGCCTTAAACTAAAATGATAACCATTTATAACGTCCATAGGCCTTATATGAGCTACTGCTGTATTATTACATATGGGCTAATTTTAGCCTTTTTCCTCATAGATCTCTTTCAAGAAATGTCTCCTGAAAGAGGAAACTGGAAACAAATCACATAAAACTCTCTGTAAATTATTTTACTAATCTCTTTGAAAATAGCCATGTGTAAGTCATTAAAAATCCTATTATCTGATCCTGCTGAGTCTAAATCAAATAATTATAATGTTTTAAATTGTCAGAGTGAAAAATACAAAAATGAGTAATAATTTCTAATATATGCTATATTGTACAATGTTTATTATGACCCTTATATACAAAAATATTGCTTAAGATTGTTTTGTTACACACGATTTTAAGATCATAGCTAGAAATATTAAGATCAAATTCTACTGTTCTTCTTTTCAACCTTCTGTATTGTCCTCCATCAAGCATTGTAAAAATTTTAAAAACTAACTTATTTATTTACATTGTTTATAAAATTATTATACTATCTCCCCTGAATCCTTATTAGTAATCATTACAATCAGAATTAGCTTCTAGTAATGTTTTTGCTTGTTTTACAAAGAAAACAAACTATACAAAGCATAGTCATATAGTTTGTTGAGAACTATACATAGCAATGGGGTCAGAGTTTAAATTCTGCACCTGAAAGATGGCTCAGTCCATAAAGTACTTGCCATAAAAGCTCAGTGTCAGGAGTTTGGATCTCCAGAACCCACGGAAAGGCCAGCTGTGGTAGCCAGTTCCTGTAACCACAAGGAGGTGGAGAGAAAAGTTCCCAGAAGTTCATGGGCCAGGTAGCCTGCTACACATAGCAGTGAACGAGAGAGACCACGACTTATGACCAAAGTAGAAGACAAGGAGAGCTATGCCCGAGACTGTCTGCTCTTGTCCACACATGTTGTGCTGTGCACCCACATTCACACATGTAGTGTCACTGAGCACACACATTTCATGCACAAAACACACATAATAAAAAATAAGACATTTCACTGTTGATATTTCTATTCAAAGGAAAGCCTATGTATATAAATGCATGTATCCTAGAATATATTATAAAACATGTTTCAAAAACTACAGTATAAACAACTATAGCTACTTATACCGCTTTTTGATCAAATTATTAAGTATGTGAAAGTTCTTGACTATAAAGTCAATTGCTTTCCATGTATTCATTTATAACATAAGTTATAATTTCACCAAAGGTTAGTGGATCCTTAAAAAATAGCTTATTAAATCTAGGTATCTTCAAACTATACTCAGTAAATAAGTATTCAGCAATGAAATGTCTCAATATTTTATTACAAATAACCTATACAAATATTTCAGTTCACCTTACTCTTAAATGTGACAGCTACATATAAGACTACTCACAGAATGCTTTTACTAACTTTGCACAAAAGCATAACCATTTTCTATAGGTGAGATAATTATGTAACTATTCCATTCTAATGGATTAATTGAACAATGGAACTAGGCAATTTCCAATATGGCTATTGTGCGTGCAATATAAACAAAAACTGAAGTGTGCAAAGGTCTATGTGTTTACTTAAAATATAGAATTAATGAACTGGTTTGACAAGGTACTCACAAAGGAAAAACGGCTGCAGGGAAGTCAATACACTTTAAAATATTTAGGCACTAAGGTCTGAGTGAACTTGTCACCTCATATCTGACTATCCTATGTCTTAAGTAAAATATGGTTGGAATACCTCCAATGCTACCATTTAATAGGAAATTGCAAATGTTAGAGAAAACCCAAACTTGGATGTTTTTAATGTATTTTTAAATTTTTGTTCATACAATAAATTTTGTCATATTCTTTTCCCTCCAACAAATATTCTCATATCTTCCCTGTCTCTACCTACCCAATTTCATAGTGTTTCTCTAAAACAAACAAACAAACAAACTTGATACCAAACTAAAATACAAATATCACAAAAACAAACAAAACTCTTTGTTTTGTGTGGGCATATAGTCTCCCTGGGGTATTACTGATATACCCAGGACCAATCCAAATTTTCCCTTCCTAGCAGCTATCATTTGCCAGTTACAGAAAGCTCCCTAGTTAGGTCGTGAACTGTGTCCACTTTTGCTTCTTGAAGATGGTAATTTGTTTGGTATGAACTTGTACAGGTCTTCTGTATGCTATGGGTATTCTGCTAAAAGAACATGGCAATAAAATGACCCCTAATGATATATCGCTATACCTATAGATCTGTGGACTGCAGAACTCTTAACAGAGAAGCTTCTTGTAGTAGATGGTAATTAACACAGAGACACACACAACTGGACAGCATGCAGAAAGTGAGACATCTCTCTCTTTCTCTCTCTCATACACACAAACTGCGGCGGGGGGACAGAGAGAGGTGTCAGGGATCTATGTAGGAAGAAAGACTATCCTTAAGAGCCAGATGAGGGAGCAACCTCAAGGAAGCACCATTTTCCAGCCCTGTGGTGATAGGACAGATATACATGTGAATCCAAAAAGAAAATCAAACTTTCAGGTAAAATGTTATAGAAAGGTACAGACAAAATAACGGATGGAAGTATAAAATCTCCTAAGAGTACAAACTGCCAGTGAATACAGTAACAGGGCACTTCACAGTTATTTAATAATACCTCCCTATTTAAAAGCCTAAAATTCTACGGTGAGCTTCAACGTTGTAAGAGGGTCTTTTCTTTATCAGGAACAATAATTCATTCTGGTTCCACCAATAAATTTTTTCTCTAGAAAACTAATAAGTGAAACAAAATGACAATCCTATTATATTTCAAATGTCAAGTAACAAATAAAAAATCGAAAAAAAAGAAAGGAAAACAGCACCAAATTCTCAGGGAAGACCACATAAGAGGGCAGAAAGATTATAAGACACAAAAGGCTGAAGTTTGCTGTGAGACTGTGGATTCTATGTCAGAGAGGCTACAACCATAAAATCTCAACAAAATGGCTGCCTAAACAAGACCTAAACAATCCCAGCTACAGCTGACATTTTGAAATAACTGAGGGAAATATCACAGGGCTCCACGCCTAGACAAAGAGTTACAGGCAATTAAAAACTACTAGAAGAGAAGGAGAATTAGTCTTCCCCAGAGATGAACCCTCAAGAACAATTATCTAATTTTCAGTAGTCAGCTCTGTGCACATATACATGCAGGCAGCACTGGATAGACTCAACAGGTGCTCTTTTTCTGCTTATTCTTACATATGTATATACCTCAAAAACGATTAAAGAAAAGGAGGTTGTAAATTTGGAAGGGAGGAGTGAACACAGAAGAGATAGGAAGGGTAAATGATATAAGTATATTTTAAATAAATAGTTTTAAAAATCATTGCATTTTAAACGGCATTATTAGTTTCATTGGTGATTGATTTATAGATAGCTAAAACATAAAGACAAAAATGTTACACAGGAAATATAATACAATAACCCCAAAGTTAATGAAGTCTAGTCTCTTTTACATGGTCATGATCTGCAAGAAAATTGAAAAGTTTTGAGAAAAACAAATACAATCACAGGTACCACTTTCATTTTAACTCTCATTGTTTCTTCTTGAACTATTTTGGTCCTTCTCTCATATACTGTTTAGTTTTAACTGTCAACTTGGCATAACCTAGAATCACTCAAGAAGAATCTTAATAAGGAACTATCTAGATCACAGTGGTGTATGGGCATGTCTTCAGTGGTTGGGTTGTTTTCACTGTTAATTGATGTAGGATGACGCAGCCCATTGTGGGTGGCACCATTCCCTAGGCATAGGTTCCTGACTGGTGTAAGGGAGAATGTTATCTGAGAGCTAACAAGTCGAGAACCATCAATGTATTTATTCTTTCTTGCTTTTAGATGTGATGTATTAAATCCCTGATTTGACTGCACTGCAGTAACAAACTACAACCTGGAATTGTAAGCTGGAAAAATAAAAATAAAAAAACAACTTTCCTTCTTTACATCGCCTGTTATCAGGATATTTTATCACAGCAACAGAAATTAAAGTGGGATATGTAAACAGTGCAACCTTTCAATGAAAACCAATGAATATTCTCTGCTAAGTCCCAAAGGTAAAAGTTATGGTTCAAAACTATACCTCAACATAACCACAAAGGTTTCATGAGACAAATAACCTTACTTGAAATGCAGTCATGGTGTTCAGAGATTTAGCCCTTTAGGAAATCCAATGAAAAGCCACAGAGTGTCTTCTCCATTGCAATAATATTAAATTTAGAAAAAACATCAAAGCATACACTAATTATGTTATCACCTGTACAATGTGGATTTAGATATTGTACCCCATATTCCTTATACCCTTAAGCAGCCTACTGTTCAATCTTCAACATCACATCTCTTTCATACCTTGATTGTCTGACACTAATGGAACTTAATTTTAGGCTTCCTTACTTCTTTCCTGTTTAATGATCATGAAGGTGAAACTAGCTTTGAGTGGGGAGGAGGATAGCTGAATAATTCTACTACTTAGTTATCTGAACAAGTAGTTCGTTGCATTTTAACTAAACAGGTGGAATTAAAATAGTTTGGTTCTAAACATAGTTTAAGATTAGGGGAGTTCATTTATTAAATGAAGAATGTCTACAGACAGAGAAATTCCACAGTTGGTTCACGGACTCAACAAAGTCATGGCTAGTCTTACGTTCTGGGGATGTCATTTTACACCCGAAAAGAAAAGAATAGCTGTCACAGTTCTACATACAGCATGCATATAAGATATTTAAACAGAAAGAAACTGTTTTGCGTGTGTATTGCTTTTCGATAAGGAGAAAATATTTTGACTTCCCTTTCATTGAGCAGAATGTTATCCATTTTCCATGACTGAATGATGCATTGGCATAGGGAAATAAAATAATAAGAGAAATTGTGATTATCTCCCCAGGGACAGGAGTAACCAAACTCAATTTTAATCTTGCAAGGAAGAAGTAAAGAAGACCGTGTTAAAATAGCCCATCTCAATACCATGGCTTGAAAATCAAATGCATTTGTCATAAACACATATTTCATGTATTTAGAATTCTATATTCAGGTCCTAATTCTTGGAATGAGAGATTATTTTTTGAAGAATTCAAAAGGTATAAATTCTGAAATCAGTGTATATATAATATATATAACATATCTGTGCATATGACTAAATATTTTAAACAGATCTATATTATCACTCACTAGCTCAGAGATTTATATGGTATAATGTAATATAATTTTTGTTACTTTTCTTCTATCTCCAAACTTTCCTCATCTCCATCCTTTGTACAACTGAAGACAAATAACTTTCTAAAGAATACAGAATACATTTTATTTTTTTCCCAAAACTGCATGTCTAAAGGATCTCATCATCTTTTATTCTGAATATATCACTCTGACTATCAGGGTACTAGATTCTAGCTTTTCTATTATGTAGAGTTGGCTATTGACAACATTGTCAAGCTAGGCAAAAGTTCAATCAACAAGCTACAATCTCCAGTCATAAATACTAGTTTATTTGAACTGTGATTCATGTTTAATTGTAATGCATATGTAATATATATAAAATAATGTGCTTTTTATATGAAATATACGTATAAAACATAATCAATATTTTAAAACAAGTAAGCAAATAAAAAAGAACACAGTCTCTAGGGATCTGTATGTTTCTATATTTCAATCGCATATTTTGCCTTTCTTCAATCACACAGAATTGACTTGTACTTTCTATAATAATTTCTTTAACTGCATTATTGCAGCTTCTTCTGTATGAAACATTCTCCTCACTATGCTTCACAGAACAAGTTCTAGTTTATCATCATGGATTGTTTCAGAAATTGCACCCTATAGTAAAATATTTCAAACTCAAGTTATAAATGTCTGTTATCATTCCAGTGTCCCTTTCTGCTAAACTCACAATAAAACCTAAGGGTGTCTAATTTTACTGACTTATTACATTCTTTCACATAATCCTGATGCCTTTTGTGATACAGAAGTAGCCACTCTGCAGTTGAATGCTTTGGCTTTGTTTATTAAGCATTCTCTAAAAACTGAATACTAACAATAAAGCTCATCACATTAATTAATGTGATAATATAAACGAGTTTTAAAAGTTATTACCTTCATATTTAAAACATAATAAAAGTTCACAAGTATTTGCCATGAGCCAAATGTCATGCTAAGTACCTTATAAATACTTTCCCAAATAGTCATGAATATAGCTCTGGGCAACAAAGCATTTGTGCCATTTTAAATGTAAGAATACGAAGCACAGAGAAGGTAATTAAGTCTTCCAAGACCACATAGCTATGATGTTCTTTAATGTACATTCAATCTAATTATCCTGACTATTAGACACTGCAATTAATCTACTTATGGGGCTATGGACACATATCTTTGGATTTCACACATCTGATATCTGTGCTGTGTGAACCTGCTGATGTTAGCAAATGAATGGTTAGGCAGAATGAATAAACAGAGGCAATGGCTGCATTTCTCTGAAATGTTTACATGACACAAGGGTTTCAATGGGAGTTAAATCATAGTAAGTGCTTTGGTTTCAAACATATAATCACTGCAAACATTTTCTGTATTATATAAACATTGTGTTGAAATTTTTGTTTTATATCAGTTTGAAATTAACAAATATATGTAAATGTTCATTAAGAAATAATTTATATGCCTTAGGTTTAACTTTTTTTTTCTGCAAGTTGTGGCCTGTTTTCCTCTTTATATTAACTCAACGATTGTGAGTTACAGCATTTCTTAGGGAGACCAGACAATGATATGCACTAGGTGATACCAACTTGCCATGCGTTAGAAGTTTAAGCATACATTGGCATTATAATCTCAAATATATGTCCGTCAGCACTGCATTAATATGTTCAATCAGCAATCTCACTAAATTATTTTGTAATTTAAAAGATGCTTCACACAAAAAATGGAAAATTGCAGAGACTACTTCTATCATCAATTACTCTCTCGGTGCTTTGAGTACAAAAGGTGATTTGCAGTGAGTTGTAGAGTAAAGTCAAGGCAGTAAAAACAGCCAATGTGAACTTTTCTCGTTAGCACAAGAGTGGCTACTCTCTTCCTTCACTCTCTTCTTTCTTCTTCTCCCTTCAGCCACAGAAACAGAGATCAGTAATTTCGGCATGGATGCTAGTGAATCAGGCTGTCTCCTCTCCTTCCGTTACCATGTATTACAGGTCACTGACATAACCCTGCTGTATTTTGGAGTTTAAACATTATACAGTGTTATCTCACTTACTAGAGCACTTGAGAGGGATGTGCGGAGTGTTAATCTGTAAAGAAATCTGCCAGCCAAGAGACATAATATTGCTTTGAGGGGCCTCATGCTGCAAACTGAGTAACAGTCATGAGAATTAAAACGCTGCTCATTGTATGAAAGAAAGCATAACACAATGCCACAAGTGGAGTTGGGTCACTTTTCAACCTGTGAAAAACTACTTTACTCAAAGACAGGTACAATTTAGAAAACTTCAAATTGCAGCATGAATTTTCAAAAATGTTAAAATTTTCATTGGTCTCAGGCAATATTTAGATCAAATGATGTACGTGTTTGTGTAATTCATGCTTTCTGTTAAAATATCATAGCTTTATTTGAGTATAAACCAGTCTAGTGAACTAACAAATTAATTGATAAGAAACTAATCTTTTAATTTAAGTACACTTCAGCTTCCATTTTTTGAGTGAGTCTATGTACAGAAAAATAATCTTTAAAACTGCAGTTCTAATCATTGCCTCAGATATCAAGAACAGATTTTAGAGTGATTAATCCATCATGCATATTGCCCTTTCTGCAATTATATTTTAAAAAGATAGTAACCCTGTACTTCAAATTATATAGGTCATTCTCAGAATTTCCAAATATCAGTCCTAAAAAGTCCTGGGAACCAGCTGGACATTAAATGGCACCCAGACTATCAAATGTATCCCAACATTTGAACAGCTGTAAAAAAAAAAAAAAGAAACAAAACAAAACAAAAATAAACCCTGCAGACCACAACTAAGTGTAATAATAAGAGAATCAGTCATTCATGAATTCACTAAGAATCAGAATACCAGCTTAAAAATGAACGACTTACCAAAAGTGTCTACTAGGTATAGTTCTAATCTTTTTTATAAAAGACAACTTTGGAAATCCACTTATTTTCAACGATTGACATGTTTGAAAAAGGGGGGCTCTCAAGGTGTTAAAAAGCTCTTGTTCTGATGGAATACAGAGGAGGGGGAAGGGCCAAGGGAGCATGGCTCTATAGTCCTGTGTACTGTTGCAGTCTGTAGCCTACAGACTTCTCCTACTAGGGAAGCAAAACTATCAGACAGCAGAGGGTGCTGATTTAAGGTCTTGGGACAGGAATAGTTGCATGTTGGGCAATAACCACAGAGAAGGTTTCTTTCGCAAGTCCTGCAAGTGCTCCAAATCGGGATCCCAGTTCAAAGGGACAGCTGTTCTGTCATCTCCCTGGAAAAAAAATGCTATTTGGGTCTCCCACTTATTTGCCACTCTCTGCCTTCAGAAGTATTTAGAAGAAGATAGCATTCCTAGCCAAGGGTCTTGGTCAGGAATAATGAAAACTTACAAAACTATAAACTCTTATTTCAAAAAGTGCAGAAGTATCCAGAAGACCTTAATAGTATCCACATAATTAAACAGTACAGATCATCTGTCCTTGAATTAAACAATCTACTTAACTGGAATAATTTTTAAATCTTATAATATTAGAAGATACATGAGTGAGATGTATCTATTACAAGTCTATTTAACACAAATACACTACAATTTAAGCAATGCACATAACTCCCAAACTTCATTTTCAAGACTATATGAATGTCTTCAGTGTTCTCTATGATATAATGGCTATTTTACAGTGTAAAATGATTGAAGGTAAATAAATGCTTATTGAAAACTGGTCTCCCCAAAATCTAAGCAGAGCAATATTAACTCATTTCAGAAATGAACAGTCTTTAACTTTTAAGCAGAATTCATTTCAGGCTGGTCTTTCCACAGATGACGTACTTTTGTTGATTTGCAAAAACTAAAGGGGAGCACAAGGACCAAGTTATGAAAGAAGATATGTGACAAATTTGGAGTCTGTTGTCTTAATAACGTTAAGAATCTAGTTTTAAGATTGGTGTTTCTCCCCTGATAGTATCAAGCCTTATTAAACTAATAATAAATTAAAATCAAATCCATGCAGCAAAAGTATAAAGATATTTCTCTTGTTTTTACCTTTAAATGTTAGCTACCACCACAGTAACATTAGAGAAATTCATCTGTATGTGTTTGTTTTCCATGCTGTGAGGACTATGTTTACATGTGCTTCAGTAGGCAATAGAACAATGGCCTGATGAGAACAGAAATTGAAAAATCCAGAGTCCTCACAGAACAGTGTACAAATCAAGTCACTGCTTTGTGAAAATCCTTGGCATAGTCAGAATCTTGGCAAACCTGCCCAAATGTATGAGAAGACAGGAATAAAGCAGGTTTGCTGATAATAGGGATTGGAGCAAAGTGTTAATTCATACACACAAGAAACCCTAACAAAGGTCGCTTGACTTTAACAATGCACTAATGTATTCTAATAAAGATGAAAATAATTTCAAACTACAACTTCTGCAGAGGATGTGGAAGACATTCTAGATGGGTTATTAAATAGCATATTGACTTGGGAGTGAAATATTAAAACTGTTAAGAGCAGAATGAGTTGGTTCATGATTCATAGATGCAATTAGAGTCACTCAAGGGTGGAGGACAATGGGATCTAAAACAAAAGCCAGTATTGGGAGAGATGGTGACAGAGTGAACACTCTGTATAGTCACTTCATCTCCCGAAACATAGCTTCGTCTGTTACACTCCTGTTCTCTCTCATGAACTCAGCTGACTGCCCCTCTTTAAAACAAAACCTCGAATGTAAATAGCTCTCATCTCCCTCACCTTTGCCACTGTCTCACAGAACAGGACCAACCCAACCTACAACACCCAACTGTCTGATCAGGGGTCACCAGAACCATTAATGACTGTTATTGTGGAATTCATTCACCAGACCTATTCAAGTCATACTGTCTTCATTTAAAATAAATCATGGCATCATAAGTAGATCAACATATTTTAGATATTATCCTGTGTTCTAAATCATACGGGTAAATGTGCTTAAATGAATGTTAGAAGCAATAACAAATTCTATGAGCAAATATCAGTGAATTGATGTGAATCATAGTTTAATATTTCAAATTATTGATTTGCATTTAAGTGAGAATTATTGTTGCAGCTACATGAAATCCTCATCCCAAAGCCAATCGCTACAACTAAAGAAAAATTAAAATTCCATAAATTCTTTGTGACAGTTATTTTGCTGTTAATCTCCTCACATTAAAAGATAAACAGTAATTCAACTGTTTCATGGCAAATCTTTATTTACAGGTTCTGCTTCTGCCTTGTGCAAAAAGTGACAGCAATCTCATCACACATCCCTGTTGCCCATATTGTTTAGGAGCACCACCTGTCAGCTGAAGAAGATAATGACATGTGGCAGACCTTGTACACAAAAATGCCCACTCAGCCTGCAGATAAGAGTCTAGGTATTTTTAATCCATTTTTGTGCCAAAAGGGTGGGGGGGGGACTAGTACTTTTGAACTCTTTACTTTGGTAGGTATGGAAAACAACTTTTTAATTTTTTATTTATTTTTATTAATTAAAATTTATTCACTTTGCATCCCAATTATAGCCTCCTCCCTCATCCCCTCACAATCCCACACTCCCTCTCTCTTCTCCTCTGCCTCTCACCCTGGTCCACTGATAGAGGAGGTCCTCCTCCCCTTCCCTCTGACCCTAGTCTCTCGGGTCTCATCAAAACTGGCTGCATTGTCTTCCTCTGTGGCCTGGTAAGTCTGCTCCACCATCAGAGGGAGTTAATCAAAGAGCCAGCCACTGAGTTCATGTCAGAGACAGTCTCTGTTCGCATTACTATGGAACCCACTTGGGCACTGAGCTGCCATGGGCTACATATGACTAGGGGTTCTAGGTTATCTCCATGCATGATCCTTGGTTGGAGTATCAGTCTCAGAAAATATTCTGGTGCCCAATATTTTTGGTTCTGTTGTGGAGCTCCTGTTCCTTCCAGGTCTTTCTATCTCCTCCTTTCATAACATTCCCTGCACTCTGCCCAAATTTTGGCTATAAGCCTTAGCATCTGCTTTGATACCCTGCTGGGTAGAGTCTTTTAGAGGCCCTCTGTGGCAGGCTCCTGTCCTGTTCTGTTTTCTTCCTCTTCCCATGTCCACCCCATTTGTCTTTCTGAGTTAGGACTGATCATCTTACCCAGGGTCCTCCTTCTGTCTTAGCTTCTTTAGGTGTACAGATTTTATATGATTATCCTATATAATATGTCTAATATCCACTTATAAGTGAATATATCACATGTATGTCTTTTGGCTTCTGGGATACCTCCCTCAGGATGATCTTCTGTAGTTCCCACCATTTGCCTGCAAATGTCAGAGTTTCCTTGTTTTTAACTGCTGAGTAGTATTCCATTGTATGAATGTACCACAATTTCTGTGTCCATTTCTCAGCTGGAAAACAACTTTTAAAAACATGATTCACTGGCTATATAGTCAGTGTTAAAACAGCTGTAATTTTGCTTCTCTCTGTAATTCTTTTTCAAATTATGTAAGATTTGGGGTTGAAAAAGGTAAGTCACCTAGGGGATTGTACCAGGGGATATCACTGGTACAACTCTGTGAACTACAAACTTCAGTATATCATTCACAGCCTTTAGCCTATTCTTTTCCTACCTAAATAAATGTGCATTAGACATGAGATGGGAGAAATAGTTAATAATCACAATTTATTCACTGATGTCTACATAAAACAATCTGCTCTGAATTTTTATATAAATCTTTCATTTCTTTCTAACATGCAGACATTTCTCCAAAAGCACATTTGTTATGTCTTATCTTTTTTTGAAAGTTTAAATATCTATAAAAATATAATAAAAAAAGTTACCTCATGAATTTGATTAAAAACCATTTTCTCTTGAAGGCACTTTAAAAAAAACAATAAGGATGAAAGAACAGTGATTCGGGCTTGCAGGGTAAACATAAATCTTTGGAACAAAACTGTCTTTCTAAGCTTTTTTTTTTAATACCAAAACTATAAAAATGGAATATGAAGGAAAAATGATTTTAAACCACTGCCCCTCAGAGAGAGCCAAATTCTTTCGCTGAATATTCTACTTACACTGTTTGTGCAAGTCCAGGTACACGTTTATTCTGCAAACCATTATATCTCCTGTGCATAAACATAAGAGGCAAACTCAAGCCCGTTTATAAGAAATGAAAGCCCAAGTTCTCACCAGGACACGGTGTAAATTCATACTGAAGATGTTCTTTAAAAAAAGAAATTATGTTTGCTTAAATTTGAAACATAATATCACTTTATAAATTATAAAGGCCTAAAATTTGTGATCCTACCAGTTTCCTAAAGGCTGCGATGACCAATGTGTACCACAAAGTTAAGCTTCCTTTTTCTATCATAAAAGTATACATAAAACCATTCACATTCCTTTAGTTCTCACATGGACCTGATAATATTTTACAATATTCTTTAATCCTGCAATGGTACAGTTGGTATGATTATAAGATTTCCTCTGGAGATGAGAAAACTGGAGTTTTAAAAGATTACACATTTAAGTCACAGTCACGTTTGAGATTCTAAAAAATAATTCAGTTCTTTGCTTTTATCCTAAATAATTTAATTCACATTATCGAATTAAGAAAGTAATTGATGCTCTTCTTGTGGAGCTCCTGTCCCCTCCAGGTCTTTCATCTCCCGCTTCTTTCATAAGATTCTCTGCACTCTGCCCAAAGTTTGGGTATGCATCTTACCATCAGCTTTAATACCCTGCTGGGTAGAGTCTTTCAGAGGCCCTCTGTGCTATGCTCCTGTCCTGTTTCCTGTTTGCTCCCTCTTCAGATATCTATTCCATTTGCCTTTCTGAATGAGGATTGATCATCTTACCCAGGATCCTCTTTCTTGCTTAGCTTCTTTAGGTGTGAAGATTTTAGTATGTTTATACTATATGTCTAATATCTACTTATAAGTGAGTATATACTATGTGTGTCTTTCTGCTTCTGGGTTACCTCACTCAGGATAATATTTTCTAGTTCCCATTATTTGCCTGCAATTTTCATGACTTCCTTGTTTTTAATTGCTGAGTAGTATTCTAATTGTATAAATGTACCACAATTTCTGTATCCATTCGAGGAACATCTGGGTTGTTTCCAGCTTCTGGCTATTATGAATAAAGCTGCTGTGAACATGGTTGAGCAAATGTCCTTGTTATATATATACGTGAGCATATTTTGGATATATGCCTAGGAGTGTTATAGCTAGATCTTGAAGTAGCATTATTCTTAACCATCTGAAAAAGCACCAGATTGATTTACAAAGTGGTTGTACCAGCTTACATAGAACAACAGAACCAAAAAACCTGGGCACATGGTTCTTTTGTGAGACTAATACTCCAACCAAGGACCATGCATGGCGATAAACTAGAACCCCTACACATATATAGCCCATGGCAGCTCTGGGTCCAAGCGGGTACCCTAGTAAGGGGAACAGAGCTGTCTCTGACATGAACTCAGTGGCAGGCTTTCTGATCACCTCCCTCTGAGTGGGGAGAAGCCTTACAGAGCACAGAGGAAGACAATACAGTCAGTCCTGATGAGAACTGATAGGCTAGGGTCAGAGGGAAGGGGAGGGGGTCCTCCCCCATCAGTGGACTGCAGGAGGGGCAAGGTAAGAGAAGAGGGAGGGAGGGTAGGATTGGGAGAGGAGGAGGACGAGGGAGGGGGCTACAGCTGGGATACAAACTGAATAAATTGTAATTTAATTTAAAAATTAATTAATAGAAAAAGAAAAAATATTAAACAAAATTTTTAAAGTAATTGAAATGGCAACTGTATTTGAGAAGTTATAAAGGTACGGGAATATAAATGTGAAGACCTAGCAGTGGTATTACCAACAAGTAAACGCTGGTAACATACTTGATCCTGGTTCTAAGTTTCATGTTCTCATCAGTCTACCTAAAGAAGAAGTTAACAAGTAAAGCAAGTTTAGGGGCAGGAGATGGCGCAGCAGGGATGCTTTCTGGCTTCCCTACCTCGGCGACTCTGCTCCCATGTCCATATGGTACACAAACATGCACGTAACTGGAAATGTTTTAAATGGATCTTCAACTGGAGTAGAAATGGAAAGATTATTTTTAAAGGCGTTATCTTTACTCCTCATCTCTTTAAAGACACATGCAAACCCCAATGTTTAAGCCTTATTACAACCAGTAATTGTTAAATAGATAATTAGAATATTGCCCCAGGGCGCCAGAGAGATCTCTCAGCAGCTAAAATCACTTTCTGATTTTCGAAGAGGCCCTGGGTTTGGCTCCTAGCACCCACATGGTAACTCACTGTTGCCTCTAATTCCGGGGCATCTGATGCCCTCTTCTGACTTCCAGGCAACCTGCACACATGTGACACTTACACAAACACCAAAGTACACACATCTACAATATTGATTAAAATAAAATACTGCCTTTTCTAGGACTAGCTACATTATCCACCCAACTATGAAGTCTACTTTCCTGCTTCCTTATCTAAAAACAGAGGAGGGTACCATCTCTACTCTTCTGTTTCCTTATCTCTGCAGAAGGCTGCCATCACCTATCTTGTAGGTTTTCAGCACTGTGCCTACATCAAAAGTACCAACACCGCCACAGCACTTCAGACATCAAAATGGATATAGTGGTCCATAGGAAGGAAGTGTATAAATAAGAATGACGAGGGCAGACAGTAGTGTATTGCAGGAATGCGCTTTCCTTACAAGAGAATCTAAGAGAATTTTAAAAGAACAGGAACCTAAGGGGAAAAAAAGCAAAACATTATTTTCAGTGTGTATCTTTCAGCACAGATCCCAAAGTAGTAACAAAAGACACAAAAATGCCAAAGTTCAGGAAGTAAACTCCTTCCATGGCTGACAAAGGACTTACATATTTATAATTAAGTGAGGACTCCAAATGTACCTATACCATTCTATCTTCACTCTCAGTCTATTGGGAAAGGTGTTTTTTTGTTTGTTTGTTTTGTTTTGTTTGTAGTTTCTCGAAACCTCACGGTTCACGAGCAACTGCAGGCCAAGGTTTGACACTCGCTGCTAAGCCTAACTATAACACCACCAAAAATATGTACTTAGACTACTATACTGTTTGGTTACATCCTGTCTCGTTCGTTTTTATTCTGTACTTTTAAGATCAGAACAATTCATTGGGTTAGTATTGATCAGAGGCGTAAACGTTTACTATAAAAAAAAACACACCTAGGAATATTTTGATATTTGAGAAAAACAAGCTCTTGAAACCATTTATAGGGATCCAATAGTCTATGCTGAACAGGTAGGATGGTGAGAAGCAAAGAGGGCTGGAATCACAGTGAAAGCCATGAAGATATGGAATGTGGGAGAGGGCACTTGGGCATGGCATGCTTGTGATGAATCCTCAGTCAGTGTGGAAAGGGTTCTCAGGAGTCAGGAATCTAAACCCTTCCTCAGTACTGCTTTCCAGCTGTTCCTCAGCTGCCTTACCCTTATACAAGTGGCTGGATCAGAGCTTACCACCCCCTACACTAAGAAACTCACTACCTCCTGGGACAGGATTCCAGCTCTGGGAGGCCTGAGGAGAAACTCCTTGTTGCTTTCAAATGTAATCTGATGCCTTAGACTTTCAAGCAGCTGTTAGTGTTTCTGTTCTCCAAGGCTACACAGAACAGTGCTAATCCCTCTTATACATAACAGCCATCCAAACACTATCATGTCCCATTCGCAAGCGGATTCATCCCCATGCTTCTTTGTTCATTCTTAAAAAAAAAAAAAAAGGTATCTTACTTCTGTTGAAACATCTAAACCTATTAACAAGAGTATCATACTAAAGTTGATTTAATAATGTTCATAATTTTATAATTCCCTATTAACCATATATTGTTTTGATCATATTTTTTAGTTTTTCAAAAATGAGTTTCAGTAGGTTTTTTTTTCCTTCTTATATGCCATAAACGAAGAGTATGTGCAATGCCCTAAAGGGGGAGAGTTCCAGATGCATTCACACACCTGTGACAGCTAAACCAACCAAACAAAAAAGCCTGGCAGACAGTGAGAGACCTGTGTTCCCATTACTCAGGAAGCGCAGGGCATCCTCAGGAGAAGATGTCAAGCTACACTAGTTAAACTGGCAGTCTCTGGGTTCAACCCACTCTGATGTAGAGTGGTAAACAATAGAGGAAGCCATCCAATGACAACTCTGGGCTTCCATGGCTGCACACACATGTATTCACACTGATGTGAACACACAATATACCCATAACTCTTTTTATTTGGTTGGTCTGGTTTGTTTGTTTGTTTGTTTGTTTGTTGTTTTGGTTTTCCTGAGATAGGGTTTCCAGGTGTAACAAGCCCTGGCTGTCCTGAACTCACTTTGTAGACCAGGCTGGCCTCAAACTCAGAGAGTGCCTCCTAAGTGTTGGGATTAAAGTTGTGTGAGACCTCACCTGGCCCTACCACAAAACTCTTTGAGGAAAAATGTTATTACATTCAGGGATAATGTTAAGAATATTTAGCAACTAATAACAGGTGCACCAGAGAGAATCACAGCATATGTCAGAGAAATATGGAGCCCATTAATGTGTCAGGTGATAACTTTTCGGCTTTTTATCTGGATAAATATGAGGAAAGGGTTCTTGAGAAAGAAACTGGAAAATTCTGCCAAGCAAGAATGTACTTTGCTATTTTAACAGACAATAAAATCTTAAGAAATATATGTGCATGTGATGAAGAATGTTTTGTTCATCATATTCTATGCATGGTTTTACATAGTTTTTTTAATTTGTCAAAATTCTCCTAATTCCTGGAACTATGAAATAAACAACAAAATTCTTTCTTCATATATTTCAGTAGGAATCGTATGAAATCATTTGATCTTGACACAGGAGGAAGTAAAAAATGTCTTCAAGTTCAAAGCCTTCATGTGCTTTATCAGCACATACACAATTACCATAGACCATAATCAAGAGAGAGGCAGTTCAGAAAAAAAAAATTAACCTTGAAATAACCACTAGTGATATGATGAGATGAACAATTCATGAATGTGAGAATTATTTTCTATTGTGAGCTTGATTATGGAGAATATATTCTTCAGCCATGACCAAGGTCTAGCAGACATATAAATAACATTACATGTCTCTGATACCTTTTAATTTACTGTTCTTTTAGAAATGAGTTTTGAACTATTTCCAAATATGGATATTATCTTTTCCTACCTTTTTTCTGAAATCATTTTCCTTCCTGTAACTTGTTTTGTGAGCATTTTCTCATGCAATTTTATTTCAACTAGAAATTTCACAAAAATTTATCCATTTGGATAACACAACTTCTTCATAATACCTAAGGTTCACAGGGTGGCTGTGGCCTATTGGTTTGTGCGGCAGATAAGTCACTACTTAGAAAATGAATCGGAACCCTCGAGGAGACTCAGTTCATAGCATGATATACAAAACCATGGAATTTCAGACTCATAAGCAGAAAGGGACCATTCACTACACATGAAGCCCCATGTGTGGCCTTGAAACAAAGATGTTCCAGAGATAGAACATATATGTAGAAACATATTTTCGTTATGGGCAGACTTGAAGCAGTTTACATGTTTTTGATTTATTTTTTCTTTGTTTTCCCATTAATAAATCTACCTTCACAATACTCATCTTGCCAGTGAGAAATACAGTACTTAGAAATTTATTTTAATGCAGCCTATAAATATTGAGCAAAAGCTGTTAAAACAGGGAGGTAAGCCTCATCTGCACCTTTCAAGGAGTGATGGATCCATTTTCTAGGAGTAAAAGGGCATGTATCAGATCTAAATTTGCTAAACAAAATTAGATGCATGCCATTCTGTTGGTCTTATCTCTTTCTCTGGCTCAGAGTGTGCTAATTCTGGCCACAAGCAATTGAGTAAGCTCAGCAAAATAATGAATGCCCCTTTCAGCAACACTTGTGTGAAATGTTTTGTCTATTTCAATTTATCTCAAAGTTTTTTTCTTATATACTTTCAATTTTCATCCTGTACTTAAAAGAAAGAAAAGAAAAAGGCAAGTAAAGATTTATATCTGAATACTAATCACTTCAGTTCCCATTAATTCCAAGCACATTTTTAGAGGTTTTGATACATCTCCAGGGACAGTGGGCTGCTAAATTCGAAGTTAACAACTGGGAAATATTAACTATTTAGCTGATGCATTTTACATACTAAGTGTATGATTTTAACACTAATCCTTTTATTGTTTCTCCTATGTACTGATACATTAGTTAAAAATATCGCCAAAGGTCTGTGGCCTCTAACTACTGCTTTTAATCTGGATGCATTGTTTCATCCATTGCTAGTAATAATGGCAATTGTGGCTAAAGGTGTCACATTTAACTTGTCCAGAGGGTAAAAGTCAAAGACAGAATTTTATCCATGCTAAATAATGTGATTAAAAACCCAGTGAGTTGTATTTTAAGGAACAGGACCTTAATGATATAGCTGTCATATACCAAAATTGGTGGCATGTGGCGGTGACATAGTTCCATGAAATTATGCTATAAACTACGGAATCACACAAGAGGAATTTTTATGACCCATTTCAAAATATGTTCTGAAATGTACAGTGTTCAGCCACAACCAGCTTTACCATGATTCTTACTTACCATATGAATCTGACTTTTGTGCTTCCCTACACGAATGTGTCCCAAGGCCCTGTGTCTCGTGTAAATTCTTCTTTTTTAAGAAAAGCATACAAAGTCAGTTTCCAATATATTGCAACACTTTCTCTTTCTGTTTTTTTTTCAAGCATATAAAACATATGGAAAAGTTTTCTTAACATAAGCAGTGCAAAAATGAAACAAAAGAACAGCAATGAGGAACCAAAACGTGAAGAATACAGTCTGCACTATGCACAGCTGCCCACACCAAGTATCCTTAATCAGCAGATTTTATTAGACTGATTTCTTCACCTAGTTATAGGGGAAGTGGAAAGAGCTGCGGATCTGAAGACAAAAAAATCTGGAATGCCAAGGATGTCTTCCTTCCACAGAAGGCAGGCAGGTAGAGGAGCTAAGATTTTGTGGGGCATCACTCCCTTGCCACTGTGAGGAAGGCATGAAAGTCCCTCAGAAGCAGAGAGAAAGCTTCCTGGCTCTTGGGATATACTCACCCTAAAGGGCCAATCAGGCTTCCTCCTCCCTAAGATCTCTTTTCCTTCTCTTTTCTCACTGACAAGTAGAAACAACAATCTTTGATCCAAACTTCCTTATTATGAGTTCTTTATATATTGGTTTATTGTTTGTGTGTGTGTGTGTGAGCCTGCATGAGTATATGATTCAGTACTCATGTTCAGGTCCCCATTGATCCATATTCATGATACAGCTACCATGTGAGTGCTTGGTACTGAATCCCAATCCTTGGCAAGATCAGGAAGTGCTGTCAAGTCCTGAACCATCTCTCCAGTCCCCTTCTCATGGGCCCCTAAAGGAAAAGGGATCAAGATAGTTTTAAAATAAGCTCCAACATTGTGCTAATGTCTTTATGCCCATTTCTCATTAATAATAATGTCTCAGTAAGAAGGTCTCCATTAACATTTTGAAAGGTGGCATTAACTTTCAGGCAATTATAAGTTAAAGTACAGTTAGTGAACCCTGGTAGCCTAGAGAGGCTGGCAGTTCCCTAGAATAAGGTAACCCGAGAAGGGATGATGTTTAGATGTACATTTTTGCCTGATAGGATTTGGCATTAAAAAAACTACAAGCACATCAACCATTATCAAAATACAAGTCAGTCATCTAAAAGAGCATCCAAGAGAACCCCCTATTCAGTTTCATTGCTAGCTTTTTCTTTATAGAGCACTTCAAAATGGTAAGCATATGTCTAGTTGTCTATTTTAGGAGACCGAGAAACCTTAGCTATTACAAAGTCATATTATCATATCTCTCTAGAAATAGAAAATGTTACATTCTGTCTGTAATTAATTTTTCATGAAATTCTTATTAGAATCATGGATGAAAGCAAATATTCCTCCTCAAAATTTGCAAGATCACTTAATGACATATTTTATAATGTGCTTTATTGCTGTCAACTGTACTTTGTTAAGAAAAGTCTGGTTTCTTAAACTCCTTATATCCACCCCTTGGATTTTTTAAGATGTTATTTACTTTTGATCATGTATATATGTGTACATCTGTATGAATATATACCACATGTATGTTGATCAGAGGGCACCCACAGAGGCCAAAGGCATCAGACCCATGGAGTTGGAGTTACAGGTGTCTGTTAGCCACCTGAGATGCATGCTAGGGGTCAAACTTTGGTCCTGTGTAAGGGGTGATTCATGCTCCTAACCACTAAGCAATCTCTTCAACCCCTGCTCCCTAGCTTTTAACATGGTCCCAACCTTCCGAAGGGACATTGCCAAGAGTTGGTAAATCCCTATTGCTTAAGCAGATTAAACTTTTAAAGAGAGTGATGAATAAGAAGCAGCAGTATAATTGCCATTTAACCTAAAAAAAAAGTAGTGGATTGAAAAACTGTTACATGTGTTTAAGACTGATATTCAGTTTTTTTTTTAAACTTGCCAAAAATAAAACGAACAGAAATATTTGGTATCATATTATGAGCAAGCTCTAAGAATGGGTTTCAAATCAGACAATCTTGGAAAGACTCCATTTGAATAAATACACTCAGCAGCACAAGAAAGCAACCAAAGAAAAACACACTGGGTAAACACAACTAATATCTATTATTAAGAAATCTGTATTTATGTTTTAGAACAGCTTACATTGTGTTCTATATGATTTAATTACAAATAAGAACCATGTACGAATGAACTTAAAATTATTCTAGCAAGCGTATATCATTTGTCAGTTAAAAAATACTTTAAGCGCTTACTATTTCCTTAGCTCATATTAGTCAGGAGACATAAACTTGCATTCAAAGAGCAAAACCTATATGATAGATGACAAGGTGATGTTGACAAGGTTCAAAGGCCACTGTAGTCAAATGAAGGGAGAAATAATGTATAGATGCAATTCGAAGTGAACTTAAAGTATTCAAAACCTTTTTCATGCATAAGGCATCAAATAAGCCATAAATTACAAGGAAGGGAATTAGCAGAGGTAAAGACAGTAAGCAAGGCATGGTCATGGAACACTGAGTAAGGCAGTCTGGCTTTTACATCTTTAAAAACTCAAAGGAATGATTCAAAATAAAATTGAAGATGATTTAAGCAGGCTTTGCACTTCACAACAGAATTCACAAAAGTGTTTCAGAATTAAAACTAGGATAACATATTGTATTAGAATGGCTATCTAGCAGTGGTAGAAAGGTCTTAAAGGCAAGGAGACCAATAAAGAGGACCTTGTGGTACCATTTCCTTGACCTTTCTAAGATTTTACTTAAAAAATATTAGGAAGAAATTTTAATACATGCCACCAATTTTTCTTCAGAACAAACTAGTTTAATTGTTATCACTGTAGACAAAATGGTTTGCCAAAGGAACACCTAAAATGAAAGCGTTTATATGTGTCTGAAATAAACATTCTATTTGAGTTCTGTTCAGTTCTGATAGGTCCCTAGAGAAAGAAACTAATACTCGTATATTCTGCAGGCCTACAGGGAGTAAGGGCAAATAAAGACCTTAAGAAAAGGAGTTTGCCTAGACCACAGCAGTCACTGCCTCTGTAATAGACATCCTTCTGCCAGTGATGGGGACTGGTCTTAAAACAGAGAACTACATACTTGGTAGCCATACAAGACGGTGTCATGGGACCTGAAGAAGCCACTGACATCGTTTTCAATCCTATTCATCCATGAGACACCCTAGCAGATAAAAGAAGACCAAAAGACAGATTTCCTGAAGGCTGAAATGACCACCATTTATTTTAAGGGCTTACCAAGAATATTCATTAACACACAAGCATATACAAGCAGACATGAGCAAAAGACAAAAGAGTAAAAAAGATCCAAAAAGTAAAACTGATTGTTGACACGTGTGATATTTTGAAGGGAAAATTAGTGGTTATTTTAATTTCTTTAAACATCTTTAAATTGTTTCAAAACTGGCAATGAGTTGTGTGCATATATGTATAGATGTATATAAGTATATAAGTTTGATCCCTATTCATTTAACTCCCCAAATCCAGAAACTTCATACTGAATATTCTTAATGGTGTGTAACATGCTTCAGTAACACTTACAATATTGGAAAAAACATGATTAAGAGTAATGATCCTGAGATAGCCTCATGGGACACATTTAATGATATTGCCCAAGAATTCTCATGTTGTATATGTTAATCTTTTATAAATGGGGAGGGGAGACGCTCCATCTTCATTTCCAGTTCCTAACAGGAAGTGACTCTTCCTGCCAAAACAAGCTTTAAATCTCCCATCTGCCACTAGGGACCATGAGAACATTGCTCTTGCTCTAAAAAGCACATGCACTTGAAAAAGCTCTTCCATGACAAGAGTTAAGGTTAGATCAACAGCACTGTGGGGCACAAAGCCCAGAGGCAGCATCTTGCAGAGAAGCCAGTTAGAAAGAGACAACTGTGCCATGGAAACGAAGTTGAAAAGTCTCAAAATTGAAAGCTTTCTTCATGCAGTTGCTCAAAGAAGAGCTGATGCAAGAAAGCCCAAATGTCTTGGGTTCAGTACAGCCTGGATGAATGTGATAGGCTCCTTTGGATTTGTTGGTTAAGAGACTCCACTAACTTAGTGGTGAGGAAGAACTCACTCATACTCACCATTGTCAACTTTTTGTTTACAATAAGTAAGTCTAGAGTAGGCCTCTTAGAATTTTCCTGAGAATGTGCTTTATTTTTTAATCATCATGACATTGCACAAATTATTTATACAATCCAGTGTTATGACCTAGATACAACAATGCTAATGTTGATCACACAATCTTTGCCTTGGAAAGAGCTAGGCAGTGTAGGTAGTCTCTTAGAATGGTAATGGGCCTGTTTCGTTGCAAACCTTTGGCAAAACCTTTTATTTATTCTTTTTGAGTGTTTACAACTTTTCAAGCACTTCTCTGTGTTTTATAGAAAATAATACAGAAAAAAAAAACACCCTGTTTTCCTCTGCTCCTAATTTCTTTACAAAAATGAGAAGACATGACTAGATCAGTATCTTCTAACAGGCTCTGAAGCCAGAGTGAAGAAGAAGAGAGACCAGCAGAACAAAAAGGAGCAAACACCACAGACCCTCAAAGTAGGTCCCAAGAAGCCAGCTTTTCTCTTCAGCTTTAAGAAAAACTGGCTTTAAATAAATAGATGATAGATAGATAGATAGATAGATAGATAGATAGATAGATAGATAGATAGATAGATAGATAAACTTCTTCTAATACTAGGTCTACACACCTGAATTTACACAACAGGGGACCAACTTAGAAAAATAACCTTAAAACAACTGATTCCTCTCCCATGTTTAAACCTCCATTTTTTCCCCCAATGGAATCATTAAAACATTTCAATATGTTCATACTTGAGGCATCAAACTTAGCCCCTACAGAGGTATACAAACAGGCGGAGAGTCTAAGCCAAGCATTCTCAAAGACTTCCACCGGAACCCTCCCCTCTCCCATTTTTTCAGTGCTTTATTCTTTACCATCACTCAACATGAGAGCTGCTGCTGCGCAGCCCACAGTGCAGGCATTGCCATGCTTGTTAAAGTCTGCTTCAGTGCTGCCCCTGCAGTTGTGCAAAACGATGGGCCTGTGAGCGATCCTTTATTTGAAAATAACTATGATACAATTACTACATGTTCAAAAGCTTCTTTACAACCAGCCCCCAAATCACCACATATTTCAACATTGTATCATAAAAGTGTGCTGGCTTTTCTCTCTCTAAATCTCAAAAATGATAAAACAAGAAAACAAGAAAGTTGACCTCAAAATCTTTCTGCTAAAGCTTGGAAAAAATTAAAATTTAAAAACCATGTAGGAATAACTCAGAAAGAGGTGGACAATGATATATGAACAGACCAATAGAGTGATTCCAAAAAAATATTATTTGAGAGAAGTTTTCACAAGCTAATGCTACAGAGTCAAAAAACTCCTTGTTTCTTTAAACTGTTTCTTTAAACAGCCTGCTAGTGAGTGTATGGTGTGTTTATAAACATATGTGCAAATGTCTTAATTGTATGTACAACTTGAATTTCATGTACAAAAACAATTAACTGATTACTAGAATATATCTTAGCATCACAGAAGGCTTTAAACTCATTGTTGTGGAAAACTGCTACACAGTAGAGAAATATACAGTATCTTACATGCATCTCTCCCCAGGCAGGTAATCTAACTCAGAAAGACACAGAATGAGATGCTGAAAACATTAAGAGCTTAGAAGAACTGTCCCTGGGATGTTGGAATCCTGATTTAAGCCATATGGCTATGGTCTGTGCTATTCTTAATTCCAATATAGGCAGGTAAAGTCTCCTTAGAATTATGCAGACTTGGTACAGTTTCAAGAATCATTGAGCTATCTATCACCTTTTTCATTCAAAACAAATAAATAAATTAAAAAATAAAAATGTTTTCTCATTATAAACTATAAGCCCATATCGATAACTCTACTAGCAATAATGAAAATATTTTTCTCTGACTATTCAATAGTTATATTACACAAAATGAATGTTAGGGGGAAAAGTGCCAATTTAGTTCCCTAAGGTGAAATGTTAATTTAACAAACCATCTATGATGATATAATCTGGGGGAGGCTCCTGTTATGCTTGACTTCTCTACTGCATAGCACTTTCAGCATATCACTGTAAAAGATAACAGGATGCTCCTGACATGTTTACACTTGATATTTATCATAGACTATTGTAGATTTAAACATGCATTAGCTAATTTCAATGTAACTATTAACATATCCCCAAAATATAGTATCCTTCAGAAGCTTAAAATTAAGCAGATAAATGTCAGTAAGTTTTCTGGTATCTGGATACCCCTTCTGATCATCTGCTTCATTTAGGTTTTGGGTACTTACTCGTCACTCATGGGCATCCAACAGCAGCAGAACACTGTAATACCAAAAGTCATTGCTATTTTGAAAACGTGAACTATTTTTAATAACCTTTTAATAACTAACTGGACAGAGCACAAAACGCACTGCAATGCTGAAGATATGCTAATTTAGTACATTGTGTAAAACGTACACTCTACATAGCCATCTCAAGGTAGCTGTAATCAAGCTTCAGAGAACACTGAGAGCACAATTCTTTGTCAGGTGGCAGTTGTCTACCTTTTCATGGTCAAGGGGAAAAAGGAGGGGGAGCACAAGAAAAGAGGTACTTCTCTGTGGGAAGATTTTGGCCTTGGCGTCTGGCTGAGATGCCCTAGTGAACTGGGATCGATGCCGTTTTATTTTCTTTCAGGAATAAATCTGAGCAATGGAATGGCTTACGATTGTTCAGCCAACCAGCCATATCAGATTTATCAGAGACAAAGAATGAGAACTGGCTTAGAGAAGTCCTGCAGGGGCTGAGTGGCAGATTGCTGGGAAAGACACACACACAAAACGAATGCACTTAGTGGTGGAAGGGAAAATATATATCCACATGTGCCTAAACTCAATAAATAACATGTAAGGAATCCATAGAAATGAAAAGGGTGAATGTGTAAGACAGATGATAAATAGCACTTCTATTTAAGAACCAAAGAGATGAAAGCTCATGAATACTAAATATTTGAATCCACTTTGAGGAGGAAATATGATTTTCTATCAAGTGCATGCAAACTCTAAAAAAAATATCAGCCAATGCAAACACTGTGTTTAGGTTAGAATAAAAAAAATACATAAATCTTCCATCAGATGCAAGCCCTTGTAAACATTCTAATGTAATTTCCTAATTAAAACACATTTTTCGGAGACTAAATGAAAAATACATACATATAAAATGCTGTAAGTGTTTGATTTTTCAAGACATTTGACTTTCCTTGCAGGCATGATTAAAATAAAGGCGGTTGAGTTGAAGAGAAAAACAAGGGGTCATGACATTGTCCACTTCATCTCAACAGTAGAAACCTACAGTGTTTTCAAGTAATTTGCAGCTACAGTGAGAAGTGTTCATCTGTTTATAAGTATTCTGAATGGAAGATACCTTCTTCTAACAACCTGCATGTACACTTACCTTCTTGAACACCTGCATGGTTTTCAAAATTAAAAGAACAAAAGGGGATAGTGTGCCTATGGACATGTTCAACATGGACATATTGAAAATACTCTTTGAAAACCAATTGATGCATATTTTTAAATCTATGTAATATTTTTGTCATGTAAGTTTTATTAATAATGTCTTCACAAATGTAGAATGCCACTGAGAGTTTGGGGAAAATAATATACTGTAAATTTGTAGGAGATGCATTCACTTTAATTAAATGAAATGCAGGAGGACTCCTTACCTTGCACATAAGAATGAAAATGAACTTGCCCACCACATATTAAGGCTTAGAGGAATGTCACTTCAACACTACTGTATTTTTTATTTCAGTACAAAAGCAGTATTGATAAGTTCCACCACAGAAAAAAGGCAAACATTTTAGAGTTATTCCTTCAGGTGGAATTGCTATATAAAGGTCTTTGGCTAAAACATGCAGAAATAAAGTTTATCACTGGTAATGAGACAATTCTTCAGATCATTTTAAAATATTCAAAAGGTAACTTTCCTCCCCTCAAGCAAAAGAAAAACCAAGTTTCCCGTGAGCAATGTTCCCAAGAAACGTCTTGAAGTTCACACAAGAGACTCTCCCACCGTATGTTTTTATTCCGTTCACATACAGCAGTAAATAAGGTGCATTCCTTCTGCTTAAGAAATTAGCATTTCAAAAATATGCCACTTTCCCCTGAACTCCAAGCGTGTCTAATAATGCGAAAAGCAGATTGTCTCCCCTCGTTTCCTTAATTTGTTTCATCTAAAAGCAATTCACTCAACATCTTGTCGCCCTCTGGCAGCTTAGTTTACTTATCCGCACTTAATTTCTCATTTGGACCAAAACAAACTCTTCCAAACTGCTACTGACTGCTAACCGCGAGAGAGAAGACACGCAGTATGTATTTACTTGGATAGACAGCCACACACGCGTGCACAGCCACAAACACAGAACCTTACTCTCACCAGACACCTACTTGTTTTTTATAATAGCACTACATTAAAACAAGCTGAACTTTCTCTGCCAGGTGCGGTGAAGGCTCCTGGAAAAAAAAAAAAAAACATGATTCCCTGAGGGCATGGACAGTTTCCAATAGATCACCTAACTACACTCCTTGCAATTATACCAGGGATGCACCCGAGAGCTTTTCTTTGTGCGGCCCTTTCATCTAGATCACTTTGTGTTTTGAACAAGTGAGGCTCTCTTTTGTGCCCCCAGAATTTCAAGTACAGAGTCACACTCGGAACAACAATGGCACGCTAATCCTCCTGCTTCTAAATGGGCTCACTTGTGGGTCTGACGATTCGCCCAGGGAAAAGAGCGGGGCAGAGCTAAGGCGCAAGCTGGTGTCGTCTGAGACGTGGAAGGGGACAGCTGCAGAACTAATTTGGATTACATTCCTTGCCTAAATTCTGAAAAAGGGCTTTTCGGCATAGCATAGCCCAACCGGGACAACCGGGAGCTGCACAGTTAAAATACCAAATCGCTGCGGACTTGAAGCGGGGATGCCTCAGCGGTCCAGGCCAAGCCAGACAGCCCCCGGTAGGGTGGCCTGATAGAAATTCCTCTCGGCTAAGCCTGCGTGACAGTTGCAAGTGTATTTGAATGGGTCGACGTGCATAATCAACCCATTGAGGGAAGAGGCGAAGGGCTCCAGGAGTGGGGAGCTAGAGATGGATGTATCCCGGCAGGCCTGGAATCTCCTGCCCTTGCTGCTGATTCCAGAGGTGGCCGGAGTGCAGGATTTGGTATGCACGAAGAATTCCGGAGTCTTTGGAGTATGCAAACGGCCAGCACAAATGGCGCACATGTGCCATTCGAAGGTCATTTTTGAATGGCTCAGAGACTGTAACTTGTTATTTACTAGGCAAGGAGGGGGAGGCGGGGGCGGGGGCGGAGCGGGAAAACTAGCGAGCTGCTGTTTTCTCGGCGAGGTCAGAAGGACACCCTTTAGGGACCTAAAGCTCTCCCTGTCGCCACTCCTGAATGCTTGATCTTCTCAAGCCGACTCCCACGCTCCCGCCACCAGCCCCGGAAGGTTCCGGAAATCTCTCTGCCTCTCCAAAAGCCCGCTTCTCTCCCCTCTTGGCCGCATCACACACACACACACACACACACACACACACACACACACACACACACACCTCTCCTTGGTCCTTTCCTGTCCCCTCCGCTCATCCCCTGCAAACTCCCAAGTGCCAAGTGTCAAAAACTTTGAGCTCCACCACCTCGCAGCTGCTGTCACTGGCCCTGGCCGCCCTAGCAATCCAGCAACATTGCACTGCCTCTCGGGGGTCAACTAGTCCTTTTTCCGTCCAAATACCTGGGGGCTTGAGCGATTGGACCAACAGTGGCCGCGCTCGGGGCACCGCCACCGCGCCTGCCTTGGGCTACGTCAATGAGCGCCACTCGCGGGCTCAGCAGCCTAGCCGGGCAGTAAACAGAAGTTGGAGGATCTCAGGCCAACCGCAAGTTGCACTACTGGAAGAACTCTTCCGGGAGCCAAGCCCAGCACCGGGAGGGAAGTCCCGGCTCGGGGCTCAGTATGCCAGGCTTATTTATTTATTTATTTATTTATTTTAAAGAGATCCTGCAGGCAGGCGAGCCAGCGCCCCCCAAGTCAATAGGCAGGCAGCCCGGGAATGCCAACAGAGAAGGCCCAGAGTCCCTGGCCCCTGGCCGAGGCGCGCGCCCGGTGCGCTCCAGCCGCGGAGCTAGCGCCCGGCGTCCGTTGTGACCCCGCAGGGTGCTGGAGACTCGGGCGGGCGGAGGCGCGCAGGCACGCTCAGGTGCCAAGCCCGGCTCCCTCCCGGCTCGCGCTCCGCACCCCGGGAAGGCCAGGCAGGCGCGGCCCTGGGACCTCCCTGCAGCCCGCAGAGGTGCAGCGATTCTCGGGTTGGGTTGGGTTCGGTTTGGCTCTTTTGCGGTTTGTTTTGTTTTCCCCCGCCCCGTGCCCAGCCCGAGGAGGAGGGAACCTCCACTGACGGGCTTAGGTCTCCCACGCCAGGAACCGCGGGCGCCAGCAGAAGCGATCCCGCTTAGGCTCCCAGAAAACGCGCGTGGAAGAGAGAAGGGGGCTAAAGAGAGAGCGAGAGAGGGGGGGAAATAACACCGGGGAGGGGTGGGCGGGAGGCAGGGAAGCGAAGACGGATGGTAGCATCAATAAAAACACTCGCGCGCGCACACAAAGGTAAGTTTGGGATGGAGCGAGAGGGCGACCCCAGCCAGAAGCCGCGTCCCTTAGTCCCTGCATCCGGAGAGCCAGTGGGTGACAGAGGGGTGGAGAGGAGAGGGGAGCTACCCGACGCGGTGGCGGGTTCAACAGCTGGAGCTCGAGGGGGACCCGCGAGACGGCGACCCACCTGACTGAGAAGCGATGGGCCGGACGGTCCCCGCGGCCACCAGAAGGCTCCCCCAGATGCACAGTCCCGTCGCTAGCTTCATTTTGGGCAAGCCTCAGATCCCGCGCTGACAATTACATGTCCAAATGGCATAGCCCCTGGCGGGCACACGGAGGAAATTTTGATTTTTTTTTTCACCCCCTCAGCCGGGAGCGCGTGGGGAGGGGGTCGTCAGGGTTGGAGGGGTCCGGGCGTGGTGCGCGCGGTGCTCGCGGTGCTCGGGATCCCAGGGCTGGCAAGCGAGTCGGCTCCGGGGGTTCCCAGGGCCCCCGGAGACCCGCGGACCGGACGGGGGGACCGCGGGAGAGAGAGCGCGCGCGCGGGTGGGAGTGTGCGCGTCTGTGCGGCTGGTGCTCCGAGCAGAACCGAGCAGCTTAGCTCCCGGAGTGCCGCTCCGCTCGCTCGCTCCCTCCTCACTTTCTCGCTCGCTCTCTCCCTCTCTCACTGGTTGGTCAACAATAAAAAGAAAGACGGGGCGGGGGGGGGGGGGAAGAGAGAAAGGCTTCCAAAAAAAGTTGATTGCAAAGAGGCGGCAGGGTTCCGGCCTCTCCCCCAAAAGCCGGGCTATGTTCAGCTCTCTTCAGTCTCCTTGCACCTCCTGTCCAAATCTGGAGGGAAAGGCGGGGGGCGGGGGGAGCGGGGTGCTTCTCTGCTTCTCCCGGATCCCGTCTCCTTATTTTTCCCCCTTGTCAGCCTTCCTCACACTTGTCCAGCCATTGCGGTGATTAAAGCTCCTGAGCGTCAATTTCCAACGCTCCGCGGTCTCCAGCCGCAGCCCCACAGAGAAATTAATAAGACTCGGGGAGAAAGAAAAAAAAGAAAGAAAAATAAATAAAAGAAAGGGGGGAAAAGGTGGGGGGGGAGTGGGGGGGAATCAAACAACCCTCCACGCAACCAGCCGGGCTCTGCTCAGCTGCGCAAGCCCCGCCCCTGCTCTGACCCGTGTGGCCACGCCTTCCCCCTAAGGAGAAATATCATTGGCTCAGACACTCCCCCCCTAAAAAAATCCTGGGCCTCTTGAGTTAGGAAAACACCTGTCAGGCAGAGGGAGCTGGTGGTGGGGACTTGGGGAAGGGGGATCCAAAGGGCTCAGCAGAGGCCACCACTGTCGGAAACATCCCCTTGCGGCCGCCCTGGCAGAGGCCCTGAACAGCTGGCTCGCTGGGTACTCAGTCTATCCGCGGGAATGCTTGCTGAAGGAAATTTTTTGACACAAGAAAAGGACATGTTCTTTACTGCTCCAAGCCATCAGTCCACGCAGGACTTTGTCTAGAAATAGAAAGTGAGCTTTGCTTTGGGAAAAATATCTCTGTCCCCCTCCATCACCCCCAGCACGTTCCATGCTTCGTACTTTAAAACGGGTATTGTAAGTAACTGGTAGCCTCACAGGTAAGGTGAAACCTGCCAATGGTTCCTTTTTCAAGTATGTACCATCTCTCCCAACCTCCCAAGACGACGCTAAGACAAACGAAACAAAACCAAAACCATAGTTGTAAAACCGCATCCTTTGATTCTGAAATTAGGCAAACTATCTCAAGCTTATGCTTTTCAGTCTGAAGGAGTTTGAGAGGTAATAACTACAGGACTCTCAAACTGTTAGGTTTAGTCCATAGCAGAGCCAGCTTGAGGCCTTGTAATTGCTGTGGCATTGTGTGCTTCCTGAGTCATTGACAGCTGTAAAACTACGTTTCTCTAAGCCAAAAAAGAAAGAAAGAAAGAAAGAAAGAAAGAAAGAAAGAAAGAAAGAAAGAAAGAAAGAAAGAAAGAAAGAAAGAAAGAAAGAAAGAAAGAAAACACCTCTGGAAAGACCTAGTGTGGTCTGCAGGGCTCTGGGGCTCTGGGTCCAGAAACCCTAGAGAGCCAGAGGTTTCTGATTTGCTTTGTGTCCCGGCCTTTTCTTTTTTTTTTTCTTCCTTTCTCTAGAAGCAGTGAATAAATAAATACAAAATATCAAGGGTTCTTTAAAAGCAAGACAGCCTGTTTCCTCAGTTGGAGCCCTTCTCCTGGTCTCCCAGTTCTTCTGTCTATGACCCCATCCCTGCAGAATTTCCAGATAGCTGAAAACAGCAATAACAGAAGCCTAAAGCCTGAAGCCTTTTCTTGTACCCACTGCTTGCAACAGGCCCACTGCAGGTCAAACAAGCTGAGTGTGCTTTTTACCCAGAAGCAGCCCAGGGTAGGGGGGGGAAGGGGGGGAATGAAGCCTAAGCATGCGATGGGGACTTGACTACAATGGCACTGACTGCAGAGTCACACATTTGGGAGGGCTTGGAAGGTATCTCTGTTTCCATCTTTACCATCTCGCCACTCTGGTTTCTTCCCTTTCATTCAACGAATTCTCAGCCCCATTTACTAGTCTTCTGTCAGCTTATGCTTACTTTCAGATACCTCTTCTCCATAAAAGCTGCTTTTTTTTTTTTGCATGTGTCTCCACAATAACAATTCAAGTGACAAAAACAAGCTACTTCTAGAGGACTGGAGGGCGTTCAAGCTTGCTCATGCTTCTACATATTGTTAGAGTCCAGTTTCCGGTGACAGTCGTTTTGCAAAAGTGAAGAAATTATAATAACTACATTAAAGCCCCCCAATGTGAGAAAAAAGATTAGATGTACAAATATTTCAAGCTGTGTCCTAGTTGTGCCTATTATGATAATTTCTTTGTTTTATATTGATCTTTGTAGGGCTGAGGATACAGTACCTGCCAGGTATAAATGAACCCTAGGTTTAATTCTGATTACTAGAATATTTAAAACTCCTATTCTGCTGTTGCTGCCTCTCTATAGCTGGACCTCTGTATATGTTCTAACTTTGCCTATATTTTCTACAATAATTCTTAGCTGAAGAGGACTTTTAGTTTCAGTTCATACAATTCATAGACTTTACCATCTCTTTAGAGCCTATTTTCACCAGCTAAGTTGCCAACATGCCCATAATTGGTGTCCAAATCTCAGTTCAGTTTTTCTTGACCCGTATCTTCCAGGTTCTGGCTGAATGAGACACTAATAGAGACCTGGACATAGGCTGACATTTGGCCAACAGCTTTCAGGCTTACAGATGGGCATGAAAGTTGTAACTTAACAGAAGCATGCTATATTTAATACTGCCTGGTCTTATTTTTTTTCAAAAGCCTAGCTTAGAACATTTCCATATTAGAAAAAGAGATGTCTAGAGGAAGGTGGTATAGAGTGGGCCATAAGGATTAGAAGAAAAAATACCCAAGAACTGTGGTTTTACAGGTCTGCTCTCATTAGATTCCCACGTGTGCTGAATCAGCATAAGGAGGAACACTATCACAGAGAACATTTTCTACCTGGTATGGGAAGGACATGCTATCTGAATTGCCAGAGGCAGAAATAGATCTTTGTATTTCTCCCACTTTGCAGTGTGACGTGATAATAAAATCTTATCAGTTGAGTAAATTGTGTAGCTGAGACTTAAAACTGAGTTGGGTTGGAGGCCGTTGACCAGTCAGTAACTTGTTATTTAGCAAACCACAAACAAGGAGCTGGAATGATTTGCTGAGTGCCTCTTCCCTCAGTTCTTATGTTCTGAATCTGGATATCTACCCATGGTACAACACTCTAGTGGCTCTAAGTTTGAGAAATTAAACAACCAAAAATGCCTCAGTCACTATTGATTAGATGAGAGACAGTCCTTTCCACCAAGTCTCTTCCCTGGGACTTTTGTTCCTGGGAAAGAAAAAGTTCATATTCCATGCAATGAGAGAGAATGAAACTGTCATTTGAAAGGAACAAAAGTCCAGATGGATCTCGACTGTATTCAAGCTCTCCTTGTGGTGTTTTCATTAAGCTAGTTCATTTTTCCTTTTTTTCCTGAAATCAGAACTGTATAGCATGACAAAAGAACTTTGCGACTTGAATGAGGTTGTACAAGTCCCCATTCTCCTTAAAGATGTCTTAACGTGGAGTATACTTTCATTTTCTGGTCTGCCTTCTCATCACTTCCCTTGAATGAAGTCATAGTCCCAACACATACATTTGTCTTCAGAAACTTTCCCATATCCCTTACCCTTTTGTGGGTGACTCAATGCTGCTAATTGTAGAAGGACTTGCATATGGAATTGAGATCACTTTCTGTTTTGATTATGCAGAGTCACCTCAAAAGGCTCAAATGTGGCAGGCCTGTCTTCTCCCTCCACCCCCTTCAGCTGGTGGTATTAATTAAGAGTTAACTAGATCATAAGGCCCTTAATTTCATTTACCTCATTAATGTGAGAAATCCATAGATGAATTCATAGTGAATGACTTATCAGGAGGTGGAAGCTTGTCGAATGAAGTATTTTGCTGGGCCATGAGGGGAGATGGCTTATGCCTTTGATGGCATATCTATGCCTTGAGTCTTTTCTCCTTTTGATTCCTGGCAGCTATAAGTGAGCAGCTTTGTTCCACTACATGCTCCCTCCCTCAAAGTTCTTATAAATTTGAAACGATGAGCCAACATGCATCATTCCTTTTAAGTAAGTTTGCAAAGGTGTTTTATAACAGCCATAAAAATTGCCTCATATACTCTATGGCACTCCCTCACAGACTCATCATTCATTCCTACCCATCTTGTTTACACAACCTACTTAAAGATCAGCTAAAATGTGCTGGTTTAAATATTTTTCTCTTGCCCGTAAATATAACTTGGAGTCAAGTAAGAAAGTGAAATTATTTTGGTTCTGTTGCTCTCCTTGTGGAGCTCCTGTCCCCTCCAGATTTTACTATTTCCCCCTTCTTTCCTAAGATTCCGTGTGCGCTGCCCAAAGTTTGTTTATGAGTCTCATTATTTTTGACACAATGCTGGGTAGAGTCTTTCAGAGGCCCACCATGGTAGGCTCCTGTCCTGTTTCCTGTTTTCTCCTTCTTCCAATGTCCGTCCCGTTTGCTTTTATGAGTGAGGATTGATCATCTTACCCAGGGTCCTCCTTCTAGCTCACCTTCTTTAGGTGTACAGATTTTTGTAAGTTTATCCTATATTATGTCTAGTATCCACTTATAAGTGAGAATATACTGTTTGTGTCTTTCTGTTTCTGGGATACCTCATTCAGGATGATTTTTTTCTAGTTCCCACTATAGCAAGCATAGCAACAAAACCAAAATATCTGGACACAGGGGTCTTTTCTGAGACTAGTAATCCAACCAAGGACCATTCATGGATATAACCGAGAACCCCTGCTCAGATGTAATGGCAGCTCAGTATCCAAGTGGGTGTCCTAGTATGGAAAATAGGGACTGTCTCTGACCTGAACTCAGTGGCTAGCTCTTTGACTGCCTCCCCTGGTTAGGGGAGCAGCCTTGCCATAGAGGAGGACAATGCAGCCAGTTCTGATGAGACCTGATAAGCTAGGGTCAGATGGAAGGGGAGGAGGACCTCCCCTATCAGTGGACTTGGAGAGGGGCAGGGAGTAGATGAGGGAAGAGGGTGGTATTGGGAGGGAATGAGGGAGAGAGCTACAGCTGGGATACAAAGTGAATAAACTGTAATTAATATAAAAATAAAAATTTAATTAAAAAAGAAAGTGAGATTATAGTATAAATCAGTAACCATATCCTGGACTTCTAACTTATTTAGGATTTTAATTTTACCTCTTGTCCATTCTCATATTTCTACATTATTTTGTGATCTCAAGTAATCCACTGCACTAACTTGTGACCACTGCCTTATCGTTCAATAAATGAGCAGGTATATCCCAGATCTGAGATATTATATTTCTATGATTTATCATCCACTCACAATATCCATACGCCAAAATCTTATTGGCATTTCTATATCGTTTCCCCACTAAACACTCCCAAGCCTCTCTGTTTGCACTAGTGTGGATACATCTTCCACCATTGTTTTTAATCTTGGACTATTTTAACCAATGACATGGACTATATAGTCTCACTAACATTGATGTCTCACAATTATGAAACCCTGGAAGTCCAGGGTCAAGGTACTGAATTGTTCCTGATGAGAACCCTCTTCTGGCATACAGACAGAGTTCCTTTATGGCTCCTTGCCTGGAAGAGAGAAAGGATTCATGTCTGTCTTGTCTCTTCTTACAAAGGAAGGGATCCAACTAATTAACACTCTTATCCAATGACCTCATTTCCTGTTTCAGATTTCACATACAAATACTACCTCATTGAGGAAAGGGCTTCTGAACGTGAATTTAGAGGAAGCAAACATGAAACTTCTGGAAAATACATAAATAGGCATACAACTATTTTGGACAAGGAAAAATAGGGAAAAATACATTGTAGTCAGTATTACAACAATAAAACAGAAAACCGATGCCATATTGGATGGTTTTATTTGCTTGGTTAATTTAGCCTGTGAAATAATGTCTGTGTTGTTAGACAACTTAGTTCACAGAATTCTAAGTTAACAGAAAGCTCTGTTTCAAGAACAAAATAAAAACTTTTAAAATTCAAACGTTTTTAAAAGATGTCTGAGCATATATTAGCTAAATAAATGTTTCTGCTACATTTGTTAGTTTAGTATCCAAAAAGGATCTCCCAGAGAATATTTTGCTTTGGGTTAGTATTATTTTTGTTATATGTGAATGATTAATCCTCAATTATTCTAAGCAGTAGGGAGGAGTGAGTGAACACGGATAAGTCAAATTTCCATTGCTTTTATGCCTGTTCATCAGCATGGGTACAATTTTAAAAGGCATTCTTAGTTTGTGGTAAACATTGCAAAACAATTTCAACAGTGTAAGCAGTACAGATTTGTTTTGTTTTATTTTTACAAAATGTTCAGTTAAAATGAATTTTCTAGTCAAAACTTCTCATGTGCATCAGCTCTATAATATTTTCTTAGGCTGTGTTCTTATGGTCTATGTGTTTGCAAGAAAGACAAAGTAGGCATTCAATAGCAGTTACTGATTGAAAATGAAAAGGAGAGGAATCTTTGTGTCTTTTCATATCTAAAGGTTTGAAAGTGAATGAACTCTTGGTGGGTATTTATGGAGGATATAATTGTATTTCTTACATTCCTGTCTTCTCTGTATTTCTTTTTAACTCCACAAAGAGCTAAATCATGTTACAGTTAATACACAGATTTCTAAAAAGAAAAATGAAATTTGTCACATACCCCAAATGGATGTTATTCTGTATACAGTCACAGGGTGCTCTTAAAATTCTTCTTGAACTCCCACTAAATAGTCCGCTAAAGTAATCATTTAGAGGCACATATTTTCATCTCTTTTCTATACGGATGGATAAACCATCAAAGATTCAGCAAAAAGGTTCTAAGAGTTCAGAAAGGCTCATAAATTTGAGTCGTCTTGTTTCAATATTGCAAATCCTTTCTGTTCCTTGCCTGCTCAATTACCTCCTTAGTCTAACCCTGCTGTGTCTTCTCCACTGTGGTTCTCAGACCCCTTTTCACCTACTCCTACTCAGCCTTCCTGTCACCTGAAAACATCAGGAGGCCCAAGATAGCTGACAGAACTTTCCTTCTTCCCAGCTTCAAATGACTCATAATTCCCTACTTTCTTGGGTTTTACAGCTCAGATATATTCATTTTCTAAGTATTTAATACTGTGTACCAGTAGGATGAGTGAGAGGGGCCACAGAGACTGTTGAAACTCAAGAGTCAGTTTAACACATACAGGTCAAAACCTACACTGGTCACATTCATTGACATGGAGGACAGCCCTCAGAAAAGAATTCATGGTGGTGTTTATCTGTTTTCTTCAAAAAGGAGAGTGTTAATGCATATTAAGAACTTGACAAATGCTCTTACTATTGCTCTGTGATAAAAGAAATAATGGTAGTTGGGTTATCTGTGATATATTAGAGCATATTTTCAAAATATAGCTATGTGCCAGGTGGTGCTGGCACACACCTTAATCCCAGCACTTGGGAGGCAGAGGCAGGCACATCTCTGAATTTGAGTCCAACCTGCTCTGCCGAGTGATTTTCAGGACAGCCAGTGTTCCATAAAGAAACGGTGTTTCGAAAAACAAAACAAAGAAAACTTATAGCTATGAATATATTTAATCCACAATCACCTTTGAGTACTATTACTGGAACAAAATAAAATAAAATAAAACAAAAAACATGCCTTAGGAAAACAACATCTTTTCAATAACTGATAATATACATATGCAAAGACATGAAAGTAGACCTGCAACAATCAACTCAGAATAAGTGAAAAAAAAAACCATAAATGGAGACATAAAACCATGAGAAGAAAAGATATGGAGAGTATTTCAGGACATCAGTGTGGGCCAAGGATAAACAGACAAGTAGATTCACTTCAAAATAAATGTTCCAGTAAGCCCAAAGAGAGAACCAGTAGGGTGTGGAGGACCCATGGGAAAAGATGCTTATAAACTCTCTATTAGACAAGGAATTAACTTGACCAAATAATAGGTAATCAGTTTAATGTCCACTAATGATGTTAACAATAGTAAGGATGATACCATGCTTTGAACATGGTAAATGATCTTACTAAAGACTTCTAAAAAATATAATGGTTAAATATGTATGTAAAGATACTCAGTAATACTACAGAATGTAACTGTGTATCAAAACCACAGTGGATACAGGAGGTCTGAAAGGAGTTGTTTTTAAAAGGAAAAAATAATGAGACAAATGAATATAACAAAGTAAGTCCAATAAATGAAAGGACAAAACAAAACAAAACAAAACAAAACCCAATACATGATAGCAAGACTGTGGAGGTGGCGCAGCCCTAACTGTCTCTGGTAGAAAAGTAAGTTAAATCAGCCATTGTATGACACAATACAAATAAGCGATAAATGTTCAAGGCAGTAAATATGCTGTTATCATGATTAGTTCATTATCCACTATATATGTATATGAAAATATCACACATAATTCCTCAAATATGTACAATGTGATATCGTTTTTATAATAACAGATAAACACTTTGGCAACAGACTACCCTATCAACAAAATATGTCAGAATATTCTAGCAGTTTATAATGCTGAACTCGGAAAGAAATGTTAGCAAATAATAAAATTTAATTAATAGAAACAAAGCTAAAGGTGGACAACTTTTTTCTAGTTTCTTTTTGGTTTTATGAGACAGGGTTTCTCTGTGTAGCCCTGGATGTCCTACAACTCACTTTGTCGACCAGGCTGGCCTCAAACTCACAAATCCACCTACCTCTGCCTCCCAAATGCTGAGATTAAAGGAGTGTGCCCCTACCACCCAGCTAAAGTGGGGTAAATTTTAAAATCCGATGTGAAAACATCTACACTTGTAAAAGTAATTTTAAAGAAAAATAATAAAGCTATATTAACTCAGGAAAATATTGTTGCTCTACCTACTTACAATTGGGACAACTAAAGTAAGTTCAAGGCTACATTTTCAACTGCATGGTCTACTTTAAAACATTTCATTGATGTGTTTATGCTAAGAACATAGTTACATTTAAATGTTGTGGTTAATACTTTTTTAGTTAAATGTTCGTTGCATCGGTTAATAGTGCTTAATATCATGTGTCACACAGATCATTTTTTTTACCTTTCATAATCAAGGTAACTTACATTGGAAATAAAGCCAAACAGGGCTGAAGAAGAGGCTCAGAATGAAAACCGGGATTTAGATCTCCTGCATCAATAAGTGTTGGACACATGTGACGGCTTCCCTGTAATCAGAGCACAGGGGAACACTGAGCCAAGCTAGCTGGTAAGACTGGCCAAAGGAAGGGGTCTGAGCTGAAGTGTCATCTCTCTGCATAAGGAGGGAAGGGAACAAAGTCAATCTCTGACCTCGCCACACACATGTACACACACAGTCACCCCACATAACTATGCACACCTATACACATCAGAAAAATGCATACACACATGAACACATACCATACACACATACACATGCAAAATTATAATAAAAATTAGTGTCCTGTGTAAATTGTTGAATAAAGATTTCTTCTTTTGCATGTTTCTTTATTAATAGTTTCTTAGATCGTATAAACCACTATTTATTTAAAAAGTGTGCTTTTTATCTGTATTTTAGAGAATGTTCCATTAACAGGCATTATCACAACATAAAGTACTAACATTTATTTTAGATAAGACGTGGATGCTGCCTCCATGTGTTTTCTATTATGCAGTTATTTTGGCTAAGATTGATAAAGAAAGAAAAATGTTCTTTGTCTAATCAAATAGTGGAAGAAAATAAAACGATTTTGACAATTTATTGTTGTCTGTTAGAATGGGAAAGCACAAGAGGTCTGCTTCAACCAGTTTAAAGTGGCTTTACTAAATGAATACTTTTAGACAAATGAAATGCCCACTTGTCACCCTGCATTTGCTTATCAATCCATTCTGGGACTGCTGGCCTCACTGGAGCACTCACTGTGCTATGTGCTGAAAACACAACGACAACTCGAGATGGTCTCTGTCTCTACAGCATTTCTTTACTGAACATCATTCTCAGTAACGTCAGCAGGTCTTTCGGAACGTAAATCTCACAAAACAATATTTAATAGAGTATGAATCAGTGGTAATAGTTTTTTAGATCCAAAGGATAATTCTAAATATGTCTTAACATACTTAAAATGAAATACAATTTTAACTTCCTGTGAAATAAACATATGTGTATCCATAACCTATGTAAACACATAATATATATATACATATACACATGTAATTTCACCCAAATTTGCTATTAATTAATTTGATTTTTACCACCTAAACTGATTAATATTCTATTGTCTTTTTTTTTTTCAGTTTACTATGACAAATTTTTTAAACCTCAATGCAAATGCTACTTGGGGCATGAGACCCTTCCTTCTGTGTTTTCACACACTTCTCCCTGACATGTTTATGTTATCAAGAGTAAATAATGGAATCTTTTTTGTTTTAAAATGAGCTAAAGGTAATTTTTATTTGCCACGAGTACAAACTAAACATATTGAGTATAGCATTCCACTACACCCTATGAGGGCAGCAAATCTCAATGACAACAAAATGCTAACTACAGTGTTAGCCCAGAGACAAATTATAAGGGCATTTTATTTTTAAACTATAAGAAAAAAAAGTGTTTTAGGCAACTGACCTCACTTATGCATGTATGAAAATCCATTATACATTCACATTTATGATGTGAAAGAGGTCATCCTTATAAAAATTCCCTTTTACCCAATTATGATTGAAGGATGGTCATTTGCAAATACTGCGAAATTGGCATTTTTGGTTTTAACCACATAAATAAAATTAACTAGCTGGTAAGACGAGAATAATAATTTCAATTTTTATTTTTTTATTGATTCTTTATTTTTACAATGTATTCATTGTATATCCCTATTGTAACCCCTCCCTCAAGGCTCTCTCTGCCTCCCTGCACACAGGGACTAACTTGTAGCTAGCATACCCTCAAAATCAGAAGGTAAGCCTCCCTCAATGACATAAAGATACTGAAGAAGGTTCCTACTTCATGGCCTTCACTGTACATTAAGAGGAAGTTTTTGCTACTTAAATCTTGTCAGACAAAGCAACTAGGGTTGTTTCTAAACTGAACTCATGTATGTGTATTACTTCAGAGTTCTTCTGCCAAATCTTAGCTGATCTCTTTTAAAGTACACAATCCTTATAGCTTTTTAAAGGGGTACAATAAGGTTATTTTAAAGGTATCTGTGTCTGGGATATGTGGAGGAACTCTTTTAGGCTCCTTGTCCACAATAATGTCAGGGTACCTGAATAGATGAGCCTGAGCCTGTTCATGCAAAGTATTTTCACCCCAGGGCCTTTGTTAGAATGATAAAGCTCTTCTGATAGCCTAAGGCCATGATACCTTGTTTGGTCTTACTCTGCAGCATTAGCTGATAACTGGTGGAGGCTGTCAGTTACAGTATACTGAGGTTGTGGGATCGGGGGATGGGGTGGTATTTTTGTAATGGCATATTTTAAGGTAAAGTATACCAAAAATTAGTTGTTAAGCATTTGCATCGTTTCCCAACTTTACCTTCCCTTAGTAATTGCAACTCCCACAGACAAAGTGTATTCATCGACAGAAATAGTTGGAGAGCACAAGTCCAGAGCCAGTAATAAGAGTGAGTCTCTTTAACTGGCCAATATTGTATTGCCACAGGAATTCTTGATTTTCTGACTTCTGGTTGAGCAACAGTGGCATCCAGTGGCCAGATAATTGTTTCCGTGATTAAAGTGTCACCAGCAGTCCTGAGGACAGGTCTAAATGCTTGTGGAATTTGCTTGAAAGAACAAATCAAATGTCTGTTTCCAAAGCAACCCTGGATCAAATCTAGGTCATGAAATTTAGCTCCAACAACTAGTAAATACTGACAATATCCCCAACATTTCTTAATAGCTTCAATTTAGGGTACCTATTAGGGGTCTACCGTGTATCCTCTTGTTGACCCCACTAGCTATAGCCTGTGATACTAGGAAATTTTCCTGCAGTGAACTGAACGCTGATTCTGTGTTAAACGTCTGGCAAAATAAAAAGCTTTAAAATAGCTGCAATGCTTGCGCTTAGCACTCTCTTTGTAAAACAGCACTCTGGCGGCCCCTGTGCTAATGTGTAATGTGTAATCCAGAAAGGTTATGTCTGGGACCAGATTGGCAGTGGAGTGATAACAATAAAGAATCCTGTCCATATTTTTGCCTCAGCCTCTCACTTACAGGAAAGCCCAATAATTCCTGTGAGTGGAGTCTGAATATGTTCACAGGCCTCTCTGAGGTTCATATTAGGTATCTGACACAGTTCTTGGCCCAGAGTAAATACCTAGTGACCAAGTGGCAGGAGATGTGAGTTCTGCACCCATGCTTCTGGTTCAGATCCTAGCTTTGGTTCTTACAAGATGAATGACCTAAGCCCAATCTGTGCTTTGTTTTTCCATTTGTAAATAGAAGATAGCAATAGCAACTGCCTCATAGGTTTGTGCTAAGTTTTAAAGGAAATAGTTCACTGAAAATGTTTAAGTATCTGCCATATAGAAGGCACTCAAGACATGGTAATCTCGCACTTCAATACTACAGAGTGCACAGACAAGAGAGTTCACTAATAGCAATAGAGTTTTCGTGGATTCTGACTGTGACCTACCCTGAATTGTTGTTTTTGTGTCATCCAGAAGATTAAGGATGCAAGAATACTTTTTCAAAAGGAGCACATCCTGATGAGAAACTTGGGATATTGGAATGGAACTTGACCAAATGAAGTCAGTAGCATCTAAGCAGAACTTTCACAGAGTGGGGAGGGTTCCACATGGTCCAGGAAAAAGGTGCAGAAGGAACAGCTGTGGCCTCTGTACAAAGGTATAAAATAAGAGGAACAGGGGGTAGATTAATGGTGAAGTTCAAAAGGTCATTCAGTTGATTCTTATTTCCTCAAACCTCATGTCTTACTCAACCATTTTGTTTGGCTTTATGTTCTTACGAATAGAATTGTAGCATTTAGAATTTACCCTTTCAGGGAGTAAGTAAACTCATATGGAGGATTACCACACACAGACACACTGCAGGGTTTTTGGAGTTTTAGGTGTTAAACTCTATGTTAATGAAGTGTTAAGTGCTTTCCCTTATTCTTTTTGTTGTTTTCTCTCTTCTTCTTTCTCTTCTAGACTTAAATAAAAATTAGCGTTGTTTCCCTCCATGAAAACTTCTGGTACATGCAGATCAGAAAGGATTAACTTTTAGAATCATTATTAAAGTATTCCTACAGGATGCTGGGTTCTCATATTGCTGTGATTCCAATCTGGGTAATTGTTTTTCAATAAAAATGACTGATTAATTTTTTTTGAGAAACCAAAAGTAGACAGTCAAAAATTTAAAACTTCTTAAAAGCATACATGGCTGATGCTAGTAAAAAGTGATGACTATTAAATGTAGAGGTGCTGAAAGAACATTCATTTCTAGTATAAATATAAGAACCAACACAGTGGATAATGATCCAGGGCCAGGTGGACATTTCATGGTGGGCCAAAGCTCAGAGTTCAAAGTGTTGAATCATCTCCAATGAGAGTCATTGGCATTAAGAAACTCATCCCAGAAGCAAAATGAAATAACAACAAATCAGAGCAGATATTAAGACTCGCAATCAAGCCTTTGGCAGAGAGCAAGAAGTGATGATAGAAATGGAGGAGGTTGGTGAAACTTGGAGAGAACAAGAGCTCCACAAAGACCAAATTGAGCAGGGCACAGGGGTCTTGTATGAGACGGTTTCTACAACCAAGGGCCACGTGTGGATGTGGCCTGGAACCCCTGCTCAGATGGGGCCCATGATAGCTCGGTGTAGGACTAAAGACCCTAGTGAGGGAAACAGGGACTGTTTCAGTCATGAACTTGATGGCTGACTCTTTGACCCTCCCCCATACATGCCGGGGAGTGACAGACTGGCTAGATCCCAGGGGAGGACATTGCAGCCAGCCCTGAGGAGACAGGATGAGCTGGGGTTGGATGGAAGGGGAGGAGGTCCTCCCCTGTTGGTGGACTTGGAGGG
>CM053751.1:48297791-48329056 GCA_028658305.1 Pachyuromys duprasi
AAAAAAAAAGAAAGAAATTGTCCAATTGTTATTTTTGGTGCAACCTGCCTGTAATTTTAGCACTCAGTAGGCAAAGGTTAGAAGATATTTACATCTATGGCACTTTGGGCTACACAGCAAGACTGTCTCAAAAGAACTAGGAAAAGAAAATAGCAAAAGAATAGGACGTATCATATCATAAATAGAGAAAATGTTCATAAGCTGGACAATGAGCTGTGTTGCTCACTATTATTCATATTAAGTATATCAAATACATAGGCAAAAATTGTAGGTTCTTAAGCACCCACAATTTTAGAGATCATCTCTATTTTTTCCTCTGGGTGATGAGGATGGATTTCTTCACTGCTAATTGTTCTGGAAAGAAGAATCTAGTTTTGGTTGTCTTTCTCACTCACACATTGAGAAATAATAGATTGGTTAATATGCATAAGTCATGCGCATCATCTACTGGTGGGCATATTTCTCACCACATCTCTTGTTGAATACTGCTGGAAATGTAGATCAGATACATAGCACTAAGAAAAGTCTCCAGTTGCCTGCAATGTGTACCTTTCCACACTTGTGATGCAAATAAGAGATATTTAACTGTTTACCATAAAGAATATTTTCTATATAGAATTCAAGAACTTTCCTCCATCAAATTGAAAACTCAATTTTCAAGAAAAAATGTATTTGTTCCAAGTTTCAAACTGCTATCAAGATAGCTTTTTGAGGTATCAAAGTGATTTAGTAATAAAATTACACTGACTGTATAAGGTTTTTTCCCCTACAAATGAAATTTCAAGCTATGAAAAGTGCAATAGTGTTTTGTATTTTTCCATTAATCTGAAAAATCTGCATTTAGAATATGATATCAAATTTTGTTACCTCAGGTTTCTCAATAAACCTACAGTATGAAGCAAAGTGAAAACAAAGTGAAGGAGGTTATATTTTAGGCTTGTAAATTCAAGTTCTTTGTTTTAATTGATGACAACACATTGTTATGAAACATTGTGAAGGCCTAAACTTTGAAGTAGATGATGCCAAGGAGTGACAGCTGGAAAGAATGTCAGGATAATTGTGTACCCAATAACGACTTATCACAGCAGTTATTAACCATCTAAATCAGGTCAGGTACTATAGACTAGGAATCTGTTTTGAACAGGGAACTTGCATATAATAACACAGAAGTGATGACTTTGAAGCCAAGCCAATCACTTTGCAGCCTTTTCCTAAATCATATATTGCTCTAACTTAAACCATTTCCTTCATCTAATAACAATATGAAAATATCACTTGAATTTATTTTCCCTAAGACCTGGTTTTCTGAATACTGGTGGCCAGCTGAGATGAATCCTTCTCTTCTCTCTTTCAAATTCATGTTTATTTTATTCCATGTTGAAAGAAGTTAATTTCAGAAAAAAACAACTTATTTTTCAAAAGAAGAAATTACAGCCCAAAATATACATGCTATATTGGTTGGATCACAAGGCAGGAAATGTACTGCTGTATACATCTGAATTCATAAGTATTTAGCTGCTTTCATTTTTTTCTTGAAAACTTGCCCCACTCACAGAAAACTACAGGGCTTTTGGAGATAATTACATAGTACATTCAACTCTAATTCATATATAGCCATCAAGTTCTTATGGATTCCTTTTTATGATACTTTGATAAAAAAATTTTCTTTTGCACTTTGGAGTTAGATCCTTGTTTTTTTCTATGAATGACAATTTAGTTTAAAAAATTACCCTTGACCAAAAGTCATATTTAAAGTCTTGGCTAGCATGAGACATTATTAGATATCTCTGTAACAATAGACACCATCAGACCATTAACAATAATTTTAAATAATAAAAATGAGCCTTTGATTATATTAAAATGTTGCTCTGGTTTCATATTTCTCAATTCCTTGTCATAATTTGTTTAATACAAATGTTATTATTCATTTTTAAATTAAATTTTTATATTTTTACATTAACTACAGTTTATTTACTTTGTATCCAAGGTGTAGCCCCTTCCTCATTCCTTCCCAATCCCACCCTCCCTCCTTCATCTCTTCCCTGCCCCTATTTAAGCCCACTGATAAAGGAGGTCCTCCTCCCCGTCCATCTGACCCTAGTTTATCAGGTCTTATCAGGACTGGCTGCAATGTCCTGCTCTGTGGCCTAGCAAGGCTGCTTCTTACTTGGGGGTCGGGGGGGGCGGGGCAGGTCAAAGAGCCAGCCACTGAGTTCATGTCAGAGACAGTCCCTGTTCCCCTTACTAGAGCACCCACTTGGATACTGTGCTGCCATGGGCTACATCTGAGCAGGGGTTCTAGGTTATATCCATGCATGGTCCTTGGTTGGAGAATCAGTCTCAGAAATGACACCTGTGCTCAGATATATTTGGCCCTTGTGTAGCTCTTATCCTCTCCAGATCATACTCACTTCCCCTTCTTTCATATGATTCCCTGCACTCTGGCCAAGGTTTGGTTATGAGTCTCAGTATCTGCTTTGATACACTGCAAGGTAGAGTCTCTCAGAGGCCCTCTATGGTAGGCTCCTGTCCTGTTTCTTGTTTTCTACTTCTAATGTCCATCCCATTTGTCCTTCTAAGATTGATCATCTTACCCTGGGTTCTCCTTCCTGTTTAGCTTCTTTAGGTGTAGAGATTTCCGTATGTTATCTTATCTTATAGGACTAGTATCCACTTATAAGTGAGTATATACCGCGTGCATCTTTCTGTTTCTGGGATACTTGCCCAGGATTATCTTTTCTAGTTCCCACCATTTGCCTGCAACTTTCATGATTTCTGAGTAGTATTCCATTGTGCAAAAGTACCACAATTTCTGTAGCCATCCCTCCATTGAGGGACATCTGGGTTGTTTTCAGGTTCTGGGTATTATGAATAAAGCTGCTATGAACATGGTTGAACAAAAGTCCTTGTGTACTTGACCATATTTTGGATATATGCCCAGGAGTGGTATAGCTGGATCTTGAGGAAGCACTGTTCCTAGTTGTCTGAGAAAGCACCAGATTGAGCTCAAAAGTGGTTGTACAAGTTTGCGTTCCCACCAGCAATGAAGGAGGGTTCTCCACAACATCTCCAGCAAATGTTGTCACTTGAGTTTTTGATCTTAGCCATTCTGATGGGTGTAAGATGAAATCTCAGGGTCGATTTGATTTGCATCTCCCTGATAGCTAAGGACATTGATCATTTCTTTAAGTGCTTCTCTGCTACCCTGTTTTCCTCTACTGAAAATTCTCTGATTAGGTCTGTACCCCCCCCCTTTTTTAATTGGATCAACTTCCTTAGTTCTTTATATGTTCTGGATATCATCCCTCTGTCAGATATAGGGTTGGTGAAGATCCTTTCCCAGTCTGTAGGCTGTCCTTTTGTTCTGATGACAGTGTCTTTTGTTTTAAAGAAGCTTTTCATTTTCATGAGGTCCCATTTATTGATTGTTGCTCTTAGAGCCTGTGTTGTTGGTGTTCTGTTCAGGAAGTTGCCTCCTGTGCCGATGAGCTCTAGGGTCTTTTCCACTTTTTCTTCTAACTGATTTAGTGTGTCTGGTTTTATGTTGAGGTCTTTGATCCACTTGGACTTTAGTATTGTGCATGGTGATAAATATGGTTCTATTTTCATTTTCTGCATGTAGAAATCCAGTTGGACCAGCAGCATTTGTTGAAGATGCTGTCTTTTTTTTTTCATTGAATGGATTTGGCTTCTTTGTCAAAAATCAAGTATCCATAGGCGTATGGGTTTATTTCTGGGTCTTCTATTCGGTTCCATTGATCCACCATTCTGTTTCTATGCCAATACCATGCCGTTTTTGTTACTATTGCTCTGTGGTACAAGCTTGAGATCAGGGATGGAGATACCTCCAGATGATCTGTTGTTGTACAGGATCGTTTTGGAAATTCTGGGTGTTTTCTTTTTCCATATGAAGTTGAGAATTGTTCTTTCAAGCTCTATAGAGAATTGTGTTGTTATTTTGATGGGAATTGCATCGAATCTGTAGATTGCTTTTGTCAGAATGGCCATTTTCAATATGTTAATCATACCAACCCATGAGCACAGGAGATCTTTCCATCTTCTGATGTCTTCTTCAATTTCTTTCTTCAGAGACTTGAAGTTTTTTTCAAACAGGTCTTTCACTTGCTTGGTTAGAGCCACACAAAAGTACTATATGTTTTTAGTGGCTATTGTGAAGGGTGTTGTTTCCCTAATTTCTTTCTCAGCCCTTTTTTCCTATGGTATACAGGAGGGCTTCTGATTTTTTTTTGAGTTAATTTTGTATCCAGCCACTTTGCTGAAAGTGTTTATCAGATGAAAGTATTCTCTTGTTGAATTTTTGGGGTTGTTCATGTATACTATCATATCATCTGAGAATAGTGAAACTTTGACCTCTTCCTTTCTGATTTGTATCCCCATGATCTCCTTTAGTTTCTTATTGCTCTAGCTAGGACTTCATGTACTATGTTAAAGAGATACGGAGACAATGGGCAGCCTTGCCTTTTCCCTGATTTCAGTGGGATTTATTTAAGTTTCTCTCCATTGAGTTTGATGTTAGCTATAGGCTTGCTGTATATTGCCTTTACTATGTTTAGGTATGTGCCTTGTATCCTTGAGCTCTCCAAGACTTTAAACATGAATGGGTGTTGGATTTTGTCTTATGCTTCAGCATCTAAGGAGATTATCATGTGATCTTTCTCCTTTAGTTTGTTTATATGGTGGATTACATTGATGGATTTCTGTATATTGAACCACCTTTGCATGCCTGGGATGAAGCCTACTTGGTCATGGTGGATGATATCTTTTATGTGTTCTTGGATTCGGTTTGCAGGTATTTTATTGGGTATTTTTGCACCAGTGTTCATAAGAGAGATAGGTCTGAAGTCCTCTGTTTTTGTTGGGTCTTTGTGTGGCTTAGGTATCAAGGTGACTGTGGCTTCATTTATAATAAATAGATTTTAAGGCACCATGAAACTACATTATAAAATAGGGATGAAGGCTCTTGTAGTGAGGTATACCAGACTCAGAAAGATGAATATAGACGGTATTCATTTATATTGGCATTTTAGCTATGAAGTCATTGACAACCAAGCTATAATCCACAGAGCCAGAGGGAAGGTATAGAGTAAGGGACTGGAGAAAAAAATGTAGATATTTTTAGGGAAGGAATAATGGATAGATAGCTATGGAGGGATGGGAGGGGTTGGGGTAGGAAGATCAAGTGAGGAGGAGTTTGTGGGAAGAAACAAAGGTAAAGACAGCAAAAGTTAAGGGATATTTGAGGGATAATATAAAAAATGTAATACAGAAGAAGCTTCCTAAAATATATAAATATATGAAGGCAATTTATATAAAGTCATCAAATAATGGGGAGAAAGTCCTAACTGGACACTTCTTGTCACCAAATGAAGCTTTCAGTATACGGATTGGGTTACATGTAATTGAGTTGTTGTCCAGTGGGGCCCCCGGAGAATCTCCAAACAACTCAGGCTGTTGCCAAGTCCATAGGTTGTTGTCCATAAACTGACAGCAAAATGCTTTGCTGAAGACAATACTCAGAGAACTTACTGAAAATGGAGAAGTTGGTGTACTGTCTATACGGGATCATCACCACTATGGCTCTTGAATCTTTGGTACAGGAACACATTCTTCACGTTTTCAAAAAGGAAATTAAACATCAAGCCAGCCACAAACCCTTTATCTACGTTGGTCTATTGCCTGCAAGACATGATAGAGCAATGGTGACATAAAGCTTGTAGAAGCCACTAGCTAATAACTGATTTGATTTAAGGCCCACTTCATGATATAGGACCCTTGTACCTTGCACAGCTTGTGGGAATATGATATACATTCAGTATATACTTAAATTAATATTATTTTATTTTTATATTAAAGTTTAAAAATTATTTTAATAATAAAAAGATATATATGTATGTTTATGCACATTTGTATTATATATAATTCTAGGGAAACATACAATAATATGATTTCTTGAAGTTTTATTAAACAACATTGCTGTTATTTGACCCCTGTTCCCTCTTCTTCTGTCTTGACCTGTATTGACTTCCCTCCTTCCTCCCAGTTTAAGCCTCATCTCTTTCCTCTTATTCCATTTCCCACTTTATATCACATATCCTGCTACTCCCCTCCCAAGTCCTACAATTCCCCACTCCTAGTGTCTTTATACTTTCGTGGTTACTATGGTTACTCTGTGTTGTATTACTCACATCAGAAGATTTGGAGCTAGGAACCCCAGCTAAGACAAAGCCAAACTTAGATGGCCACAGAGAGAACAAGCTGTGCTTGTCTTTCTGGATCCAGATATTTTAAACAAGATTATTAAGCCAAGTGAGGATCTTGATTCTAACACAAATCTAAAAACTGAAAACAATAAACAAAATTTAAAGGATAGCAAAAGCCAAACTAAAACCACTGGTAGTCTCTTAGTTTATTTGCTAGAAATATATGTGTCATAACATCCTCTGTTTAGAAAGTATCAGGAGTGAGGAACTTATTAATAACAAAATAGCTCAGATTTTCTACAATAATGCTGTATCCTTACATTCACAGAACAATGTGAATCCAATTACCATTAGAGCTCATCTTGTGAACCCTTGCAGGCATCTGCTCTTTTCCTCCTTGCAGAGTGGTGTGCCAACCTCTACTCCCAAATTAACCACCTAAACTAGACCAATGATTGCAATGCAATTAGGCTGATGAGAAACCAGAGAATTGAGGGGAGGAAAAAAAAAAGGCCTACTGATTAACTCTTAACTTGCTTTTTATATGTACAAAAGCAGATAAAGCTACTCCATATTAAATATTGCTTCTTTTCCTTCTAAATTTTCGCAGCTAATATATTTTTGTAAGCAAGGCTAAATGAAGTGTTCTTCATTTCACAATAGAATATAATTTTAAAACCTTTTTTTGCTGTGAGATTATATTAGTTGAGTTTTACATTCTTAGGTGAAAGAATACTTATTTATAAGGCCAGAGTCATAAATAAGTGGCAAGATGAATAGCATCAATTATTTTATGTTCTTCCTTCAAAGCACTGAGCACAACATATTCAGTGAATAATCTAATCTGCAAAACAGATCTATTTGGAGAAGCAATAAAGTACCACAGATAAAATGAACACTCCCTCCAGAAAGTCTGCATTTTTTTCTGGATATATTATATCATGTCATGTCATATTATGCCAATTAATCCCTAGGGTCATACTTTTATGTACAGATTACCTCCCTTATTGAGACATCCTGTATGAAAAGAGCAATAAGTATGACAAGATTGAGCTAATTACTGGTCAAATGAATTTGTTGTTTCTCTATAAACCATAAAAACTGAGTAAACAAGAAATGAGATGATTTTACTGTACACTTATATGTTATATACTTGTAAAGATCAGTTTTGCTCATCAGTTTTACTGACTTAAGAAGCATACAGGGCCTTGATTGGGCAGCCATGTTGTCATGGTATCATGGGTACAGACAACCTGTCTTGTTTAGGAGACCGTCTCATACTAGATCTCTCTGTTCCTCTGGCTTTTAGCATCTTTTTGCTCCCACTTTCACAATGATTCTTGAGCCTTAGGTGCAAGAATTGTGTAATGGGTGTATCCATTGGAGCTGGGCACCCTACAATCAGTAGTTTTCATAGGGAAATCTCACAGAACTCCACCTAGACAATGAACTACAGGCAACTAATGACTGCCATTCAAAGGTGTGCTATTCTTCTCTAGGGAGGAGCTCCCTAATTCTACAGTACCAAGCAGCTAGTGCAATGCTGTCATAAATGCACTGTGGTGTTGGCTTATCTAGCCTTTGTGATGTCCCTTTCGGGTGGTCCCATCATTATATGTATAGGGAAGTCAGATCTCTGGCAGGCAATAGTGCGTAGACTGAATGAACACCAACACTTGGGCACTGAAGTCTCAGCTCTTAAATGCATATACCACATTGCCTGTATGAAGTATACATTCCCCTGCCCCACAATAATTCAGTACCTTCTAAAATTTACAGTAATATTTACCTGTGTGGTAGCGAGTTTGTAAATGAAATCATTCTGAATGATTATTTAAGGAGTGGGCAGGGAAAGTTGTGGATGTTTTCACTTTCTCAGTATCCTTACTTTTCAGGTCATCAACAATGAGTACCCACTCAAAAATTATTTTGGTGGCAGATAAAAATCCCTCCAAATGGATACATTTCTTTCTGTAGTTCCCATGGCTTTCTGGAAAAGAAACAGAAATAGCCATATGAGTAATTCCTACCAAAGAGAAAACAAGCAGTGTGAAATGGCTTATCTTGATGTGAAGGATGTTGTTACCTGCAGGAGGTTCTCTTTGAAGATAATGAAGCTAAATTCCTATCCACGCTGACACTGCGTGTTTTGTTCAAGAAATTCTTCCTAAATAAGCAAACTATGCTTTTGAGAAAAAGGTATAAATTTCTTTTCAAAATTGAAACTACTCTCAAGTCTTCAGAGAATACTACTTTCTTTCAATTATATCTGAGAAAGACATAATGTATAAATCAGAATTTTTCAGGTGAAAAAAATAAAAGGTCTAGAAATCAAAGCCCCACAGCACAACAGTATTCTTTACTTTGTTAAGAAGCTGATTTATTTAGTTACTGTTATCTCGGTAAGACCTTACTCCTTTTCCAGACCCTCATTTCAAGTAACTTGACTAATTATATACTTAAGTCCTTGCTTGACTTTGATCAATCAAAGACTATAAAGATTGATTCAGGATACAGGTACACTGGCCAGGCCAGGAAGATTTCATCCTGAGACCCCTGCTGGGAAGGTTAGGCCCAATATCAGCCTATGTGCTGCTAATTTGGGGGGTTAACCTCAGGTCCCCAGTGTCTGTATGGACAAGATTAAGTATGGGTGGGTTTACCTGATGAAGCTGAGACTTCAGACAGCACAACCAAGAAGTAGATGAAACTGAGTCTGGATTAAGCTAGCTTGATCTCTTCACTGATCTTGCGGTGCTGTGCTGATTAAAGTTTCTGCAAAGGGGAATGAATTCTATACTGATTTGTTCCTGTGTTTGCTCTGTAACATCTCACTATCTCAAACTATAGGAATGTTGTACTTTGTAAAGACATCAGTGTCATTTCTGGCATTCATGTGTTTTAGATTTCTTTGTTTTCTCAGAACAAAGATTTGCTTCCTTGTTATTCTTCTTTGCTTCTATTTCTGTATTATAATAATTTAATAAATATACCTAATATATACTCAAAACAGAAGCATCTCTCATATATTATCTTGACAACATTTTATCTTTTAGATAAATGTTTTATTTCCTAAGACACCCACAATTAATATATTTGTAACTCATCAGGATAGGCTAGGGTCAGACAGTAAGGGAAGAGGACCTCCCCTATCAGTGGACTAGGCAAGGGACATAGTGCGGGAAGTGGGAGGAATGCTGGGACTGGGAGGAGATGAGGGAGGGGGCTACAGCTGTGATGCAAAGTGACTAAATTGTAATAAATAATGATAATAAAGAAAAAATATTAAAAAGATATTTGTAACTTTTAAATATGTCAATTACCTTTAGTAGTTACCACATTAATCCTTTTTTTTAGACACAGAAAAATATTCTGCTAATGTGCTGGTATTAAATGGCCAGTTTGTTAGATATGTGAAACCCAGTTATACAATTAAGAATGAGCTTGTGTTGCTAGAAGAATGAAAAATATCTGCTCACTATTGAAAATTACCAGGAGGTCATACAAGTTAAAGCCAAGGGTGAAGCAAACATACTCTCCATACTCTCAAGAATCCAGTTGTAATTACTTAACAGAAATATATCCTCCCATTCACTCCTTGATCAAAAGTAAGAGGAAGGGGAGAATGAGAGCAACACAAAGCATCAGAGGAAGATGTGGGGAGTGTTTAACACAGAAATCATGTCTATGTCTCTCCAACCAAGGACCATGTATGGTTGTAACCTAGAACCCCTGCTTGTATGTAGCAAATGGTAGCTCAATTCCCAAGTGGGTACACTAGTAAGGGGAACAGAAACTATTTTGGACATGAACTCAATGGCTGGTTCTTCGACCTCCCCGCCCCCCGAGGGAGGAGCAGCCTTGCTCGTCCACAGAACAGGACATTGTAGCCTTTCCTGAAAAGATTTGATAAGCTAGAGTTAGATGGAAGGGAAGGAGGTCCTCCCCTATCAGTGGACTTGGAAAGGGGCAGGGAGGAGATGAGGGAGGGAAAGGGAGGAAATGTGGGAAGGGGCTACGGCTGGGATACAAAGTACATAACCTGTGATTAATGTCAAATAAAAGTGAAAAAAAAAAGAAAATCATGTTTAAAGGGAGGCTTTTTGAGGTCCATATCGGTATGACAAGATTTGCTGGAAATGTTGCTATCACTAAACCTACATTCCTGATGCTCATTTCTTTCCATTGTCTGTCTCCTAATGTTTATGTGCCTATAAACCTATGTGTATAGTCATTTAACTTCAGTTGCCTTTGTTACTCTAAGCAAGTGCGGGTATTAAGTTAATGACAATCAAAACTAATTTTTATTGATAACTCTTGATTTCACATAGGTCTATAAAAGCAATTCAAAATGTCTTTTTCCTATCTAGGTAGCAAAAAATAATTTTAGTTATTTCCAGATATGAATGTTTACTACTCCATATCTTATGAAGAGTAGCAATAAAAGTAAGAAATGAAAGACATACCAATGTGCTACTGTTCTATTGCTGCTTTAACAAATTACCACAAATGTGAGTTAATCAAGTCAAACTTCACATGTAACAGGTATACCAAGCAGCAACTTCACATGACTCCTCTCATCTAAGACACAGCTTTTGAGAGGTTGTATTCCTTCTAGATATTTAAACCTTCTCTAGCTTGTACAGTATTCCTGTTTCTTAGCTTGCCAGCTCTCATTCCTACTTTTAAACCATCAATGGCAGATCTAGATATTGCCTCTTAACCCTTGTCTGCTATGTTTTACTTAGGGTTTTACTGCTGTGAAGAGAAACTGTAGCCAGGGTAACTCTTACAAAGGAAAATATTCAATTGGGGCTGTTATACAGTTATACAGAGGCTTAGTCCATTATCGTCCATGGTGGAAAGCCTGGTGGCATGAGGGCAGACAAGGTGCTGGAGAAGGATCAGAGAGTTCTACATCTGGATCAGCAGGCAGCAGGAAGGACTTTGATCCACTAGACCTTGCTTGAAATTCTGAGACCCCAAACCTCACCTCTAGTGACATACTACCTCCAGCAAAGCCATTCTTCATCCAACAAAGGCACACCTCCAAATAGTGCCACTCCTTATCTGCCTATGAGGGCCATGTTTTTTTTTTTTTTTCTAAACTGCTAGCACAGTCAAGGACTCAGTAATTTAACTGAATTCACTCTCGTAAGATCAGTTGATTCCGAGTATTAGCCCTCTGTCAGATGTAGGGTTGGTGAAGATCCTTTCCCAGTCTGTAGGCTGTCGTCTTGTTCTGACAACAGCGTTCTTTGCTTTACAGAAGCTTTTAAGTTTCATGAGGTCCCATTTATTAATTGTTGCTCTTAGAACCTGTGCTGTTGGTGTTCTGTTCAGGAAATTTTCTTCTGTCCCAATGAGGTCAAGGCTCTTCCCCACTTTTTCTTTTAATACATTGAATATGGTGTATGGTTCTATGTTGAGGTCTTTGATCTGCTTGGACTTTAACTTTGTGCAGGGTGATAAACATGGATCTATTTGCATTTTTCTACATGTAGACATCCAGATAGACCAGCACCATTTGTTGAAGATTCTGTCTTTTTTTCCATCATATGTTTTTTTTTCTTTGTCAAAAATTAAGTTTTCATAGGTGTGTGGGTTTATTTCTGGGTCTTTTGTTTGATTCCATTGATCCACCATCTGTTTCTATGTCAGAACCATGCAGTTTTTATTACTGTTGCTCTGTAGTACAGCTTGAGATTTGGGATGGAGATACCTCCAGAAGATGTTTTATTGTGCAAGATTGTTTTACCTATTATGTTTTTTGTGTGTTTTTCCATATGAAATTGAGAATTGTTCTTTCAATGTCTGTTAAAAAATGTGTTGGCATTTTGATGGGAGTTGCATTGAATCTGTAGATTGCTTTTGGCAGGGTAGCTATTTTCACTATGTTAGTCCTACCGAACCATGAACATGGAATACTTTCCATCTTCTGATATATTCTTCAATTTCTTTCTTCAGAGATTTGAAATTTTTTACATATAGGTCTTTCACTTGCTTGGTTAGAGTTACACCAAAAAGAACATAAGAAGTTAAACATCAACAAACCAAGTAATCCAATTAAAAAATGGGATACAGAGCCAAACAGAGACTTCTTAACAGAGGAATATCGAATGGCAGAGAAACAAGAAAATGCTCAATGTCCAAGCAGGTTCCCTAGTAAGGGGAACAGGGACTGTCTGTAACATGAACTCAGTGGCTGGCTCTTTGACCTCCCCCTCCTCATGACTAAGGAACAGCCTTGCTAGGCCACAGAGGAGGACATTGCAGCCAGATGATGCTAAGGGGTGCTGTGAAATGTTTTCATTGATATATGACATGGTTATTGCAATCATGGACTCACAGCAGTAGTGGTCACTCACATGATCAAACCGGCCAAAAGCATGTATCTAAGCATGTATGTGGTAGGTGCCCCTGGGATCCACCCCTTAATGAAGAGCTACAGGTAGCACATGATTGTGTGTGTGGAGGGGTATCACTCCTCTTTGAAGATACGGCCACTGGTAGTTTCCCCATGCATCAGGGAAAGGCCCACTCCCATGAAAAATGCACATATGGACAGCACTAACAGAGAGAGAGGTAGAGTGAGAGGAGAGAGTGTGATGAGAGGGTGTGAGAGGGATGCACAGAAGAATGATTGGAGGGAAGAAGTAGGTGAAAACACACAATCTTCTTTCACTGTGTGCATATATGAAATTCCCCACAGCAAAGTCCCAGGATATTGTTAATCTACCACTACTAACAGCAACTCACCTTCGCACCAATTTGTATTCATATTTATTTAATGAAGGGCTCCTGAACTTTCGCCATCTTCCATGCCTTACATCCAAGAAGACAAATCTGTGGTGAAACATTGTGAAGTCACTGCAAATCCTAAATAATCACAGGCATTGAGACTGTAAGGTCTGCAGTAAGGAATTGTGGATGTCTGCTCTAAAAGATCCACATCATAGAGGAGGAAATCAAGACCCCTGCAACTAGGGATGTGATCAAAAGTAAGACTTTGAGGCTTAAAAAGGGGAAAGGCAAGAGGTGAATGACAATGTTGTATTGAAAAAAAAAAAGGGAGGGGGGTTAGTAAGAATCCTGAGAGAACAAATCAGAGTGTAAGGCTTGAAGCCCTCTAGGGCAGAAAACAGAGCTAAGTGTCGTTTGGGGCTTCATTGGAGCAGTTTGTCCGCTCATATGTTTAGGAGTTGAAACTGGTATTAAGTTAGTCATCACACAATAGAACTGCAAGCTGACCAATGATACCGTGGAAGGGAGAGGTGCTCTAAGAATATCAGGGAAGAAGAGCGTGTGATCTGATGGGCGGCGGGTAATTGTACAGCTGATGTTGGGCTTAGCTAAGAGTCACAAAGCAATAGACTCCGGGAATACAATAGACTGCTCTGGTACAGAAAATGGTCAGAGTGACACTATTTTATATCTGTTCCAAAGTTGAAGGCATTTGGTCACTACTTTTGATTTCTTTGCCTCAAAAGCAATGGCTTGTCACAATGCAGCCAATGGAGCAGCTCTACGTGAAAAGGTCCAATTCTGTAGACACTCAACAATGTATTACAACTACTCGAAAATTCTTTCCCGACTTTTGTTTTTCAGCAATTGGCTTGGTATACTCAATGGTCACTAGAGGGCAGTACCGCCCTTCATTCAGAGAAGTTCGCTTTGCTAAGCTCCATTTTCACTTTTGGATGTGGGGGTAGGGATGAAAGCCATTCTACATGAAATTGGGAATAAAGGAGGGGGGGGACACATTTCCCTTTTTAAATGTAAAATAAAGAATAGTTTTTCAAAGTCAGGCTTTACTGTTAGTTTTTAACTGCCTTTAATTTTTCATAATTGCTTCAAGAATTTGTAAGATTACCTTCAAAGGTGTTGGTTTTGACTTTGTTACAGTTTAAAATTCAAGTTAAAAAAAATCTATGTTATTATTATTTTTCCTAAAGTTCTTGAAGGCTTTGTTTTGTGGTGGGAAATATCTGCATATTCTCTGTTTACTTGTCTGTCTATTATAATAAATGATTTTGGATAAAGGGCTAAATAATTATGCATGCAGTAATCATTCCTCTATTAAGAATAAGAATATTAGAAGCACTTCCATTACACCATAAAACTTAAACACTTTAAATTTATAATCATACTCTAGAAAACTGAAAGAGAGCCCTATAACATATGAACTAGGAATAACTTCAAGTTCTTTTGTATGGACAATTGATGACTGTCATTCATGGCTCTTTTTGCAACTGTTTTAATTAGACTTAGTAATTATACTTGCATCTTAGCAGTAACATCACTGGGAACAATTCTATGTGGGTTTTCATTTCATGTCTTTTATGTATCCTGCTACCTGTGTTTGTGTTTTAGCTTATTACTCGCAACAGGTGAAGTATCCAATGTATTTCATGTGATCAAAAGAGAAAAACGATATCCTTTCGGCGTTCCTGAACCAAATCTCCTCACAGCATATGACATATTATTTGTTTATAGCACATGTCTGCTTCTGTGTTGTTTGCATGCTCTAAAAATAAATATTTGCTAAAGAAAGCTGTGCTCAACTATTTTGTTACTGTTGGGTTTGTATCATCATGAACATTTGCTGGACCATAGAGATCATAGAGCTTATCTGGCAAATAACATCTATCGAAGTAAAAAAGTCAAAGTATTTAATTTACACCAAGAGCTTCTTGATTGTTTATTTTGGGGGGTGCAACCTCTACATTTGCCATGGGGGCTAAGATACCCTCATTTCCTTTCCACAGATAAAATATAAGCTTTTATTTTCTTATGAGGGTCCACAGAGATGACCTGGAAAAAGGCCTCCATGGTTAAGACAGGTCCAGTTTTCTGTGATCAATAGTGATTCTTAGGAGGCACTGAAAAGAGGAATGACATCAGAGCTTTGATGACTGCAGAGTCAGGAATAGGCAACAAGCCCATGATAAAACAGACAACTGCTGCCTATCTACTTACCTGCTTATTTTTTCACATGGCCCTTCTGACTATAGCCAAGAGAGATCAAGATACACAACTTAAAGTCACCTCCCGCAAGGCTGAGTAACAGAAGGACTTTCACTCTGTAATAATTACTTAATTTAGAATGCACGGCACTTGTCATTTCTGCTTCTATAAATGAGTTCATAGTCAGACATTTGCAGTGTGAACCTTTGTGGGGTTTGCCATTAAACACACGCAATTCACTCCCAGAAACTCTCCCAACATTCCTTGGCTGCAAAGAGGTGTCCAGCTCTATCTCTTTTCTTCTCTCAATTTAAGATATATTCTTAATAGCAGCAGACAAATGGCCTGAAATATATAAAAATTAATTTGTCCATGATATTAGAAAACATAAGGGGAAAAATCACTGAGATTTGGTTTTCTACCCTGTGCCTTAAAGGGTTGCTTCGAGAGGAGGCATAGCTCACAGGGGAAAAATTGAAGTGAAACTGGCTTGCAGTGATAGAGGTATAAAACAAGAGCATGTGAGCACCTGTCATAAAAAACTTACCTGTCCCCAGGCTGTATGCACTGAAACATGATTATGAAGCTTTTGAAATGCTTTCAAACTCCAGATACATCAGAAAATAGGGAATGCTGCTGTTTATTTCCGTATAACTTCACACGAGTTCTGTGAGTTGTCCCCTTTCAAAAAAAATGAACTCTGTTTTCATTTATACTTTCAAAATTATGACCAACTTCAATATGTCCATTACTTTTTGTTATGTAATGTGTTTAATAGACATCCACTGTATGCCTTCTTCACATCAGACACTGTGGTAGGTGCTTTGGAATTAAGAGCAAAAGTATTGAAACATCAGACATACCTGCTTTGTGATCTTTTTGTTTTCTGAGCTGTCAATCATTCAGGTGATTTTCTAGATGGATATTTGACAACTGCAAATATTTTCTTCATTTTATCCAACCCTCTATAACATATTCCGTAACTTTATATGAATTTAGACTTTACTTTGAGGGTCTTTGGGACAGTGTGTGGCCCTTGGATATATTTTAATAATACATAGAGAAGGTATGTCAGTGTATCTGGTTCCTCAGTTGTAGGAAGACTGAGGCCTGAGAAAGCCATATATGAAAAATCATTAACTGTAGTAACTTATTCATTGTGAAAATGGAGAAGACAAAAGTTCTTAAACACTGAGTTCATGTCAGAGACAGTCCCTGTTCCCCTTACTAGGAAATCCAATTGGATACTGAGCTGCTATGGGCTTCATCTGAGTAGGGGTTCTAGGTTATATCCATGAATGGTCCTTCATTGCAGTATCAGTCTCAGAAAAGACCCCTGTGCCCAGATATTTTGGTTCTGTTGCTCTCCCTGTAGAGCTCCTGTCCTCTCCAGGTCATACTATCTCCCCCTTCTTTCCTAAGATTCCTTGCACTCTGCCCAAAGTTTGGTTATGAGTCTCAGTACCTGCTTTGATATACTGCTGGGTAGAGTCTTTCAGAGGCCCTCTGTGGTAGGCTCCTGTCCTGTTTTCTGTTTTCTCCTTCTTCCAATGTCCATCCTGTTTGCCTTTTTGACCACCTCCCCCTGATGGAGGAGCAGCCTGGCCTGGCCACAGAGGAGGACAATGAAGCCATTTCTGATGAGACTTGATATGCCAGAGTCAGATGGAAGGGGAGGAGGATCTCTCCTATCCGTGGACTTGGAGAAGGGTAGGCAGAAGAAGAGGGAGGGAGTATGAGATTGGGAGGGATTAAGGGAGGGGGCTACAGCTGGGATACAAAGTGAATAAACTGTAATTAATATAAAGAATAAAAATTTAATTAAAAAGTTCTTAAACAATCTATTTTTATTTTTTCATTTATTTATTTAGTTATCTATTATTCATTTATTTAATCACTATACAGCCTGATCCCAGCTTGCTAACTCCTGTCCTTCCAGTTCCACACTCAAACCCCATACTCCCATATTTCAAATAAAACTCTTAATGTTGATTTTCTAATCATTTGCAAAGAAAATTCTTTTTACCTGTTATTCAGAATTGGACGGATGGTAATCTTACCCACTAGGTATAAAACATACTAGAATAGCCTATTAGCATTAATTAAGCCTTTCTTTTCCCCAGTATCTTATTTTGTATGGTTCACAGATTTATTTCTTGAGCTCTACTCCTTTGTGTTAGTTGAATATTGGACAGTTCATAGCTAGTATTACTGTTTTATCTTGGACATTCCATTCCTTGGATTTTATGTTATTCGTCCTTCAACATTCCCTTTTCTTTTTGATCATTGTCCTAACACTGTTTTTATTTCTCCTTTAATGTTTAACAAGCATTTCTGCAGGCTCCTTGGAATTCTCCACTATGATTCAACCATCTTTATTCTTATTAAACTTTCAAATCATTGTTTCAGTGTTCAAACATGGTTTAAATTGTGTAATGAAGTCAACCCTCAGAAATGCTTAGAATTTATATTATACTTATACAGACTTTGAAAAGAATTTCAGTGCATATGTTTGGCATGGTGAGTAGAACCTTTCAGCTTAGTTCTAAGTGGATTACACAGAGAGATGCTCAGAAATGCAGCTCATGGGGCAGGAATGATAGCTCATTGGTTTAGATAACTAAATTCTCACATAGAGGACCTGGGTTTAATTCCCAGAATCACCTTGGCAACTCACAACAATCCATGACTCCAGCTCCAGAGCCTCCAATGTCCTGTCCTGACCTCTGACAGTACTATACGTGTACCTTGCAAATATAAGCAAAACTTTCATGCAGTACAAATAAAATTTTAAAGTTAAAAACAAACAACTAAATGCATTTCCTAGACACGGCCACTGTGCTCCAGGTGACTGTAACTAGCAATGCGTATGCGTGGTTGTAGTTCCCACATAATCTCAAGAATGAGCAATACAACTTTATTCTGTAAGTTTTCTATGGAAACTATCAATCAGCTATACTTTGGGGGAAATGTTCTTACATCTTCATTTTGCCAGTTGCAACCTCAGTGCTGCAACTGTCAGTTTGATGATCCTCCTCTGCGCTTACCAAGTCCCTCGAAGAAAGGGTATTGGGCTCCCTCAATGTCTGTGAAATCCCATGGAAAACATGGTGTACTCATGTTGACATTCTAGGCCATATTATCTTTCCTCCTTAGCTGGACATTTAAGACTTTTCCTTATCTAGCTCCAGTTCCATTTCCAGGCTGAACTCCAGAGGTATTCTGTTTAGATTTCCCCTTGTATTTCTCTAAGTCTCCCTATTACGACATGCGTACAGATGTAATTTCATAACAGCACCCTTTTCTGCCTAGACTCCTCATCCTGGTGCTATCTCTTTAAGTAGTTGCCCAATAGTCTGACTTTTGGCCATATAATAGGGCACCTGGTTATCTATCTTGTATATACTTATAAAATCTTCCCTTTATCTAGGTTATAGAAATAAGGAATACATCTTTATATTCCCTGATTTCTATACCAAGACATTTTATTTTTATAAATATTCTTATTGATTACTTTTTATGCAAAGTGCCTAAATAATGATTATATATTTATTATTGTGTCAGCATGTCTCAGAGCAATATTATTAAATTTCCATGGCTATTGTTGCTTTTATAGCAATATTATTTTCCATGGAACATTGCCATCACCTGGCCCTGTGAGTGTAAGGACAATAATAACACAAATTTAATTAAAAAATGTTATGTACTCCCTAACCAAGTGGATTCCCTTTTCATCAATAAGACAAAGGCCCTATTGAATGTGTTATTGCACTGATAAGTAATTTCAAATTAGATTACAATGCAAATGAGTTGGCTAGGTTGTGTTTTATTCTTGGGTGGAAAGCAAAACCAGATTTGTGATTTTGATGGATTCCTCATTAAAGGAGACCATGCCTGACTTGTATAAATATGCTCGGAAAATACAAGCTGACCATTAATAAGCTCAGTGTTGACTATAATGCTTTCTGTGTAGTGGAATACTAATTAATGCATTTAATGTCATGGATGAAGTAGGAAGAAAACCAGCCTTGACACTTAACATGTTTTACAAATGGTGACAGCAGTCATTCTCATCCTGCTTGGTAATTCAAATTTTGTGTTTCATTTTGCACTAGGCTATTGTTAGGAAGAGGCAAAAGTACAGGAAGGCATCCATCATGTTCATATAAAGACAAGAGAGAAGATAGGTATGTCTCCCAAAATTATCTCTTAGTTTAAAGAAATGTAATGTACTTGTATATTATTTTTCTATTTTATGTTGTGAATGAAAACACATTTTTTTTTGCTATTGAAAACGGAGAGTGTACTTTCCACATATTCTCTTCAATAATAATTTCTTTATGGAAGAAAAAGTTATTTCACTACGATGTTATTTCAAGAAATCCACCAGGTTAGAATATTCAGAAAGCATTTATCGTCCATCTATTTTCTATTAAGCTGGTATAAAAATTCTTATGCAGTTATTTAAATTAGAAAAGATGGTAGCATAAGGATTGTCATACTAATATTTTTAACATTTATTACAATTTATTCACTTTTGGGGGGTAGTAACTGGCTATAGAGATGTTTTTTTGATGCAAAGCAAAGAAACAACTGATTTCTTGAAGAGTGTTCAGGTATGAGTTTTTTTATTGTCTATATTTTAAAATGTTTATTAATTACAGCTTATTCACTTTTTACCCCAGCTGTAGCCCCTCCCTCTTCCCCTTCTAATCCCACCCTTTCTCCCTCTTCTCTCCCTATGTCCCTTCCCCAGTCCACTGATGGGGGAGGTTCTCCTCCCCTTCCATCTGACCCTAGCTTATCAGGTCTCATCAGGACTGGCTGCATTGTCTTCTTCTGTGGCCTGGTAAGGCTGCTCCCCTTCTCAGGGGGAGGTGATCAGAGAACCTGTCACTGAGATCATGTCAAAGACAGTCTCTGTTCCCCTATTTAAACCACCAAGTTTAGAAGGTATGGAATAAAGAACTGTAACCAATTTTTTTTGAACTGTAAGATTTTCATAGATTTTTGGCATTATTTTTGTAGTAATAATGAAATTACATGTAACAATAGTGTTTATAACAAAGAAAGCATAATTTTTCTGCACCTAACATGTATTCAAATTATCTGTGACTTCCCCATTTCTGTGTTTTAAAGCATGTTAGTATTTGGGAATTATTTATAAATTACATGAAATAGATGCAAGCAATGAGCCATGATTCAGACCCTCATGATTTTTTGGTTATTATCATATAATTCTGATGCATCATACCAACAATCCTCTATATCTTCAAAACGTGAAGTAGATTTAAGTATAAACTAACATGACCAGATTTAGAAAGAAATTGCAATGAATTTTACAATTCATTTTATGTAATATCTTTTAATGATGAGAAAAGTATCCTGAAGTATATACTATGTGAATGTAATTATACGTTTAAAACTGTGAGGAAAATAGACAATCCCAAAAGACAAACAGAACACTCAAGTGACAGCTAAGGATTCCTTAGTTTATAAGACTTTTAAGACACATTGAGGTTTATATTTGAGGCACAGTTTCCAGGGCGCAAAACCTCATCATGTGAATCCTCTAGCGCATATGTAACAATACACACATACACAACTCATGTGTATGTGTTGTTGACACACATGAAAGTGTATTTTTATTTATAATTCTCTTCTCAAATATTTTTAGCATATTTTTTCTTATTGGTTCTTTGTTCCTCTGTTTTGAAAGTTACATCATTCTTATGATTTGGAAGATTAACACTTGGTTTGAACTACAGACTGAAACTCACTTCGTATTTCAAGGGCTTGACGTAAAAAAAAGCATGAAAAGTGTTATTTCTTTAAGTGTGATTTTGTAAGAGAGAAGGCCGAAAAATTCAGATCATAACAAACTCATTTCAAAGTGAACTTATAGCTGAGAACTACTCTGTATTTTTTGTGGTAGGGACTTTGACAAAAGGTCCTGGAGCTTTCTGATTCTTAACAAGCACAGGAAAAATTCAGTGGGCTTTTGACTCTGTATTCACCTTGAATCTTGGACTCTTAAGGAAGTGTTTATCTAGTACACAACAAAGCAATATGCTCCTTGGCTTAGGTTAAGTTACTTAATGAGAGTCAAGGCAACTGAGGAATGTAAGGCATATTCTTATAGACATGGTGCCTGGGCTGGGTCTTGAGCACATTAGAATTGTTTTCTGGCTCCTAATATTCCACCTGGAGATCATCTTCATATGAAACCCTTTATATTTCTACAGAAATAATGTTCCTCCCTATATCTCCTGCCTTGGGCTGTTTTATTCTTGTGGTCTTCTCTGCCAGAGCTTGGAAATTAAAATTTGATTCTTAACTCTACCCTCATTTTAACCATCTTTTTAATTATCTCTCATCTCTTTTGAGTCTTTCTTTGATTAAGCCATTACCCTTGACTATGAAAACAACTGTTTTCTTCACTCCAATTCTCCACTCTTCCATGAAAATATATGGATGTACGATAAAAGTCCCCATGTGTAAGCATTTAGGTATGTCTTCATCCTACAAGTGCAAACTTGTTCACCCAGAGTTCCTTGTGACATGGTCCCAGTCCACGTTTCCATTTTCATGCTGCCCAACAAACTTTTTGAGCCCCATCACCAACAAACGTTTAAGAGGCTGTTGTGCCCACAGTTTCACGTAAGGCTGTTCGTGGGGCCCCTGTACTTAGAGTGCTTCAGCCACCCCCATCACTGCCTGGAAGCTCATCTTCATCCCTCATGCATCTTGTTACGCCTTCTCTTCTCTATGAAGCGTTTGGAGCATCTTTGTTTTCCCAGGATATCCAGTCTGGATGTTGAGTTTTCTGGAGATTTCATATAGCTAAATTGTCTCCTGGGTAGGTGCTGATTTCCATGAGGTCAAGAGCTACCTTTTATTTATCACTCTGCTCCTTGCCTTTCTTAAGTAACCTTTTAAAGAATGTCAGTTTTCTCAGCATTTGTTGTATTTTTAGGCATTTACCAAATACTCATTTATTTATTTCTCAAATATTCTAAAATGTAATTTCCATTTACAATATTCCATGAGCTAAACACATTTCCCCAGATGCTGTTTTTCTATATCACAGCTGTTTTTTTTTTTCTGGCACTTGCTTGCTTTTACTACAAATTCAATACAAAAATGTGCTATAAAACATTGAGAAAAGTTTCTATCTTTAAAATTCACTGTTTTGCTCTTGATTCAATAACTGAACTTAAACCCTGGTGCATACCTATATTTTCTCCCCCCCCCCCCCAGTCTCTCTTTCTTTCCCTTTATTTTTGTTTGTTTGCTGAGGAGCACAGGCAGGCTGGCTTAAGTCACATATTCAGACTAACTAAACATTTCAGTGGAGCTGTTTTTTTTCCAAAAAGATTCTGGGAGAGAAAGGGGTTCCAATGTGTAAATATTCCTAGTATATCTTTGAAGGGGGAATTAGTAGTAAGTATTTATAGCATTTTCTCCGGGGGCTGTGAGAATCCTAGTATGAAGGGGACTTTCCTGTAGCCAGACGTTGTGACTTCAGGGTTTGGACTGACTCTGCAACATTGGCTTCTAGTTAATGGAGACTGTCAGCTGCAGTGCATCAGCCTGTCACTTTTATAGTGTATGTGTGAAAGCCAAACTGATGAAATTTAATTTCTCTGTGATATGCCACCATCCATGCCTCTACAATGATCAGAAGTTACAAAGGAACTCAACATCTCAGGCAATGGTTTTGAAGAAAAAGAAAATGACCTGTGTGCTCTTACGGCTGTTGTTGCCTCTATTAGCATTGCCTTATATTTAAAAAAATATGTACACCATAGGAATGTATCAGTGTTTAATATTTGGTTATATAATGGTAGGGGTGAGTGTTTTAAGAAAAGAAGAAAGAAGAAGAGGTGGTAGTGTGAGGGATAAAGGAATGAATGCAATAGATAGATGGCTAGCAAGGTGAGCTCGTACTGTTGACTTTTAAAAACACATCTTGGTTTTTGTCTGGAAAATACAAAATCCTTTACGGTCATTTCCACAGATTTTAAGAGAAATATCTTATTTTAAGCAGACACTCACTGTAATGCTCCCTGCAAATGTTGAACTTGTATAAATTGTGCACAAATGAAACATATATATGTAGCATATATACATATATATTAACATGCTTCATGAATTGAATTATTCATTAATTTCAGTTGTTTTCTATGTTTTAAGTGAAGATGGCCTTTAATATATTGCCTACTATAAATAGAGAGCAAGGGTGTTGCTTTGAGTCACAGATTTCTTAGATGTTTGGATTCTTCAATATAATGTTGTTTTGAATGAGAATTTCCAGCATTTTTATATGAGGGTAGCTCAACAGGAAATTCAGAATGTCCCTATTACTGCTATTTTGGGAGGGGATAATTCATAGGTATTTACTGACCCTAACTTTGGGGAAATTATACAAATTAGGCTTATTAGGAAGTTCAAATATTTAATAGTTTTCCTTACAATTGTTATGTCTTATACTCTGTATTTTTTAATTCAAGAAGAAGCAAAAGATTTACAAGTTAACATACTCTTTCTGGACTTTTCTACGTTTTATATATTATAAAAATCTGACGTACATGGTATTTTAAAGCCTTTCAGTACTTGAAGGTTTTAAGTAATAAATCAGAGATCATGAAGATTTGGGCTTCCTCACCTCCTAGCTAATAAGATATTAGGATCAATTTAATATTACATTGAAAGACAACATCAAAGTAAATAAAGAAAACTATTCCTTGATTTTGAAAATTTTTGTTTCTACTGATCCTGGTTAAAAGTTAATATTACTATATAATAGACTTGTAATATGTTTGCTATTCTCACCTCTTGATATGTTTTTACTCTCAGGAGGTCATTTGGTTGTTTATTTATTTACTTATTTTCGTTCAAGAAAGTATTTCAGTTTTTTTTTTTTTGAGAGCAAGGAGTTTGGTTGGTATATTGGTGTGGGGAATATTTGAAGTATGTGTTAGTAACTTCAAAACAGTTTTATTAATTCTCATTTTCACGCATGTATACAATGTCTTCTGATTATTCTTGTGCACACCCTCTCTTGTCTTTGTTCCATCTCTATGAACCCACTTTCCTTCCATTACTTATGTGCTTTTGTTTTGCTCTAAAACCCAGTGTGTTTAACCACTGCCATCTAACTGAGTTTGAAATTTTATAGTGAGTTTGGTGTGTTCAGGGGTTGTTATAAAACTGTTGACAGACACTTGCCACTTCCTCGAATCTATCAGATGAGAGAAAGGTCTTTGAACATCTTTCCCACTCATTATTGGCTGCTAATAGGCTTGTTGTGTGCAGACTCATCGTAGGCAAATTCAGTTGCATTAAGCCCATGATTAGAATAACATAGTGGACCCAAGAGATGGCATTTTGTAGCACCTTTTATCTTCCAGATATTGCTTTCTTTATACCTCCTTCTTTGCAATGCATCCTGAGTCTTGGAGGAGCTAGTGTTCCTTATGGCTGAGCTGTAAACACAACCTAGTGATGCAGCCGTGGCGCAACTGTTAGAGGAATAACCAAGCGTTCTCTGACGGTAATTATGGTGGGCTCAGCAGGAGGGATCTGTTTCTGGTACTGTGAAATACAAGATGAAAGAAAACGTGACTAAGGATCTAGAGAGGGCACTCAGCGGTTAAGAACATACACACCGCTCTTGCAGAAGACTCTAATTCAGTTCCCAACACTACCAGGCAGCTTATAAACACCATCTGCGATTAAACTCCCGGAGTATTTGACACCTATGGCCTCTGTAGATACCTGCACTCAGAGGAACACACACACACTTAAAAATAAAATAAAAAATAAAACATGAATAACATGCCTGGGGAATTAAAGGTTCCAAGGAGAAACCTACCAATGAAGCTTAGCTAAATTAATATAGCATCTGACTACTTTCTAATGATTTATCGTTAAACCAAGAGACTTATGCTGACCTCATCCTTAATCAAAAAAGCTTTCCTTTTCGGTGGAAGGTGCTGAATACAGAGACACATGAGCAGTCAAGGTGCTGAAAATAAGTGAAGGTTGAGTACTTTTGTTTGGTTTTTATATGTGAAACGATATTGGGTATTTAGTGGACTGGCTGGTGGCTGATTGACTGGCTGGTTGATTGATTGGATGCTTGGTTTGGGGGTAGTTTCCTGTAGATTGTGGTAGATTTGAGTAGAAATTTAAGACCACTTTGGGTGGAATAATGGAGATTTTGCTCCAGCCTGGTCTAACAGCAGACAACACAAAATCTCTCCCTGGTAATGAACTAAGAATTTTGTAGCTATAAATGTTGATAAGCCATTCAATCTGTAAAATAAAGTAGACAAGCTTAAGAGATCAATAACCTGAAATTAAAAATTTCACAGAATTGAGTAATTTTTCAGAAACATCAAAGAAAAATGCTCCTTTTGGGCATTTTTCTCCACATTTGAGTATTTTTAGACAACTTGCAGTTGTGAAATAGCCAAAACAAGGACAGAATTTATAATTCACATTGTATAAAGCTCAAGGTTAGGCACCTGCTTTCTGGGTATGTGCTTGCTGAATGTGCAAACTTCCTCTGTTCTCTACCTTTCAGACTCATTATACTCCAGCTCTTAAGAGCCAAAAGGGCCATCGGCTACATCTGTTGCTACTATTTAGGAAGACAGCAACACCTGGAACCACAAGACAGTTCATATGGCTGTTTCCCTTTCAGATGGGCAATGGAGAGAAGCTGTTACAGAAAGTATTCATTTATGCAAAGTTATTTCAGTCTTAAACTGTTCATATGTGGAAATTTTGCTAACATTATGAATTTAGCTTAGTATGTTGTCAACCAAGAAATCAAGCAATGAACGTATTTACATGTTCTAAAAGTAAGCAATCGTGGTAGGATTGATACTCAAAGAGGGACTCACCATGTGTATTCTCCTCACCTCTGCTTTTAAAATATGGAGATGATATTTAAACAATTCTTGACTTTTCCTTTGAAGGGCCAATCCTTTGCATCAGGCAGATATATGGTCATGCATAAAGGTATTCTTTGCAGAAACTAAATAAATAGACATATCTGGATGCTTGAGATGCTTGTTTCATATAAATATTAGATGACCTGTATTTGGCAGGATCATAATCTTGGTTTTATAAAATCTTACATTAACTCATCTAGCTGGTTGGTCAGCCATGGGTATTTTCTTTCCTAGTCACCTACTGGAAATCATAGAGGTGCATACTTGAACAGTGTTCTGCTCCTATTGTTAGCCACAGTAAGTGTCCTAAGGGACAGTTTAATAAAGTGCCTAGCCCAGCAGATGCCTAAGAGAAATGATGGACAGTCACAAGTGAACTATAGTGGTATGGTTTTATTGGAATTCCTGAAATATCTGATTCAGGGAGATGGTTCAGTTGTGAAGTATCTGCTGAGTGAATGTGAAAACCTGAGTTTGGATCTCTAGCACCCATGTCAAAGTCTACCTTGGTTGAAGGCTTCTGAAAAGCCAGCACTGGGTGAGTGGTGGGCCTGCAGACATAAGAGCGTAACTGGAGGTCATTGGCCAGTCATTCTACTCAATTGCTGAGTTCCAGGTTCAGCATTAGTTCCCTTCTCGAGAAAGAGTATGGAGGGTGACATAAGAAACAGAATAAAACAACAACATAAAACAACAACAACAGGGACACGAACCTCTGGTCTCCACATGTACATGTGAAAACACTCAGACACAAAATTAAAAAAAATAAATTTCATGAAGAACTTTAAAAAAAAATCCCAAAAGTGCAAATTCTAAAAAGAGTGTAAAGTCTTTCTGGTTGGTGTAGACTGTGCCTAACCATACTGTGAGACTATTTTCTACCTGCGCAAACTAATGAAGGTGAAATTATCCAGGCTACACTGATAGTAGTGCTTGTGTCCATATCTAAGCAACTAATTTTCTCATGACTATGCCTGAGAAGCTGTACAAATGAGCTCTGCCATGGTAGATGATTGTATCGCGCATCCTATAGGAAAGAGACTTTATGTCTTTGGTCATAGTTTGTGTAGACCCTCCCTCTCTTTCTCTGATCAATAGGGAAGTTGTTCTGGACTTGTTACATGAGGTGACCAACATGAGGTTCAGTAATAGAAAAAGGTTGTAATGGGCTGCTCTTGTTATTTGTGAGATCTGACACTAAACTAAAGCTTCTTGAGGAGAAAGGGGTTTATTTGGCTTACACTTCCATATCACAACTCATCATCAAAGGAAGTCAAGATAGGAAATCAAACAAGGCAGGAATCTGGAGTCAGAAACTGATGCAGAGGCTAAGGAAGGGTGCTGCTTACTAGCTTGCTCTTTGTTGCTTGCTCATCTTGCCTTTTTACAGAGCCCCAAATCACCAGTTCAGGGGTGGTACCATCTACAATAGGCTGGGCCTTCCACCTGGACAATAATTAAGAAAATGCTACACATGCTAGCCTACAGCCCAATCTTATGGACACATTTCCTCAACTGAAGCTCCTTCTTGTCAGATGACTCTAGCTCTTGTCAAGCTGACATGAAACTAGCCAGCACATGAGCAACAAATGTAATTAAAACACAGAAGAAAATAGCCAGTATGATGCACTAGTATGACCATTGGTGTTGTTATCTAGAGACTTAGATTCAAGGCAGATGTTATTGGCTCTGGCATCTCTGATTAAGACCCAATATTATTTGGCAAATTTTTGCAAGTGATAAGTGCCCAATTTAGGTTTCTCATTCCAAGTTATCTAGCTATGCAATCTGGTATCAGTATTTGTCTGTCTGTCTGTATGTCCTTTCATCCATCAATCACATAAATGCAACAATATTTTGTCTAATGCTTAATATAGATATATACAGTCAGCAATAGAAAATTTCTTCACCGAATGGTTTCTTATTGCATCATGATACTAATCTTCATACTGAGACCCCTGTGATTAGAGTGTGTGGTTGTGGAATGGAAGCCCTTCCTCAGTGGTAACATCTCAGTGTCACCATAAAGTCAGCCTCCCTCTTAGTTATCTTAACAACAGTTACTTTTACATCTGTTTACACAAGTAATCACCCAAAGAGAAAGTACCCAAAAATGTCAGATTACAAACCAACACTTTAAGACACATTTTAATTGAAGGGCCCATCTTTCTCATTATTTATCAACTTTTTTCCTTGGGAACTAGTGTAGCAGCACAAATTCCAGAGAATTCTATGCTATTCACACATAAAATACACAATCCTACGTTTGCATTTGTTAAATATTAATTTGCTCTTAGTTAAGGAATAAAGCCCACTGTGTTGGAAATCTTTTCTATGCTCATCAAACAACAAATACTTGAAACACACTCTCTCTTCTTAAATAAAGAACCCACTGTTTTGTAAATAAAGTAACAATAGGTACTCCCAGGACAAGCTGAGTTCACAACCTGCTTGTTCCTCCGTGTGGCTCTGCCATTTGTTCTGACATCATCTCTTTAACCCTGAAAAGAAAGCTGACATCAACACTGTCTCCATTGTGGGTCTTCTCTAGGAACCAGAGGGCTGAGAAACACATTGCACATCATTGCCTTTCCGTGCTTTTTGGAAGACAGCATCCAGACTCAGAATTTTAAGCATAGTTCCCCTCCCCTCCCTTCCTGCCTCTTTCCCATTCTCTCCTTATGGTTTCACAAAATACACAGCAGATTTTGTTCCTGTGTAACAAATATGTTTCTCATGTTTGGAAAATATTTATGGAGGTTTTTTTTTTATTTTTTTGCCTCTCAGTTTGTCTTCCAAGAATGCTGAATCACTTTCACGTCACTGGAACAACGCTAGCTGACAGCCCACACACAACCTGTTATATCCAGACACACTTGAAAATGTTCTATTACTAAATAGTCAGGAAAAGTTGCTTTTTAATTTTTTTCTTTACTATAGAGCTCTCTCCAACTGCATTGCCTTATTCAACACAGTGCATACTTATCAACAGCCACTTTCCTTTCAAGAGAGATACAAGGGGAGTGTTTGTGTATTAGCCATCACTTACTTCTTTGTTGGCTGGGATAGCATTTCATTGTATGGGACTGGGCCCAGAAACAACCTCTCATTAAGAGTGCTTTGAACAGCATCTATCTATCTATCTATCTATCTATCTATCTATCTATCTATCTATCTATCATCTATCATCTATCCATCTATCTATAAAAGCTTAGTGGCCATGGGTAAAACTTTTACTTTTAATTCTTCGCCTGTGACATTGTGCCTTAAGATTGCAATTCCTGCCAAACCTGAATTGAAACAAAAAACTAAAAATAACAATAGCATAAGTTTGGATGTTTTTAAAATAGCTACATATTTCAGATAAACATAGTGGCTATTTTCATTATCAGCCATATGGACAAATTGAGCAGATTTCCTCAGCTGTCAATTCAAAGAAGCCCAGGACCATTCGACCATCACACTTTCTGGCTCTGCACCATAGTGATAGCATTAGCAGAACAAAGTCAGTACTTCATAAGCCATAGGAAAGTTTTTAGAAAGTGGTGGTCTTTTCTTCAAGAAAAGCATGGTGACCACATTTTAACATATTTATTTACTTCATAATGTTAAAAACCTTGTTTGGAATGTGAAAATTGTGTTTTCTGGAAGTGACTCCTAATTCTGCCCCCCCCCCCCATTTTCAGCACTCCACAAAGTTTTTCTTAAAGGTCACCAGTCATGCCCTCCCACTAATGAATTGGACAGAATGTGTAGAAATGTTTACACAAAAAAGATGAATGTTTTCATATCTTGGTTCTTACAATCTCTCCAACTCCTCTTCTTGAAAGATCCCTGACTCTTCAGGTGAGGGCTGTGAGAAAGACGTCCCATTTAGTGCTGAATGAGTGCTCCAAAATCTTTCAGTCTCCACATATTGTGAGTTGCAGTTCTCTTTTAATTACTGTCTACTGCATAAAGATTCTCTAATTATGGCTGAACAATGCACTGATCTCTGAGTATACCAATATGTCATTAGGAATCATTCATTGCTTTGTTATAATATTATATGGTTTCCTCATGACTTACGTGTGTGTGTGTGAGTGTGTGTGTGTGTGTGTGAGTGTGAGTGTATATATGTTTGGTTACTCCTATAACATTTGTGCCACTACTGTATCAGTGGATATATCTTGAAGATAGGGGCTATTGTCTTTAGCAGGGTTCATAACTGTGTGATACTTATGATTCCTTTTCTCTTCCAGTGTGTGCATAGTACCTTCCATCACTACTAAAGCTAGACAGTAGCAGTGAAGCCCTAAGTTGTGCACCAGCTGGATTTCTCCATATTTGATGACATATATATGTAGTATCTTCTGAAAAAGGGTCTTACTGTCAAGATGGTGGCGGTTAACCAGTAGAGCTGGCTATAGCCTGTAATGTTTGAGTGTTTACAGAGACTCCTTCGGCCAGTTACTAAAAAATATGTATCCCATTCCTGGGACTTGGGTTTTTAATTTATGGCATATGATTTTTTTGTTGGATATATTGTCTCTCCCAATATACCTTCATGTAAATTTCTTTCATATATGTTGATATTTTAGGAAGTTTCTACTGGAGTAGATGAATGTCTTAATAATGGAATTTCCAGCTATGTAACAGTACAGAGTGACACATTTCAAGAAGAAAAGGACCTTCCTGGTTCTTCTGGGAAGAACTGCCTTGGTCTATTTTTTTTAATTAAATAATGCTGTCTGTTTTTATTAGATGTTCCATTGAACATGACTAACTCTTTAGTTTCTGACCAGAAGGGCAGAAAAGATTTTTTTATTAATGTATTTTTTTGTTATCAATCACAGGTTAGGTACTTTGCATCCCAAGCGTAGCCCCCTCCTTCATTCCCTCCTACCCTCCCAACTCTCCCTCATCTCCTCCCTGCCCCCTCCAAGTCCACCAACAGGGGAGGACCTCCTCCCCTTCCATCCAACCCCAGCTCATCCTGTCTCCTCAGGGCTGGCTGCAATGTCCTCCCCTGGGATCTAGCCAGTCTGTCACTCCCCGGCATGTATGGGGGAGGGTCAAAGAGTCAGCCATCAAGTTCATGACTGAAACAGTCCCTGTTTCCCTCACTAGGGTC
>CM053751.1:48329556-48361759 GCA_028658305.1 Pachyuromys duprasi
GCCGCACACCCGTGGGTTGGTGCAGGACTGGGGGTCCTCCCAGATCCGCGGGCGGACTCACACACTGACTGAGATTTTGCTGGCGGGGCGTTTGGCTTGTGCCCCGGCAATGTGCGGATTGGTCAAAATGGTCCCCGAATCCACTCAGTCTGGTGTGGTTCCGATGATTAGACCGAACCCGCAGCACACCCGTGGGTCGAAGCAGAACCCGGGTGCAGTGTGCGCTCGTAGGGCGCAGTTCAGTGAAAACGGTACCCGGTTCCTCCTGAGACTGCCCGGGAGTCTGTGCGATCCAGTCTACAATGGCGAGTGCGGGCGCCCAGCGCAGCTGCTCGTCCAGATCAGAGCTGTGCGCCGCTGATCACCGGGACATTTTTCCAGGTAATAACTGGGTGTCCCTAGGATTTTCCCACTTGATTTTCTCACCGTAGGAGTTCCGCTCACCTGGCACTCACAATGCTGGCGTTTTAGGTCCCAGAGTTCAGTCTCCTGGTCGCTGCGTTGTTTCTGCTCTCCTACTCCTCAGACACAGTGTTCTCTCGTGGCAGCCATCTTGGATCATCCCCTGGACAATTTCTTAAATGGGCTGTGGCTTAATAGGCATTTCTAGTGCTAAATATGTATATTTACATATTATAAATATATATATATACATATATATATATATATATATATATATATATATATATATATATATCCACAGAAATACATTCTGAAACAGGAGAATCTAGAGTATAAATCCAGCATATCTAAGATATGGGCCTTCACAAATCTAGTAAGAGAACTAATATTTTTACAAACATCAGCAATTAAAAGATTGTTCTTCATTTTGTAACTGAAAAAACAAACAAGAGATACTGTCTAAGCATTGTCTTCAACCAAAGTGATTGTCTTTGTGTTTATTTATCAGTAATAATGGGACTAACCAAATACATTCCCAAGTCTTCACCCTCATGCCAAATGTGTCAATCTCACACCAAAATGGCCACAAGAAATGTTATGCATCTGTTCCAACATTCCAAGAATAAAGTGTCTTTTAATGTTTTTATGTATGTATGTATGTATTTAATAAATTTATTCATTTATTCATTTTACATCCCGATCACAGCTCCCTCCCTCCTCTTTTCCAGGTCCCCCCCTCCAACCCTCTTTCCCAGTTCCCCTCCCCTTCTCCTCAGAAAAGGGGAGCCCCTCCCTTACAAACCCACCTGGGCGTATCAAGTACATTCTTTTTTGTGGAGGCCTGATAAATAATCCACGCTAGGGGAAAGTGATCCAAAACGTAGGCAAACCCAGTTCATGTCAGTCAGATATGACCCATGCTCCCCGTGTTGCTGGGGGCCCACATAAGAACCAAACTGCCCATCAGTTACATATGTGTTGTGGACCTAGGTTCGGTCCATGCATGTTCTTTGGTTGGTGCTTCAGTCTCTGGAAGTCCCTATGGGCCTAGGTTAGTTAAGACTGTTGGTATTCTTAAGGGGATCTTGTCCCCTCCGGAACCTTCTATCCCTTAGGCACATTCCTCCACAAGACTCCCCTAAGTTTGCATAATGACCCTAATGACCAGCTGTGGGTCTCAGCAACTGTTTTGTTCTGTTGCTGGGTGGAGCCTCTCAGAGGACAGTCATTCTAGGTCCCCGACTGCAAGCATAGCAGAGTATTATTAATAGCGTCAGGGGTTGGCTTTCTCCTATGGGGTTGGGTCTCAGGTTCAGCCAGTCATTGGTTGGCCATTCCCTCTTTCTCTGATCCATCTTTATCCCTGCAAATCCTACAGGCAGGGCAGATTTTGGGTTGAAGTTCTTTTGGGGTGAGTTGGTGTCCCCTTCTCTGCACCATAAGTCCTGCTTGGCTAGGAGGTGGCTTCTTCACTCTCCATGTCCCTAAATTCGAGGATTCTCAGCTAGAGTCACCCCTGTATCCTCCCAGGAGACTACTCTGTCATAGGTCTCCAGCTTGTCTTAGAGATGTCCCGTCCCCTCAGTTTTCCTTCTCTCTCCCTGCCCTCTTGTCTCCTTCCCCAAATCTCCCCACATCTGATCCTTCGTTCCCCTACCCACACTTCTCTCCCATCCAGTTTTCTCTCTTCATCCACTTTCAACATCCGTATTTCCCCTTCTGAGTGGGAATCAACTGTCCTTCCTCCCTTGGGCCCTTCTTGTTACCTATTTTTAATAGATGAGTATTATTTCATTGTGTAAATGTACCACAATTTCTCTATCCAATCTTCAGTTGAGGGATATCTGGGTTGTTTCTAGTTTATTACAATAAACTATTACATATAAAGCTACTATAAACATAGTTGAGCAAGTGTCCCTCTTGTGTGGTGGAGCATCTTTTGGGTATATGTCCAGGAGTGGTACGCTGGGTCATGAGGTAGAACTATTTCCAGCTAAAATGGAGTCAGCCTAATTTCTCAGTAACTTCAGCCACCTGATATGTGACAAAGACATGAAAAAGATAGTGAGAGACACAGCCAGGAGAACCAGCAGAGGTAAACTGTGTGGGGGTGGGGGGAGGCCAATCCCCATAGTTTACCATCCCAAGAAAGCCTGTGGGGACCTGAGCAACATTCAGCTTAGAGCCCTCTCCTCAGATTCCTGATCTGCCTGACCCACCTGGGTCAGAACCAGCAGAGCCAGCAGAGATGAGTTTTATGTGGGCTATAACAGAGGAGGCCTGTGGGGAGCTCCCCCAGGCAACATTCAATTTTCAGCTGTCTTCACCTACTCCCTAACTACATGACCCACCTGGGCACCACCGCACCACCCCCAGAACACCCAGAGGCAGCCGAGCCAGCAGAAGGACACATCCAGCATAGTCAGAAGAGGCCTTCGGGACCTCAGAAACAGTCAGCTTCACCTGAGGCAAATGTTTTTATTTTAATTGGCCAGTAATTGTTACACTCATAGATTGACATATCTCTCTGCCCTGATCAGAGAAGCTTTTATTTGCAATTGAAAGTGACTTACAGAGAGATTCACAACTGGCTAAGATGCAGAGAGTTAGAGACTGCAGATTTCACAGCCCTAAATGGGAAATGTGCATCACATCTCCTACTCCCAAGGCTCAAGGATCATTGCTAAAGAGTGAGAGAGCCAGATGTGAATGAGTACAGGCAAATAGTCCTCTAGGAGCAGTAGGACAGACGTCCATGAGAACTCAGAGCCATTGCAACAGCTTGCACAAGTCTAGTGCAAATACAAGCCAGACAAAATCTTAGATAGAGAGAGAAGATAAACATGAAATCTGACCCCTACCCCAGAAGGTATTGACAATTGATAGCTGCTGAGGGAGGGAGTGTCAGTTTTCTTTAAGAATGTTGCTACAACAGTCATCCTGATACCTAAACCACATAAAGACTCAACAAAGAAAGAGAATTGCAGATCAACATCCCTTATGAACATTGCAAAAATACTCAATAAATACTGCCAAACAAATCTAAGAACATAACAAAAACATCATCCACCACGATCAAGTAGGCTTCATCCCAGGGATGCAGGGATGGTTCAACATAGGAAAATCTATCAATTTAATCCCCTATATAAAGAAATTGAAAGAAAAAATATGACCATCACATTAGATGCATAAAAAGCCTTTGAGAAAATATAACACCCCTTCATGTTAAAGTCTTGGAGAGGTTAGGGATACAAGGTTAGGGATGCCTAAACACAGTAAAGGCAATAAACATCAACATCAAATAAATAACCAACATCAAATAAAATGAATAGAAACTTAAAGCAGTTTCACCAAAATCAAGGATAGGACAAGGCTGCTCACTATCTCTGTATCTATTCAATATAGTACTTAAAGTTATAGCTAGAGCAATAGGTCAACTAAAGGAGATCAAGGGAATCAAATTGGAAAGGAAGAAGTCAAAGTATTGCCATCACAGAGTACATGATAGTGTACACAATGCACAGATGATATGATAGTATACACAAGTGACCCCAAAATTCTACCAGTGAACTCCTTTAGATGATAAACACCTTCAGCAAAGCTGCTGGATACAAAATTAACTCCAAAAATACATAATTAGACATCCTTTGTACAAATGATAAACAGTCTGAAAAAGGAATTAGGGAAACAACACACTTCACAATAGTGACAAAAAATATAAAATATCTTGGTGTAACTCTAACCAAGAAAACGAAAGACTTGTACGACAAGAACTTAAAGTCTTTAAAGAAAGAAACTGAAGAAAATACCAGAAGATGAAAATATCTCCCATACTCATGGATCAATAGGATTAATATGGTAAAATTGGCCATCTTACAAAAAGCAATCAACCAATTCAAAGCAATTCCCATCAAAATTCTAATAATTCTTTACAGACCTTGAAAGAGCAATCCTCAACTTCATATGGAAAGATAAAAAACCTAGGATAGCTAAAATAATCCTGTGTAGTAAAAGAACTGTGTGTAGGTGATGATTAATATTTACTATTGATATATCTTCTGGTAAAGCTGCTGTTAATCCTAAACAGCTGTATAATCAAATCACCACACAGAGACTGGGATTTATTTAATTAACCTAGAACACAATGCTGGGCAATAGTTACTCCATCCTAAGCCTCCAAGCCCTCATAGTTTCCTAACATTTAGATTTCCCACATTATACTTGCTTTTAGTGATATATTAGGTCTGTTTCATTCTCTCCACTCTGTTTCAAGATCTCTCTCTCCTCCAGCTCTGCTCTCCTCCCAGCTCTTCTCTCTCCCTTTTGCCTCCCACTCATTTCCTGCCCTCCGGCTCCTCCCTCCTTTCCTGTCCTCTGGCTTCTCCCATTGCTCAACATTGTGGCTAGTTGCTTTATTTTTGCCTGTTTACACAAAGTTGAGACAGGATGCTTAGAATGAGTATCACAATGCAATATCTGGATTGAAACCAGAGGTGGAGGAGAAATCAACATTTGAATGAACAAGGGTAAGGTGCATACATTTCAAAAGAACATTATAACAACAGAATTGGAGACATTGTCATCCCTAATTTCAAATTATACTACGGTGAAATAGTAATAAAAACAGCATGATATTGGCATAAAAACAGAACAATTGATCAGTGGAATCAAATTGAAGACCCAGAAATAAACCCCCACACAAAAGGACACTTGATTTTTGACAAAGAAACCAAAACTATATAATGGAAAAAAGAAAGCATCTTCAACAGACAGCGCTGGTCTAACTGCATGTCTGCATGCAGAAGAATACAAATTGATCCATATTTATCACCTTGCACAAAACTCAAGTCCAGATGGATAAAAGACCTCAAGATAAAAGCAGATACACTAAATCTGCTGGAGGAAAAATCGGATAAAGAGATTTGAAGTCACTGGCACAGGGGACAACTTTCTGAACAGACACCAACATCTCAGGCTCTAAGATCAGCAATTAATAAATGGGACCTCATGAAACTGAAAAGCTTCTGCAAGTACACTATCAATAGGACAAAATGGCAGCCTACAGAATAGGAAAAGATCTTCACCAACCCTACATCTGACAGAAGGCTAATATCCAAAATATATAAAGAACCCAAGAAATTAAACATCAATAAACCAAATAACCCAGTTAAAAATGGGATTCAGAGCTAAACAGAGAAATCTTAAATGGCAAATAAGCACTTAAAGAAATGTTCAATGTCCTTAGTCATCAGTGAAATGCAAATCAAAATGACTCAGAGATTCTGTCTTAGAACAGTCAGAATGCTAAAATAAAAAACTCAAATGAGAGCACATGCTGGTGTTGCTATGAAGAAAGGGGAACACTCCTCCACTACTCATAGGAGTGTAAATTTGTACAACCACTGTGGAAATAAATCTGGTGATTTCTTAGAAAACTAGGAAAGATGTAACTCAAGACTCAGCTACAACACTCCTGGGCATAACCCAAAAGATGCTCCACCATACCACAAAGAGACTTGCTCAACTATGGTTATAGCAGCTTTATTTGTAATAGCCAGAAACTGGAAACAACCTAGATATTCTTCAACCAAAAAAATAGATAAAGAAAATGTGGTGCATTTACACAAAGGAATACTAATCAGCTATTTAAAAAAAAAAAGACACGATGCAATTTGTACGCAGATGGATAGAACTAGAAAAGATCATCCTGAGTGAGGTAATCTAGGCCCAGATAATCACACATGGTATGTACTCACTTATATGTAGACATTAGCCATAAATTACCAGATAACAATGTTACAATCCTTAGACCCATTGAAGCCAAGGGAAGAAGCATGAATCTCACTCAGAAGAGGAACTAAAATTGACATCTGAAGTAGATGGAAGGAGGGAATTGGGTGAAAGAGTGGGTAGGGAGGGTAACGGAGTTGGAGACAAGATGTGGGAAAAAGGGATCAGGAGACAGAAGGAAAATGTGTGGGGCATCTCTGGGACAGGGAAGGTTCCTGGAGCCTATGAGGGTGACCCTAGCTGAGAATCCTGTAGCAGCAGGACATATGGAACTTGAAGTCACCACCTCCTATAGCCAGGAGGGGCTTCTAGTGGAGAGATAAGGACACCAACCCACCCATAAAACCTTTGACTCAGAATTTATCTGGTCTACAAAAAGTGTAGGGATAAAGATAAAACAGAGATTGAAGGAATGGAGAAGTAATCACTGGCCCAACTGAGACCCACCCCATGGGAGAAAGCCAGCCCCTGACACTATTAATGATACTCTGCCAAGCTTGCAGACAGGGGTCTAGTATAACTGTCTTCTGAGAGGCTTCATCCAGCAGCTGATGGCATCAGATGCAGAGACCTACAGCCAAGCATCATGCCGAGCGTGGGGAGATTTGTGGAAGCGTGGGAGGAAGGATTGAAGGAGTTGGAGGGGTCAAGGACAGCACAAGAAAACCTACAGAGTAAACTAGCCTGGGCCCATGGGGACTCACAGAGATTGAACTACCAACCAAAGAGAATGCATGGGATGAACCTAGACTCCCTACACATATGTAGCAGATGTGCAGCTTGGTCATCATGAGGGTCCCCTAACAATGGGAGCAAAGACTGTGTCTGACTCTGTTATCTACCACTGGATCCCTTTCAGGCCTCAGTGAGAGAGGACACTCTTAATCCTGCAACTTGAGGTGCCAGTGTGGGTTGGTACCCCTTGGGAGCCTCCTCTTCTCTGAGAAGAAAGAAATTGGGGCATGGGGGAGAGGTGCTTGAGGGTGGGACTAGAAGAAAAGAATGGAGGGTGCTGGAATCAGGTTGTAAAGTAATTAAATTTAAAAAAAAGAATGTTGGCCCTGAGAAGTTGACCATGCTCTAGAGGAAGGCCACATATCCAGGGACACGGAAGCACTAGAAATTAGACTTTATGGTTGGGTGAAAATAAGGACATGAAGTTTTGTGAGTAAGAAAGTGGAGGTGAGGAGCTGAGAGGATGAAAATAAGCAAAACACCTGACAAAACTCTCAAAAAACTTTAAAACAAATCTTAATCTAGGGCTAAGAAATGGTTCAGCATGAAATGGAGCATGAGCCAAACCAGACAACCTGAGTTCAATGCCCGGGGCCTACACTGTAAAGTAGAGAATTAAGAGAACAGGAGCTCTACAAGGACCAAATATATCAGGGCACAGGGGTCTTTTATGAGACTGTTTATCCAACCAAGGACCATGTATGGGTATAACCTAGAACCTCTGCTCGGATGTAGCCCATGGTAGCTCAGTATTCAAGTGGGTACCCTAGTAAGGGGAACAGGGACTATTTCTGACATGAACTCAATGGCTGGCTCTTTGACCTCACCCATCCCCCAGGGAGGAGCAACCCTGCCAGGCCACAAAGGAGGACTTTGCAGCCAGTCCTGAAGATACCTGATAGCCTAGGGTCAGATGAAAGGGGGAAGGTCCTCCCCTATCAGTGGACTTGGAAAGTGGCAGGGAGGAGATGAGGGAGGGAAGGTGGGATTTGGAGGGAATGAGGGAGCAGGATACAGCTGGGATATAAAGTTAATAAACTGTAACTAATATTTTTAAAAAAGAGTTCCATATGTCATCCTCTGACTTTCCAACATGTGTGTATATATCACACACATACACACACACACACACACACACACACACACACACAAATACAAATACAAAAAAAAAGCCTAAAACTTATTTTAGTAGTATTTTACCCAAAAGTTGATAATTTTAGGATCCTGGATGTACTCCCAAAATTTCAGCAAAAGCACACAAAAATAAAATTAAAAGTAGCTACAATTACATATTACCACATGGTGTAATTAAAGCCATCTGAGGTGTTTGAGGACAGCAGGTGTAATATATTGATATGTGGAAACAGAGACTACTCTGCCAAGTAAGAACAAGGTAGAATCTGAACATATCGTGGCTTAAAAAAATTAGCAAATATATTAAGTTCTATTTATACAAAATACTGGAAATATGAATGTTTAGAGAAAATATATTAAAAATGTTTCGAGCAACCACCTATCCCTCCTGGCATATGTTTAGATATGTTTGGCCCAGCTGATATATTTAAATAGATTTATATTAAATAAACTATATTTTAATTGTCTTTCTTAAATATTAAGTTTTCCAAGCTGATTGGATAATCCTTGACCTAGCATTTTCAATATATTCTAGTTGGGATATTCAGAGTATATTTGACTATTACTCCCAAGCCCTTGACTATTAAAAATGCACAATGGATAGGGGTTCTCCTTATATTCCGTTTCTTTGTCACAGGGACTGAACTCATAGCCTTGCACTTCCTGAGTAAACATTTCACCATTGCTTACACCCCAATTCTTTCCCTCTCCTCACCCACTGTTTTCCTTTTAGTTCTTTCAGTGCTCACGATGCAGCCCACATTGGACTCAACCCACAATAATCCTCCTGCTTCAGCTGCTTTTGTCCTAGAATTAGAGGCATGCGCCACAAAATCGAGTATATATTTTATTTACTACCATTGTTCTTTTAATTACCCTAATTATGAGGTGCAATGTGATAATAAACTGATGCATTTATAGTGCGCAAAAATCAAAACAAGGGCAGCATGGCTGTGATCGAAGCTGGCTGAGGCCACTGTCACTAGCTGTGGGACTGCAAAGCAGCTCTGAGGCACCTGAGAGATCCTTGGAGACTCCAAGGTGAGACATGGCAGCGGAGGAGGAGTCTGCAGAGCCCTCAGTCACCCCTGAAGCCTAAACTTCCCATGAACTCAAAATTAAAAAAACAAATTCTATGAGAAGGTCCTTTTAAAAGTGAACTCTCAAAATTGGAAGGGAAGATGGCAGAGCAGAGCTGCATGGAGTGAGTGGTTAAAGATGCAGCGGCGGAGGGGGGTATGGGAGGATTATCCGGGAGCAGTTGCAGCAAAGAACAGGGCACTAATGAATAAGGTCTGCCCTCAGCCCCCAGGCCTGCCAGCAGCATGGTGTTGCTGGAGCTACCCCTGCTGCCTGACATGCAGGAAGAAGGAGAGCTTGTGGCCTCCGTGTTACCTGCAAGCTGCATCACAACTGTTGTGCCTAGTGTGCCTCGGGGTAGCTGACATTAAAGGCCGAGAGGTGTGGGATGGGAAGAGTCTCAAACGGTGCTTCAGAAATAAGAAACCATGAACCAGAACAATGACTCATAGCTATGAGTCATATACGTGTGTGGGTGTGTCTGTGTGTATGTGAGGGGTGTATGTATGTGTGTGTGTGAGACACACTGCAGTCTGCAATGCCACAATGAGGAACAAATATGCAATGGAGAGTTGGGAAAATGGAGGAACTCGGTGGCAAATGTGCCACGAAAGAAGGCAGACCTAGGGACAGACGGAAATATGGGAATGGTGTGAATGGCCTGCTGTCCATGTTTACCACCAAAGGCCACATGAACGTCCACGGTCTGTGCTGCCACTGAAGCCTTGTCAATGTCCATGGGCCAGGGTGCCCTCCTAGGCCATATTGATGTCTGTGGCCTGGGCTGTAATGGTGTCTGAGGCCCATGATGTGTCGGAGAGCAATTTTGGTGTCCAGAGTCTGTACCACTATGGAAGATGATCCTGAGGTCATGTGGCTGTAGGTCAAGGAAGCTTCTTCTACAGTAGTATCAATGAGAGACATAGAAGGCTTGTGTGGCAACCCTCCTCCTTCCCTGATTCCCATCAAAGAAAAGAAAAAAGAAGAAAGAAAGAAAGAAAGAAAGAAAGAAAGAAAGAAAGAAAGAAAGAAAGAAAGAAAGAAAGAAAGAAAGAAAGAAAGAAAAGGTTTTGACGGGAAGCCATTGAAGAGAACTCTTAAAAATTGTTATAGGGAGCTGGGCACAGTGTTGCACACCTGCAATCCCAGCACTCAGAGAGGCAGAGGTGGGTGGGCGTATCTCTCTGTGAGTTCCAGGCCAGCCTGGTCTACAAATCAAGTCCAGGCTACACAGAGAAACTCTCTCTGGAAAAAACAAAACAAAGCACAAATTTGTGATGAGGATGCTGAAGTCTAACTCTTCACAGTTGATGGCTTCTGGAGGTGGTAGGGGTGGGGAAGGACTCAGTTTTCTTTATGGCCACGGAGAGTTTGCCCATGATCCAGTGAGTATATGGGCAACATAAAGTGAACTTGTGCTTTTTTCTTCTCTTCTTCTTCTTATTATTATTGGTAGGGGAGAGGTCACACAGGGGAGGTCAGATGTGGAAGAAACAGGAAATGAGTGTGATTGGGGAGCATTATGTGAAATTCCCAAGTAATCAATAAAAATATCATGAGAATCAAATCAAGGTAGTTAGCACTTCCATTTCCTCGAACAATTTTTAAATTTCTAGTAACACACAGTGACTGCAAATATTTGCAGGATACAGAATGATATTTAATACGTTAGTAATATATGATCTGATCATATCACTGTGGAGGTCAGAGGGCAACTCTCGGGAATCAGTTCCCTCCTGCCACCTTGTGAGATCTTGGAGTTGAAATCCAGCTGTGTGCAAGGATGTGTAAGTGCGGATCTATCTCAGCAGGCCCTTCTTGGCGCTTTCATGGTTCTCCTTTTTATGTAAACTCAAAATTTGGTATTGTTATTGGTTTCTCACATATGTTTTAGACATTATATGCATTTGAGTCCATATCCCTTATCAATTCTGACCAAGTTAGAAAAATTACATTCAAATCTAGGTCGGATAAATCTGACCACCTTACTTTTTAAAGTTCAGAGCATTAGAATTATTCTGAACACCAGCTGTGGATCTTTAAATAATAACACTGGTAAATCAATGTTTTATCTCCTTATCTTTAATCTATGCCTGGAGCGTTGCTTTTTATAGCTGTTCAAAGTAGAGATTCTTTATACAATTTTTATTGATTAATTTGTTTTTTTTAATTTTGTACATGTGTAGAATGCATTCTCTTTACTTCATCCCCATCTCCCTTTAGCTCACTCTAGGCCAGTGGTTCTCAACCTGTGGGTCCAGACCAATTTGGCAAACCTCTGCCTCCAAAAACATTTACATTATGATTCATAACAGTAGAAGAAGTACAGTTATGAAGTAGCAGCAAAAAAAAATGTTATGCTTGGGGGTCACCACAACCAGAAGAGCTATATAAAAGGTCTGCAGATTTAGGAAGGTAGAGAAAAGCACTGTCATCTCTCACACCGACCTAAAAAATCACTTTCCTACATTCATGCCTTTTGTTGTTGCTTTTTGTTTTGTTTTGTTCTCTGTGTGTATGTGTGTGTCCACAAATGTTAATTTAGAACACTATCGTAGGCACAGATTTTGAGCTATCCATTGGAGTCTACAGTTAGACACCTGAATATTGTCACCTGATCATAACCTCTGCATTTCTTTGATTCAAACTCCCAACCACTCTTTAAGAGGTTTTCTGTGTGGGTAGATGTGAAGTGGGGAGTGGTCAGGGCTATGCATGTATGTGCTCATGTGCAAAAGTAGACTGGAGTCCAAGGTCAGATCCATCCTCTCAATGAACCTAGAGATCACTCATTCTACAAGACTGGTCAGCTAATAAGCTCCAGGGGGCCATCTGTCTCCCCACAGCCAGCATGAGGTTATCAGTCCAAACTGATTCTGGCTTTCACCTTGGTGATAGAAATCCAAAAATCAGGCCCTCATGTTTACGAAACAACCGTTTTATCAAATGAGCCATTTTCCCAGGCCCTCTTTTGGGTATCCACCCCAACCGAGGAAGGTTTTAAAGTTCTCTCTGACTCACACAATTTTCTCCTTTTTTATATTTGTTTTGTTGGTTTCTCATATATGTTGTGTATGTTACATGTGAGCCCTTCTGCTTTATAAATTCTGTTGTTGTTAAAGGATTTTATCCAAGTCAAGGTTACATAAATGTTGATGACTTTCTCTTTTTAATTTATATTCATTATAATTGTTCTGAACACTAAATGCAGACCTTCCGCCAATAACAGCAAATTTTGTCACTTACCTATTTGTCTTGGAGCATGTAGCTTAAAATACTTTCTAACAGGAACCTTCTATACCACTGACAGTTTATCAAGTGATCATTGTATTTAAGACACATAGCTTATGAATTATTCAGCATGGCTGATGGCTGAAGTTCAAAGGAGTTAATTAACAAAGCTAGCAGTGGAAAAGTCAGCAATCAAAGCTGATCATTTGACAGTGCACTGGGTGAATAGTACAACTCAATAAACTCAGAATATTGGGCAAGTCACTAACCTGTGAGAGGTCCAGCCATGAAACAGGCCTACTTGCCTGCCAGTGAATCCTAGTTCTGACTCTGGGATCTACTGTCTGTGCAAATTAGGCAGTTTTCTTAATCTCCCCACATCCCTTTTTCCTTGCGTGTAGAATGAGTGTGGTGGTATCCCACACCACAGGGTTACATGAGCTGTGGTTCTATATTTTGAGGAAAGGTTTGGAATATGAAAAGTAGCATAAAATTGTTTTTTCAGTTGGTAAGTATAAATTTATGAGAACACTTCCTGACAGCAAGTACTTCACAAATATAAGCATCATCTCTAGTCACTTCTTACATCTGAGCTGCTGTCTTCTCCAGAATACAGACCACAAATCTTGCCATGGATCAGGTTTAAAGAATATGCCTCAGGGAGTTCCTTCAGCATCCTTCTTTTTCTTGGATATTTCTTGTGGAAAAATTACAGACAAAAAGGATTGAAAGAAAAAGAAAGAAAGAAAAAAAAGAAAGAAAGAAAGAAAGAGAAAGAAAGAAAGAAAGAAAGAAAGGAAGGAAGGAAGGAAGGATAATGGTGCAAAAATATCCTCTGATTGGACAAACAAATACACAACTGTTTGAGAAGCATATGTCAGTTAGTTTGAGAAGCCTATGTCAAGAGCACTGTGTGTCCTAATCTGCCTCCTTGGGTCTCCTCCCTGAGTCTGCCCACATCTACAAGCCATGTTCATTATCCTTTTCCCCAAATTCCCATGAAAGAACTTTAAGTTAAGGGTAGACAGCATGGGGCAGGATGGTAATCCCCGGTTAAACTGAAGATTGAAAAAAACAGCTTATTTTTTTCTGATCCACTTCAAATCCCAACAGGAGTGTTTCATTTTAATGTCTTTGTATTGAGCTAGCAAAAAAGGGTTTACACTCCTCCCAATATTCTAAGTCTACTCTTAGCCTGGAGCTGCTACCTCCATATTAGCTCATGTATTTTAAGAGACCATTATGGCCTTGGCTAACTGCCAAATAGCACACTAGTCAACTGGCAAACTCCACATGTACCATACAGCATTTGTCTCCTGGACAACCTTTCCTCTAAATTCAGGTTCTTCTCATTTATTGTTTTCTAATTTTCCCTATAAAAACCTTCATTCACTTATCACATGTTGCTGGGGTGGGAATAAAGCCATCTACTCCGCGGGTGGCATTCCCGGACCCTGTCTTTCAGGACTCAGAGTAAGAGAAACAGTGACTGGGATGACGCATCTCTTACTCTGAAGTCCACAGTCTGCAAAACCACACTGTGATGTGAAATTCCTACAGAATCGACAAATTTTTTCAAAAAATAAGAGAGCAACTAATAAATTTACCTAAGGTTCAAAGGAAGAAGTTGGTACATCAACAAGAGGCAAATGAAGTAATACTCGTCTCCCGTCTGGGCCTGGGTAACTCTGGGTCTGGATTTGGCTGACAATTGTCAGAATGTTTATGTGGGGTACTCTGCAATGTTGGCAATTGTCTTTAAGATAAACATGTATCTAAACAAATCTATAAGCTGAACATGACCCACTGACTATTTGTGCTCTCAAAGACAAAGCAGCACACTATAACCTGAACACCCATAATAAGGAAAAAGGAAAAAGGTAGAGCACAGTTTGGAATCCAGCTATGGAAAGCTTGTCACCTTTAGGATACTAATCTTTGGAGAGTAGGAAATGGGTAAATCTAAACCTGTTGTTGGCAGAGGGATGGAATGAAATAACTATAGTAACGGGAGGAGAAGAGGGAGTGGGGTTGTGATTAAGACGCAATGTGAACAAATAAATTCATGAAAAAAATAAAAATATAATTTTTAAAAAGAAATTTGAATTTGGAGCTATAGTTACAGATACAGTTCAGTGTTTAAGAGCGCACACTGTTCTTGCAGGAGATCCGGGTTTGGTTCCCAGTACCCACAGGAAAACTCACAATATTCTGTTTCCAGGACATCCAATGCTGTCTTCTGGACTCTAAGCAACAGGCATGGATGTGGTATACATGCATACATGTAGGCAAAACAGTCATATACATGAAAATATTTTGAACAAATCATGTTTTAAGAGAACATTGAGTTTAACAGTGGCATGTAAACTGGATCAGAGTCTTGTGATGAGAGGGGTTTAATTCCTTTGTAGGTTGTACCTATTGTCCAAAAGGAACATGATAGGGTGACAGAGAACAACAGGACAAAGACGTTAGCTCAGGTGTAAGTACACATATAATTTGTAACATAGTACTCATGCTAACACATTCTTCATACAATAATGCAATTTCATATAAAAATTCATATATTGGAACATAGTCTAGCCTCTAGAGATTGGATGAAACTAGAATTTGGCTGTTGAGATTCTACCTTGGAGTCTTCCTATTAAATGTGCAACATTTGGAAATTAAGCAAATACCTTTATAATTGTCATTTCTTAAAACAGCCCACTAGCATATTCCATTACAGATGCACACAAACGTATGTGTATATGTACATAAAATGTATGTTTATATGCCTGTTTAGGCTAGCATAAATACATTATTCCTCAGGAGAAAAAAAAGAGATGAAGTAAACATTACAAGTGTTAAACTATGCAAAACACCACCATTAGGCATTGTGATAGCTAATTTTTCTCTTGTTTATATAACATTTCCACACTAACGTTTCTATTTCCTCTTTCAACTTGTTCCATTAAAGGGCAAAATTTTAACTCACATAGTGCTCTGTGTCACATACTTGCAATATTTGAAGAAAGGATTTTCACTAACTCTTGGTAACAATTACTTTTCTTTATTGTACTTAGAAGCATTTGCTCATGGCTAACTTTTAGCTACTCTGTAGGTAAGAAGAAATATCAATATATATATATATTTTTTTCTGTTAAATACATATGTGCACACACATCAACACAAACCAGAGGATATTATGTTTAAAGTATGACTACTGTTCTAAATGCCGATGTGGTAGACTGAATAATAATAATAACCCATTGGCTTATGCTTTTGAATGCTTAGTCATCAGGGAGTGGCACTACTTGAGAAGGATTAGGAGGTGTGACTTTGTTGGAGTAAGAATGACCTTGTTGGAAGAAGTGTGTCACTGGGGGGTGGGCTTTGACGCTTCAAAAGCCCAGGCCAGCCCCAGTGTCTCTCTCTTCCTAGTGCCTTCAGTTCTGAATGTAGAACTCTCTGCTACTTCTCCAGAACCATGCCTGTCTGCCCTGCTGCCTTGCTTCCTGCCAGGGCAACAATGAACTAAACCTGTGAAATTATAAGCCAGTCCCAATTAAATGAGTTCTCTCATAAGAGTTGCCTTGATCATGGCGTCTCTTCACAGCAATAGAACCCTGACTAAGACAACTGACATCTTTTTTTTTTCTTTTTCATTTAATTGTGGCTTACAAGAAAGTAGAGTATGTATTAATAATTAAGAAGAGACCTGATAAGCTAGGGTCAGATGGAAGGGGAGGAGGTCCTCCCCTATTAGTGGACCTGGAGCGGGGCAGGGAGGAGATTATGGAGGGATGGGGGGGATAGGGAGGGAATGAGGGAGGGGGCAAGCTGGGATAAAAAGTACATAACCTGTGATTAATATAAAAATAACTAAATTACTTGAAAAAAATTTTAAAGACTTAAAATTTTATTTTGTAAAAATACACTTGTACAGCCTAAGTTATCTTTCCTAAGATATTTGGGAAAATAAAGATATGTAAATAAGAGAAGAAGATGAAGTCCTTATTATCTTACCTAGCTCTTCAGTTGTCCTTTGAGTAAAGAGTATTTAAGTCTCCTCTCTCCATAGAATCTGAAGCCAATATGTGGCATCTTGGCTGCTCTTTAGTCACCAGTGTCCTCAACGATATTCATTTCTGGTGAGTGAAACCACGGGAGCATTTTCACTGAAATTAAAAATGATATCTACATCTAAGAGGAAGTAAAGCAGATGGAGCAGTAAGACAGATCCCAACTTGCCACTATATGCGCATAAAAACAATTCTAAAAAATTTCAATAACTGATGTTATATTTTAATCAGTGATTTTAACCAGAGGTCATTATGGCACCAGTATGTCTTTGATTTGATTCAAGAGGATAAAGTGACATCAGGAGGCTGAACAAAGTTGATCAAATAATTTGTTGAACTTTCCACACATATCTTAGTTATAATGCTTTATATATGAACGCTTGGGCACTTGCCTCAAAACACAGCATTTGCTCTGCGACTGTTGCTGTTGAGTTTCCTGGACAGGAATGAACCAGCTAAGCAGTGAACAGGTTGAGTTGCTTACTCAGCCACACCTGGTTCAAAGAAACTTGCTTCATCCTTTGTGAAACCCATTTCATCTTGGCATCAGTATGTGAGATGCTTCTTATCTCCCAGTGTGCCACACCAACTTTGTTGATATTGTACTCGTGCTGAAATTGGCATCTTCTTTATATCTCGGTAAATTGGCTATATCACCTTCAAAATTTATAACTTAAAATTCTAATTGCAATAATCAGTACAGCAGAGAAAGCCTTCCCACTTTAACATCATCCAAGGTTTCTTATTGTACAACATGTCTGTTATTTTTATGGAAATTCTCAGTCTTAAATCTATAAAATACAATTTATTTGGGGATGCTATGTTTTGTTTTGACATCTAGAGTACAAGATTTTTGGGGAAATAAGTGTCATAATTGTTACTTAAACATAGCTTTATCACCTTCAAATCGTTTATTTTACAAGATATTTTTCTTTTGTTTCAGTAAAGTGGATGCCCCGGGGACACAAAGCACTCAGTACTACTGAGTAGTACCCAGTATTCTAATAAGCAGTACTGGGCTTATTAACAATATGGCCAGCACTGCATTGACCAGGAGCAATGAGAGGAATACTAGGAGACATCAATAGTAACAATTAAATGACTATGATTATCAGGACACATCATTTTGATTATTTGAGAGAGGGACAGAAGTCAATGTTCAGTGCTGACTTCAATCAGCTGTATCTTTTGAAACAGGAACAGATCACTAGAACCTGGGTCTCACCAGATTGGGTCCCCAGGAACCCAGAGATTTACCCACCTCAGACATGAAGTGCTGAGAGGACACGCACACATTGAGGGTGCTGGTGATTCAGAGCAGGGCCTCATGTTTGACCAGCAAGCACTTTATAGACCGAACCATCTCCCCAATCTCCCTAATTTTGCTTTGGAGAATGAGATATTTGTGGTCTTCCAAAAATTAAGAGTACATTTTGGGGACAAAATACAGCACAGAATTAGCATCACTATACCCATTTCCTGAGGAGTATAGACATAAAAAAAGGATAGATTGATAGAGTATGAGCCTAGAATTATGTGAAACTGCTAGAAAGGCATGCAAAATCCAATGTCACAGCCCTGTGGGTGAAGAGGAGTCACTATGCGACCTTCTTGTAGACACAAGTGGTGCCTTCCTCATTTATTATCCATCAACTTAAAGACAAGGGATCTTTCAAATCCAGGGACACATTCTTTTCAGGCACTAGATGTCACTGTTCTACTTAAGCAAAAAAGCATTCATTCTGAATCACATTGCATTTACCTAATCAGATTCACCTGTGTGCAGATCTGAGCCAACTCAACTTGCTTCACAGGCTTTCAAAACAAAGCAAAGGGGATTTAGAACAAAAGTAGTCGAAAGAAAAACTAGCTTTATGTTTCTTTGGGCATATTCTCAGTATTTTTGTAACAAGTAAACTAAAACTAATTCAATATGAAAAATTATGTATAACATTAAGAAATAACACTTCTGCCATATAAGAAAATATATTGCTATTTTTAAATTTTAATTATTATTACTTATTACAATTTATTCACTTTGTAGCCCAGCTATGGCTCCCTCCCTAGTCTCCTCCTTTTTCCACCCTCCCTCCCTTTTTTCTCCCTCTATGCTCCTCCCCTAGCCCCCTGATAGGGGAGAACCTCCCCTATCAGGTTTCATCAGGATTGGCTGCATTGTCTTCCTCTGTGGCCTGGCAAGGCTGCTCCCCCTCAGGGGGAAGTTATCAAGGAGCCAGCCACTAAGTTCATGTCAGAGACAGCCCCTGTTCCCCTTACTAGGGAACCCACTTGGAGACTGAGTCTATGGGCTACATCTGAGCAAGGGTTTTAGGTCCTATCCAAGAGGTTTTCAAGCTGTGTCTCTGTCCATATGCCTAGTGAAGGTATCTCCAGAGAACATATTTAAAAGCTTGGAATGCAGCTAAAGTGGTAGAGCACTTGCATAATAGGTATCTTTTCCAGAGAGGAGGTCAGGAGAAGAAAGAGGAGAAACAGTTAATAAGGAGGCAGGTTTAATCAATTAGATGTTCTTGGGCCTTTGAATCTTAAATGAAGGGTGTAGGGTGCCTGAAATGTTCTTTCAGTAGAGGAGGGGTGCTGATACCAAAAATGTTGTTGTTGCAAGTGAATTGCACCCTGGGCTTTCTGCTACTGGTTGTTCTAGAATCACTATGATTCCTGGGTGTTTAGGAGCCTGACTTTCCGGCTTTGTATTAGATCCATAAACCTCCCATCTCTAAGTCATTACAACCTCAAAACACACACACACACACACACACACACACACACACACCTATGCACACACAGAGAGAGGAGGGGAGAGAGAAGGGGGAAGGGAGAGAGAGAAAGTAAATATTCTTTACCATGTAGAAGCCACAACAAATTTCTGTGACGATCACAGCGAACAAAACATTAAGTACAAACCTTGCAAAAAAACAAAACAAAACAAAACAAAAAAAAAACAGTGACTTAAACAAACCATGCTGTATTGACTATTTACTTTACCTTGTCAAGTTAATGCTTGGTAAAAGTCTAGAGTTTAAAGGTATACAAAAGAAAACATCCTCAAAAAACAATTTTTTTTTCTCCATTCTGAAATCCAGCAGCGTGTTCTCTCCAAAGTGCCCAGGACCTCAACTATCCTTTACTGTGAAGATTAATCTAGACACTAGGTTTTGGATACTCCACATGGTGTTGCCTTGAGTGATTTGAAAAAACAAAAGAGGAAGTGAAAAAATGTGAAAATGGCTGTGAAGTCAGGTATCCACGTTTCCATAAAAACTACAGACATACATGCTGACATTTTGAACCTGACAGAGGGCCCAAGAACAGGAGGAAAAAACAGTTGAGGTTTCAGCTTCTTGCCTGAATATTGAGGTGATGATATCTTTCTAAGAGGCAGCCTGTTGTGGAGAAAAGTAAGGGAGTTTAGCTACAGGTAATTCGGTTATTATAATTATATAATTTATGAATTCACTAATTCTTGGTTTTCCACGAGTTAGAATTACCGCTTCTCTGGATGATTGTGAAGTAGCCTAAGCCAGAAGTGCCATTCCTATCTTCTTTCTGGTCTCTACTCACCCTCTCACCCCCATCCCCACCCCCAGAATCTGGTCTGCATTATAATGGTTGGTTTGGCTCAGCAGCTGAGGGTCTGGTTCGTCACTACCAGAATGGTGTGGCAGTGAGAGCGACCCTAGCTGTGGTGGCAGGAGAGTGAGGCAGCTCTTCACGCAGAGCTAAAACATTCATTTAACAAGCATTTTATTTCACATTTTGGAAGATCGGTATTTCATATTACTAAACAAAACATGATCTGAAAGTATAAGCTAATAAAGTGTTTGTGACATAATCACCCTTTCCCAGAGCATTTGCGTCTTAATTTCAATTATCATAAATAGATGAATACTGGGTGTTTTTTTATACAGAAGAATATTCCTAGATGCCCTTAAATCACATACAACAAACGTCCTCCCATGTAGAGAGACGTACTTGTTAGATCTCCAAAGACCCCAAAGGCAAAAGTTTCTAGAGGCATAGGTATGTTCTTTTCTTTATACTGTTCTGATTTAAACAACTGAAACCATAGAAAAGTATAGGGGAACTAGATCTTTTTTCAATACATCAAGGAATAGCAGCTGAATCATTGCTTTCTCTAGGTGATATCCTCTTTCTTGCTCTTATGATCCCTCATGCCTCTCTGTCTCATATGAACATTTTACAAAAACATAGTTATAGGATGTGTTTGATTTGTGACCATTTACATATAGGCTTGACCAGTGAGGGATTTATGCGAAGTGAATATTCACATAATTAGAGAGAATATTCACATAATTCATATGAATGATATTCATATTTTCTAAGTAAAGAACTTCTGGTACATTACATTATTATGTGTAAGCATTGGTCTTTGGGAGGGAAACCCACTGAGTTTAGGTAAAGGGGGTATAACTATGTTAGTAAACACTAATTCCTCCTTCTGTCTGAAAAAAAAAAAACATTGTAGAAAATAAAAGCCAAACAACCTGTGCAGAATCACTGTACTTTACATCAGAAAGTAAGATGCTCTTTCCTATAACTACTGTCAGGGGGAGGAGGAGGAGAAGAATACCAAAGAAGAATTTATTATACCACATAGTCCTATTACACCATCCACATGAATGTAATATTAAAGCTCTGCAGTAGAGTAATGTGAATAGTCTCATAAATGCAGGGTAATTTTATATCGTATGCACATATTAATGTAGCAGCATCGAGAGCAGAAAAGAGAAAGATGAAAGTCAAAGACATTAATACATTTGAGTTATCAACAAAGTGTGACAGAGTGTATTTAAGAACAAAACTTTCTTCAGTGTTGCCTTATTTTAAATCTTAGAGAAAAATTATGTAATTTATGAGGCCAGAAACCATATCTGCTTAATATACTTTTGTTAGAGTTATTATATGTAATACCCCAATGTACCTCCAGTACTTAAAATATCCACGCAATAAAGAATCTCCTTATTAAATATCTGTGTGATGAATATATTAAACTTTTAGCATCCTCATGAATAAAGAAGTAGCTCAGGTTATAGCTCTAGAATAGCATCTTTGTGTCTTTGACATTATTTTTGCTTAATTATACATATATTAATAAACATACAATTAATATACTTATAGAGACTACGTTCTGCAATACACAATGGTGTGTGAAAAGAAATATCTTGTTCCTTCCTACAAGGAACAGATTTTCCAATTAATACATATATCTGATGTGCTAACGTAAGTTTTTTTTTTATAGTAAAAATATTTAGTTAGACAAAACCTGGTATAGCATGCAGTTAGTCAATTTCTTGTCTTGCTTCCAATTAACAGAACCTTAACCTCATGCTAGGAATGCACAACTATTCTATCAGGTTGCTTAAGCTGGATAGCTTTAAATATATGTTAGAGAAACCCATCTAGGACTTCAAGAAATATCTGTCTGAACTGTGTTAAATGACCCTCTAAATCTACAAAGGTGAATAACCTGAATCTACAAATCTAAAAGGAAAGATTAAAACACTGGCTGACCTAAAGTGAAGGCACCCGTGGGAAGTTAAAGAGTGCAAATACAGAGAATCGAAGGTTATAAATTACATTCTGACCTAGTAATTCACCGTTATTTTTCCTGGTTAATTGAGGTGAGCAGACCGAAAATGAAGTGGGACAAAGTAGCAAGGATTTTTAATTCTTATTCACGATTCTAAGAGGAAAATTCTTAAGAAGACATTGGTTGTATTTCATGTGTTTTATAGCATATTGCAACTTTGTAAAGCCTATGGCTATAAACTATTTCAGAATGTTCCTTATTCTCTACTGTTTCTCCCATCATCAAATGAAATCTCTTTTTTACTTGTTTTTATTTGAACTTGTAGTCTTTTAAACTACATTGAAAAAAAATAGACCTTGAACTTGTTTGGAGGTTCTAGCAGGGTAGTTCAGCTACTCCTATACCTTGACCTTGAACTTGACCAAATACTGGCCCTCTTCAACTGAGCACAGCTTCTGGAGGGCACACACAGAGCAGTGAGGAAGGAAGAGGACACCTGCTTACCCAGCCAGTCAAATCAACTGTGGCGATCAATGGAGTGACAGATGTCATAGTCAGATAGTGCTCACATCACAGGAAAAAAAAAATCCAGACAGTCCCAATGAGAGCTGATAGGCTAGCGTCAGAGAGTAGGAGTGGAGGACCTCCCATATCAGTGGACTAGGGGAGGGACATGTGTAAGAGGAAAGGGGGGGGGATGGTACCACAGGAAGATGAGGGAGGGGTCTACAGTGGGGATATAAAGTGAATAAATTGTATAAATAATAAGAATAAAGAAAAATTTTAAAAAGAAAGAAAAACAAATAGTGTATCCTTTTTAAATCATTTATTGAAAAGGACTAATGTCTCAGTAAAAAAGTAATTTCTAAAGAACTACAGGAAGGAAGCTGAGATTGCAGTTTCGGTATAATCCACAAAGAAAATTCAACCATAAGGGAGAAGTTGATTAAATAATTGCAGTACATATTTTTTGAGACTACTTTCTGCAACACATAATGTACATGCAAAGAAAAAATCTTGTTCTTTCCTACAAGGAACAGATCTTTCCAATTAATATATATGTCTGATGAGCTAATGTAAGTTGGAGAGAAAACTAGTAAAAACATTTCGTTAGACAAGACAAGCCATATAGCATGAACTAAGTCAATTTTTTGCCTTGCTCCCAATTAACAGAACCATAACCTCATGCTAGGAATACACAACTTTTCTATCAGGTTGCTTGAGGTGGACACATGAGTGTCAGCACCATGTCATTCTTTAAACCTGGAAAGCAACAAGGTCAAACAGATTCTTAGCCAAAGCGCATTACTGAAATTTCCTGAAAGTTCAAGACTAATTTATAAGTGAATTTATAAGTGTTAATATATGTGTGAATACTGAAGTCCTCTTTGAGGACTCTAGTTTGTGTCGAGTTGACATAAAAACTAACCAGTACATATACCTTGCTTCAGTGTTTTAATGTCTTGAGAAACCCACTTTCCTGTCTGTTCTATCTACTGGGAATGGAAGTTCAGTTAGGCACTCAGCGGAGCATAAGGAACACAATTTTAAGATTTTTTTATGAACTGCATGTATAGCTGTGATGATTATTCTTCATTTTCAAATTGAATTTTTACTTGAAGGGATCTAGGAAAAATATCCCTGGGCATGTCTGTGAGGAGGTTTCTATACTGTATTAATTAGGTGAGAAGAGTCACCCTAAATGCTGGAAGGGGACACCATACAATGGGTTGGAGTCCCAGACTGAGAGAAAAAGAATGTGAGCTACGTAACTTCATTCATCTTTCTGTCTTTCTTGACTATGGATTCAGTGTGACTATCTGCCTCACTCTCCTGATGCCATAACTTCTGTGCAGTGATGGATTATGATTTCATACAGTGAGCCAGAATACAATTTTGCTCCTTTGTTTTTGTCAGGCATTTGGTCACAACAATAAGAAAAGCAACTAATGAAATAATTAATAAATAAAAATTCCTAATGAAATATAAAGCTACAATGCCCAAATATTTGATTTGGGTGAAAGGGTTCGTGCTTTGTTTGTAGTTACACAATAGACATTCTTCCAACTCTACCTACCAATCAACATTGGTAATGCCAACAATACTGACCTCCTCTGACAGTTTCACAGTAACAATCAGCATAATAGAAAGTTATTTCCCAGACAGGCAACAATGGCATTTGTCAAAGAGGTAAACAAGAGCTGTTTACTTTGATGTAAGGGCTACTCAATAGGTAGTAACTTATACCTGGGGTGGTAAATCCAGCCAACTCACTGTGAACCCTGGAGGAAAGCCCACTATTGCCACTTTCCTCAACCAATATAACGCCTGACTAAATTCTAAGTTCATATCCTTATAGCCTCAGATAAGTAGAGGTCCCCCTCCTCACGGAAGAAATTCTTTTCATAGCCAACAGATACAGACATCCATAACTGGTCAAATGCAGAGATCTGACCATCTGATGCCCAACCCCAGTAGATCCATCTACAACAAATCTTCCATACCTAAGGCTCAAGAAACATTGCAGAAAAGCAGGTAGAAAGATTACAAGGGCCAGAGGACAAAGACATTGACTTCAAGAGAGCGTCTTCCATATATGACAGGGAATGTTCATTCCTAAAGTAGCATGTTGGCCTAACAAAAGCTGCACAGTGAACACTAACCAACATGCCAGTGTGAATGGTGGAAATGTTACAAGGCCACACCCAAAGAGTTACAGAAAAATAATGGCTGCACAGAGAGAGACAACCAGTCCTCTCCTCCAGCCATATAACATCACTGATAGGATATCCAATCCCAGTGGTTGGTCTAAAGTGATGCTAGCAACACCATACAGATATACTAGTGAAGTATATACATGCATATATATGTGTGTATGCAAATACATATGTGTGTGTATGCACACACATATCAGAAGAGTAATTAAGGAAAAGGCCATAGAGGTCATGAATTTAGAGTGGAAGCACACAGGAGGAGCTGGAGGGCGAATGGAGGTGAAGGAAATACAATACTCATATATGAAATTCTCAAGGAAATAAAAGACGTTACTTAGTCCAAATCACTTCTGTCCAATATTAGAATTACAACAGTGACTTAAGTCTTCTGGTTACTAAAAAATCCTACTTTAAAAACTCAAAAACCATTGCATAAATGTCCCACAACTTCTGTGGTACACAATGGAATACTACTCAGCATTTATAAACAAGGAAATCATGAAATTTGCAGGCAAATAGAGGGACTAGAAAAGATCACCTTGAGTGAGATAACCCAGATTCAGAAAGACACACATGGCATGTACTCATTTATAAGTGGATTTTAGCCATATAATATAGGATAAACATACTAAAATCTCTAGTCTTACTCTTAAAGAAGCTAAACAACCAGGAGGACCCTAGGGAAGAGGTTTAACCCTCATTCAGAAGGGCAAACAGGATAGACATCAGAATTAGGAATAGAAAGGGAACAGGACAGAAGCCTTCAATGGGGAGCTCTAAAAGACTACCCATAAGGGTATCGAAGCAGATGCTGAGACTCATAGCCAAACTTTGGACAGAGTGCAGGGAATTTTAGGAAAGAAGAAGGAGATAGAAAGCCCTGGATGGGACAGGAGCTCCACAAGGAGGCGGGCAGAGAAAAGGAGCCTGGGCCCAGAGGGGCCTGCAGAGACAGATACTCTAGCCAAGGACCATGCATGGAGAGGACCTAGACCCCCTTCTCAGGCTAGGATCAGATAGAAGGGGAGGAGATCCTCCCCTGTCAGTGGACTTGGGGAGGGGGGTGGGAAGAGAATAGGGAGGATGGGTAGGACTGGGAGTAGACTAGGGAGGAGGCTACAGCCGGGATGAAAAGTGAATAAATTTGATAGATAGATAGATAGATAGATAGATAGATAGATAGATAGATAGATAGATAGATAGATAGATAGATAGATAGATAGATAAAGAAAAAATTTCGGAAAACAGTGGCCAGGAATATAGGAAGAAAGGAAATAGTGACAAAACCCTGGCAAAATTTCATCCCTGAATTCTTACAGAACGAGAGTTCTAATCTGCTTTATGAGAAATCCTACAAATTATCCAGTATGCACATTCACAGAGATGTTTAAATGTTTTATAAACATGTCAAACACATCAAAAATGCAAACTAATTCAACCAACTAATTAAATTCCATACTGAACTTTCATTGCTATAAACAAATACTACTTATGAACTACTGGCAAAGGTTTACTATGAAGGAAAATTTAACAAAACAAAAGGTGTGGATTTGAGTGGGTTGGGAGATGGGGAGGATCCAGGAGTAGCTGGGGAAGGGAAACCATGATCAGAATATATTGTATGGAAAAACCATTTTCAATATACATTTAAGGAGAGGAGCTTCTTCCCTATCAGTGGACTAGGGGAGGGGCATAGGGCGAGAAGAGAGTGGGTGAATGGGTCTGGGAGGAGACCAGGGAAGGGGATACAGTGGATACAAAGTGAATAAATTGTAATAAAAATTAAATAAATAAAATAGAAAAAAAGAAAAAGAAAAGAACAAATTGCCATATCTTTTTAAGAAGAAAATTTGGAAACATATTCAGAAAATTTAAGACTATACCTGCTTTTGACACAGTGGTTTAACTTCCAGAAATGTACTATAAAAGAATAATAAAACATTCAGATGAGTTATATCCCCAAATATTGAGAACTGAGCCTTAGGTGAAAAAAAAAAAGTTTTATAGATGTAACCATTGGATTTGGATTTTCTGTTGTGATCATCTATTATTTCAAAGACAATTTTGCTTGATAAGGATAAAGTCTACACTTACACTTAACTGTGGGTATAAGTACAAATGTTTATAGATAGTTGTTATATATTAACTAATACTTGGAGTCACCACTCTTACATATGAAATAATAAAAATTGTCACATGCCTAAGTAAGTCAAGATATAATCATTTAATAGAATAAAAGTTGCCATTGAGAATGGTATATTTAGTCAGCATTTAACAGCATAAATTATTCACAATATGATGATTGCAATAACAAAAGAAGAATATATATTTGTTTTTCAAACAGCTTTTAAGCACTTGGATAAGGCGAATAAAACCAGGGTTTGATCAATGATTTAACATTTAAGAGCACTTGCCACTCCTACAGGAGACCCAGTTTCAGTTCCCAAAACCCACATGGCAGATCACAACTTTCTGAAACTCCAGCTCCAGAGAACCCAACACTCTCTTCTAGATTCTGACAGTGTCAGGCACACATGTGGCACACTTGCATACATGTACATGAAGATACTCACATATACATAAAATATATAGATCTTTAAAAGATGACCACCACTGTCTCAGTGATGATCTATGGGGCTTAGATCAGCTATTATTTTCTTTGTATATCTTAAAATTCTGTAGAGTGGACACTTAAAAGCTTATTAGAGTCAAAACAAACAAGACCAGCTCTCAAAAGCAAGTTAAGTACCCACATAATGTAGCAGGACTGAAAACAGTCCTTCAAGGCAGATTAAAGGGTGATCTTATTGAGAAATTTTAGTAATATGGAGCCTGAATCACCCATCTTCTGTAACCAGACAACTTCCAATGGTTGGACTATGACAGTGATATACTTACAGGTTCTTCCTCTTGTCCCTATGCTCCTGTAATAACAACTCATGAGACTCCTTAAATACTATACAAATACCTAGCCCATGTAGATAGGCTTCTTCTCTTCTCTGATTAGTATATAACCCACATTCTGCCACATGGCTGGTTACCTTAGCTCAGGCACCATGCTTCCATACTTCCTCACATATTGCCTGCTGAATCTCTCAAGCCTAGCTCTGTCCCAGAATCCTCTTTGCCTACTGGATGCTCTACCTCCTATTTCCTGCCTCAGCTATAGGTCATAGTTTGTTTGTTTGTTTGTTTTTAATTGACAGGTGCTGCATCTACAAAATACTCAAGAGATTCCTTCTACACACCAATCCAACCACAAAACCGTTGACCAAAAATCTATCCCACTCACAAGGTGTGCTGGGGCAATGGAGGCACAGAACTTGTGGGACTTACTGGTCAACCAATGACAGGCTTAATTTGAGGTCTACAGGATGAGAAAGGAAGCCCATGACCAGCATTGCCTGGATGACCAGGAACTGGAGCCTGAATCTCCCAGAGACCTAGGGTAAAAAAAAAATCAATAAAATGAATTCTAATGATATCCTGCTAGACTCATATATCAGTGCCTAGTGTCAGGTGATAGGAAAAGATGCATAGACACACAGCCAAATATTTGGCAGCTGGCAGAGAGAAAGCCGAAGATCTCCATTGAGTCCCTCCCCCTGTAGCTCAGAGGCACCAGAAAAGAGAAGGAGGAAAATTGTTAGAGCCAGCTGGATTGTGTATACCAGGAACATGACTCACAGAGTCCCAATCAGGGTTTATAGAGGCTCACAGAGCCTTCGTGGGTCTATGCTAGGTCCTCTGCATACATGTTATGGTTATCGGCCTGACACTTTTGTGGGGCTCCTAACAAAGGGAATGAGGGTGTCACTGACTCTTTTGACTGCTCTTCAGTCACTTTTCTTTCTACTGGGTTGTCTTACCCAACCTTGATATGAGGGCTTGTGCCTAGTCTTACTGTATGCCCTCTTTCTTTGATATACCTTGGAGGCCTGCTTTTTTCTGAAGGAAATGGGGAAGCAGTGGATCTCGGGGAGAGGGGAGGAATGGATGGAAATTTGGAGGAATGGAGGGATGGTATGAGCAAAGAATAAAGTTTTAAAAAAGGAAGCCAAAGTCAGCATACTCTAAAGGCCTCTTTACTTGAATGTAAATATACTCCCCTATCAAGGGACTAGGGAAAAGACATAGGGGGAGAAAAGGGCAGATGGGTGAGACTAGGAAGAGATGTAAAAGGGGTCTACAGCAGGGATACAAAGTGAGTAAATTGTAATTAATTAATTAAAATAAAATAAAAAAGATACTCATTCATTTTAATTCACAGTACCATCGCCCTGAAAAAGTGTCAGAGATTCCTTCTCTAACATTTTCATACATAGATTTTTTACATCGTTTAATGACTCTAATATTCTCATTTTTCACTCCTGTTACACTAGAAAGAGATAAAAAGTTCTGGGTTATACATTTCTTTTGTTTCCCAAAGGACTTTGTTCTAATTGTCTGAGAATTTCATCCATGCATATAAAATGTTTTGATCATATCCACCCCGCATTTCCTCCCCTCCAACTCCCTCTACCCACCACAACCACTTTTCCTTCCAAACTTCATGTCAGGATGTTAAGAAGTTCAAGCCCAAAGAAACAGTGTGCTTTGATCTATGTCCTGTTTCAATGAGTAGGGCTTTGTTCTCCCTCCAACACCTTGCATACTTCAGCCAGTCTGTTACTTTCAGAAAACTTACTTTACGGATAAAGAAGGCTACTAGAGTGCAAATAGTATCTACCCAACATTTGTGGGGAACTGGTTATGCCATTGTTGGGACACCATTAGTGGCCAGAAAGAAGGGAACAAATGGAAACTCCAAGTTTTGCAGCTTAGACATTTCCCTCTTATGGGAATAATTCTCAGGGTAGAAAACCACTCAGCTGAAGCATCAGAGTTTATGATTTGGTCAATATTGTGACAAATAAAAAAATACACAATGACAGCAGTCATATTATAAAGTCAAATGAGCATTATGTGTAGATAAATCGAGAAGTTTCTTACAAGGTGTCCAAAAACAACAAAGAGAAAATTGACTACTATAAAAACTTGTACAGCAGTAATATGCGACTCTTAGAAGGAGAAAGAAATGGGTAAGTCCTGTTAGTTTCAAATAATAAAATGGTGTATCTTTTCCCCTTCCTATACCTTCTGAATTCTAGATGGGCACAGTAGCTTAATGTCATATTAAAGGAGCTAAAAGGGAATAATAACTAATCTAGACATAGAGAAGATATAAATGAGATTTTTCATTCTATACCTATGCTACTACTTATAAGATATATCATTTACTTAGTCATAATTATCTATGTATAAGTGTGATGTGGCTCATTATATGCATAAAATAGGGATTGAAAGCAAAGGACTGGAAGAATCATTAAAGGAAAGTAGGTTGAAGCCTGCATCCATGTTTATTCTTCTATGCTCCTAGTAACACTGCACATGGGGCAGCAAGCACAGGGAAGGTCTGGAAGAGTATTTTCTGGTAAACTAAATACACAAAGGACTGATCATATCTTAAATACTAGAGATATAGCACAGGATTTGGGGACAAATTTGCTCAGGGATATCAGCAAATCACAAATCTAGAGGACTGCTGAACCCAGGCTTTATTATAATGGATATTTTTCTCAGTAACCATGGCAATTGTATCCAGAACAAATTGTACAAAGGGAATTTTATATTAAACAGAGTCCAAAGGGAAGCCATATAAGATGGAGATTTTCTCCGTGGACTAAAACTTCATGGAACTATCTGAGAATAAAGTGAAGGACAAGGTTTAAAAAATATATTCTTCTAGTGACCATTCAGCTCTCTAAGCTGTAGGATTGAAAAAGGTGTGGATTTTTTGAATCCAGGGGAGAACAGCTCGGTGGACAAAGTTCTTGACATAAGTTGAAGCCAAGTATGAAAATATTTATGTGGTCTATGAAAGACTGTCTCTCAGTTTACTGGACAGAATGGATGGAAAGAAAACTGATCAGGAACAGTAAGAATCATTCCACTACATGGATGGTGAGAAGTGTCATGGCCATTTCTACACTGCTGAACAGAGCAGATTGGAAAGGTGTCTGCAGTATATGCAAATAAGCAGTGCCTTCATGAGAACTGGACGTAGAGACTTCTTAGAAAACTTTTCTATATGTCATTTAGATCAAATTGCTTTTTATAGCCACAGTGAGAGAATCTAGGAATAGGTCAAAATGATAAATAAGAAGCCAAGTGAATTAATCTTTAAAAACATTTTATCCTGGAAATGGATTATCAAAATTGCCCTTCAATGAATTGCTTACCACTTTGCATTTCTATAAAACCCCATTTTCCATTACTGTCATATGAATATTTTAAGGCTAATTTCACAATTATAGTTCCACTAATATGTAGCTTGTGATGCATTCCATTAGCAAAATTCCTTTTTCTGAAACACATTAATGCATTTTAATTTTAATTTATATGAAATAAAGCCTTTTACGTCCTCATAATCATTAGACTTTTATCTACTTTATTTGTCAGCCTGTTAAATATCACTTAATTTTAATTATTCTTCAAAGTAGTTTTATTCCATTTGTTTCATTGCTGCAGATGTCTTGTTTCTGAAAGTATGTTGACACAGACACAGTGAGTACAAGTATATTTACAAATAAGAGCCACTATCAAAATTAGCTTTGATAACTTGACGTTTTTTCCTTATTGTCTGTATCACAAGAGCTAAAAGATTAGAACTGAATTTACAGGAATCTTGCTGTTGGAATCTATGAATAAGAGACTCTTGCATAGGAATTTGAAAAATGTGTTTAAGGAGTTTAAGAAAAAAATGTGAATTTATCTTCTCTAATAGATCTTAAGAAAAGAGGATGAGTTTAGTACCTGGGGATATTGCAGACATTTCTGAGTTTTTTCTTGGAAATTATTCTCTTTGATTCTGAATGCAATTTGATTGCTGTTCTATAGGGGGAAAATTTGTCTTTCTCCTTGAAAAAAATTCAAGTGGTTTTATTTTCCTGATCATACTGGAACCCATAAAAAATTTGGCTAATTACTGAATAAACAATAAATAATGTGACATAGCTTAATAGCTAGGTGATAGAATACAAAAAATGTTATGAGAGAGGGTTCATATATAGACATGCAATAGAAAATCCTTTAGTGACACTTTCAAACATGAGAATATGGAAAGGATAGATCTACCAAGTTTCCTATGGAGCAAGACATGAGTCATGGAAACACAGGTATGTAGAAAAGGTTGACATCCCAGAGCTTGACATCCCTGAGCCTTCAGTCCTTAGCACATCCAGGTTGCAGAGTTGGTCCTGGACTGATATCTGGTAATGGGTTTTAGAAATCTCACCCCCATCAAAATACCTTCACAATTCTTCATAGACCTTGAAAGAAAAATACTCAACTTCATATGGAGAAACAAAAAACCCAGAATCTCCAAAACAATCCTCTACAACAACAGATCATCTGGAGGCATCTCCATCCCCGACCTCAAG